>JASPKZ010007842.1:605000-952500 GCA_030220185.1 Diploptera punctata
GGACTGCCGGATATTAGCTTCCTTTAAAAGAAATTTAATTTTGTTTTGTTTTAATTTCCCTACCTTAGTGATTGCCTTGATGCTGTGCTACGGAACTCTGGTTTGAGTCGACATGAAAGAAGACATATTGTCATGGAATTTCGGCCAATAGGAGCCCATCCATAATCGTGAGATATTTGGGTAGCTACACTAAGTAGTGCCTCCAGATTAAGAAGACCAGCTATATTGGCTGGGGTCCCGACATTCCGACCACATCTCACCCCTATACTGGTTAGATGATTGTACACCTTTGTGATTAACACATATTGATGTGAGACCAGCAGTCGCAAGGTAAGCCAAGGACTAACTAGGCTGTCGCGCCCCATTGAGTGTTTTTATTCTTTCCTTGTATTTGTTCTATCGATGGAATAATAATATTGTTCGTTTATTATTTTTCTGATTTTTGCCTCTCTAATAAAATTGACTTATGATCGTCTACCTTTGTGATTAACACATGTGGACGCGAGGCCAGCAGCCGGATGGTTGGCCAAGGGACTTCTAGGCTTGTCGCGCTTGGAGTTTTTCTTTTATTACATTTTAATTTTATTTTTACTTGTATATTATTCACTTGTAATTAATTATTTATTCTATGTTATGATTTTAAACTAGGGCTGGAATTAACCCTTAATAAAACTAACACATTATATAATGGAAATTTCAAAGAAATTCAAATACCTAGGAACAATAATTACCAACAAGAATGAAGTGTATTTATATGGACGATATCCTAAAAGAATGGAAGAAAGTTTTAACTAATGAAGGAATATTAATTGATAATAAAGATAAAATAAATGCTTTATTATTCGCTGACGATGTTGTACTTTTAGCAGAATCTGAAAATGAGCTCTAAATGTTAGCATATAAATTTAAATTAATAACCAATAGATATAATTGTAAAATATCAATAAATAAGTCAAAAGTAATGACATTTATTGGTAAATATGGAATTAGATAAAAAATTGTACTGGATAACAAAATAATAGAACAAGTATCACATTTCCAATATTTAGGATGTGAAATATAACTTATAGAGAATATAAAGATATTGAAAATAAAGTAAATAAATTTCGGGCTATTTGTGGAACCATAAAAAGAATCTTAGGTCGGAAAACAAGGAAAGGTACGAAACTTAAATTATATAAAACAGTGGCTGTTCCTTTGTTGTTGTATGGAAGTGAAAATTGGATAATGAAATCAAGGGATAAAAGCAGGATACAGAGTGCGGTAATGCTGTTTTTACGTAATGTGAAAGAATGCACAAGAGCAGATAGAATAAGGAATGAAACTATACGAGAAGAATTAAATATATATAAAATTGAAGATAAAATCAGCGAAAATGATAAGAAATGGACAGAACACTTAATGAGAATGAACAACGAAAGAATACCAAAAAGAACCTTCCTGTATAATCCCAGAGGAACAAGAGATGTTGGCCGACCACGTAGAAGATGGACTCCACTTTTAACTTCGCCGGAACAGGCTGCATAGCTTAAACCTTGTAGTAGAAGAAGAAGAAGAATGAGGTGTAGAAAGAAATTAATCATATGTTCTATTCTGGAAATGCATCCTATTATTCATTGCATTGACTTAAAAGAAAACGTTAAACTGAAAATATATTAACTGTTAGCCTTCCAGTTATATTATATGGTTGCGAAAAATTGACTGTTACTTTAAAAGAAGAAAAATATTACGAATATTTGATCTACAATGGTCTAAATCCCATGAGAAAATGTCTTCCCTCGAACCAGCGCATGGCCCTTAGTTCTTCGCTATGGAAACATACAGAAAAAAGTGAGGAAGGAATACTAAATCATCAAAAATAAAATGAAACTGGGACAAATTTCTAATCTTACGAAAAGATAAAAAAAAATTATAAAAGAAAAAAATGTTTAATTGGCTTTATTCATTACATCGACTTTAAAAAAAACGTTAAACTGAAAATATATTAACTGTTAATCTTCCAGTTGTCCACCGCTGTGGTCTCGAGGTAGCGTGCTGCCTTGTCACTCAACGGGCCCGGGTTCGATCTCCGGTCGGGACAATTTTTCTGGGTGAGGTTTTTATCGGGGTTTTTCCTCACCTGTAAGACAAATGACAGGAAAGCTTTAAGGCCCAAACGGTCTCCGAAATCACATAGCTATCATTATTATCTTTATCATTATCATCATCATCATCATCATCATCTTCATCATCATCAACATCCTTCAGCGGTGTGGAAAGCAACGGGAAGCTACCACACCTACAATTCCATAGTAAAGCTGCAAAGCATAGCATGAGAATGCTATGATTGCAGTGAAAGACCTGCCCTCGGGCAGAATTACTATGGATGGATGGAGTCTTCCAGTTATATTATATGATTGCGAAACATCAACTCTTATTTTAAAGAAAGAAAAAAAAATATTACGAATATTTTATCTACAACGGTCTAAATTCCATTAGATAATGTCTTCCCTCGAACCAACTTCGCTATGGCATGATGATTTAGACCACTCGGCTATGGAAACATACAGAAAAAAGTGAGGAAAGAATGCTAAATCATCAAAAATACAATGAAAATGGGACAAATTTCTAATCTTACGAAAATATGAAAAAATTGCAAACAAAAAAATGTGTCTAATTTCCTTTATTTTTTGCCTCAAAATATTGAACTAACGATGTGAAACCTTCCAGAGGCTATTTTAGTGAATTACGAAGAAATGAAGCTATTGAAGTTGTTCTCATGAAAAATTGTTTAAAAACCTTTGTACATGTCTTTACCGATCCTATCTAACAGACACCGAAAATGCACATGGCAAAAAAAAAAAAAAAAAAAAAAAGAAAATATATATATATATATATATATATATATATATATATATAGGCCTATGTATTTTAAGGCCATAGCGGCCGCAATTTAAGTTTTATCGAAGCCAAACTTGCCATATATCAATCAATTTAAAAAGTAAGATCGAGTTAGTTAACCAGCAAAATCGAATCAGGTGTAGGAGTTCGCCTACAACGAAAATTTAAAAATAGCTCTAGCGGTCGCAACTTTCGATGTTTCATAAAGTAATTCAGTATCCATAGTAATTCTGCCCGAGTGCAGTCCTTCGCTGCAATCATAGCATGTAGCTTTACTAGGGAACTGTAGGTGTAGTAGCTTGCCGTTGCTTTCCACACCGGTGAAGGATGATGATAATGATAAGGATGATGATGGTGATGGCCATATGATTCAGTATAGTGTTATTAAAATAAAATCAGGAAGATATTCTCCAAAAAAGAGCGAAATCCGACCATAAGAAGTGAGGTTTTACGTAAAAAATTAACTCTTAGTAACCGCCATGTTTAGTTCGTCGCAATGTATACCATACAACTGAATTAACCCTTGGATTGGCAATAGGCCTATATCCTATAAGATACATTGGTCTGATTTATTCAGTATTTTTATAAAGTAATGGAGAAATGAAATAATAGAAACTATTTAATTTTATGTTAAATTATTCAACAGTATGCAATAGGTAAAGGCTACAAAACAAATTGGAAAGAAATTGCAAATCTTCGTAAATCGTTGCCTGAAGAACATCTTGGGTATATAGTGGTCAGAGATTATAACAAATAAAGAACTTGGAGAAGAACGAATCAAAATTAAATGTGTAAAGAAATTAAATTTAGAAAATGGAAATGGGTTGATCATGTGTTAAGGAGAGTGAATGATAATATGACAAAAGACATTTGTTTGGAACCCCCAAGGATTGAGAAGGCGAAGAGGAAGACCTAGGGCAACATGGAGTAATACTATCAGGGATGAAGCTCAACAGGCAGAGATGAGTTGGAATGCAATTAAGGCATTGGCAAACTACAGAGTTTGTTGGCGAGCTTTTATCAAGGTCCTGTGCTTCCAAGTGGAGTGACCAGAACTACTACTACTATGCAATAGGTAATTTACAGTTATGCATGGTTTATTTTCACTACAGTCTGATACATTGAAATACGCTGACATAAGAAATTGCTATGGAATGCACTTAGTTTACGCAGTTCCTGCACGACGGACTTTTTTTTTCTCTCTTTTGGAAAGGCCCTGCACCTAAAATCTCCCAATACAGTAATAATGTAGGTTTGTATGTTTGTAATATATGCACAGAGGACGACGTTTCCTCAGGAAACGATGTAGGATCTTAAAAAGTGACATCATGTGTCATATCTTATACAGTAACATATATGAGTGTCCGGGGCACACCCTTCGTGCGGCCGCTCCTTCCTCAATCGTGAACCACACCTTCAACATGCTGCAAATAACATGGGGTTCCAAGGGTTCTAAAACCTGACTCTCTATCTGCCTTAATTTATCTACTGGGGATCGAACTGGTGTCCACTGCATCTGAGTAAACGACGTTACCCTAAGATCACAGGAGTGATTAATAAATGTCCGTCGCGAAAGAACTAAATAAAATAATCGAATTCCTCAGCAAGTCGAATTTGTGGCCCTATTTTAGTGTTTCAAGGATTATATATTATTTTGTTAATTATATCTTATATAATACGGTATAATTATGAGAAAACAGACATACAGTAAGAGCGGGTTTTAAATTTTGGGTTTCAGGTAAACTCCTTCTTCTGCTAGATTTAACTGATTTTTTTTAGATATATTCTTCATTTTATTTCAATATCATATACGGAATTTTCTTGCGGCCGCTAGAGTGAGTTTTAAATTTTCGCTTCAGTCTAACCCTCACACCTAATGGCCAAATTTTTATGGTTAGCGAACTCGTTCTTACTTTTCTTAATTTATAGCGATTTTGTTGCAAAAAAAAAATGCGGCTGCTAAAGTATTAACAGATACACAGACAAACACACAAACAGAATAATACACACACACACACACATATATATATATATATATATATATATATATGTTAATCGCTGTGGTCTCGAGGTAGCGCTCTGCCTGGTCACGCAGCGGGCCCGGGTTCGATCCCCAGTTGGGACAAACTTCCTGGGTGAGGTTTTTTCGGTTTTTTTTTCTCACCTGTAAGACAAATGTCAGGAAGCTTAGGGCCCAACGGTCCCCAAAAATCATCCGGCCATTATCATCATCATCCTTATCATTATCATCACCATCCTTCACCGGTGTGGAAAGCAACGGGAAGCTACCACACCTGTAATTCCCTATTAAAGCTGCAAAGCATAGCATGAAAATGTTATGATTACAGTGAAAGACCTGCTCTCGAGCAGAATTAATATGTATGGATATATGTATATATTAGAGTTCCGGGTTCGAATCCCGTCCAGGCATATATTTTTCTTATCATGTTATATATATATATATATATATATATATATATATATATATATATATATATATATAAAATACGGTTCATCGCCGCGCACACGTAAGCTCTCCATACAATCCTATCCTGAGATGTTTTATAATCATACCCGAAAAAATTATCTCCCAGAAATCTTGGTTCATGTTATTCTCTTACCTCATTTTTGGACTATCTACTGGACGATTTTCCACTGAGCTTCCTACAAGAAGTTTCCATATCCTTCTTTCATTCCCCATTCGTGAAAAATTATATAAAATTATATAAGTCTACTAACTAACTCACTGATACTATCGAACTCGTAGGTTTATGGTCGCGCGAACAAGAGCTCCTGAGCTAATGTTTTCCAATCATCTCCTGTATAATCTACTTTCCTCAAATCATAGTTAATGCTGTTCTCCCACCTGATATCTATATATTTGGTCATTTCCGATATCTATTAAGTAGGATAGATGAACATATTAACTGTAAACATTTTAATAATATATTTTGATGAGAACAACCTCTATGGGTTCACTCCTTTTGTATTTCACTAAATCCAGGTACCTGCTTCCAATCTTAGTTTTGAAACATTAATAAATTTATTAATGTATAATACTGGTGCTTGCTGTACCAACTGGATACTTTTTCCAACCGAGATTCTAAATATTTTTCTTTTAAAACTAGCTTGCAAGCCATCATACATTTATATTTCTTCCTTTTTATAGTTTTGCTTCTTCCTTTGTACGTATGTTATGTCCATCGCTGTCTACGAGACTTAACTGTTCTTATTTTACCTGGTTTCCCATAAAGATCGTGTGGCTGACTTTATGTAGTTTCCTACATTCAACTGACTCTCTTTAGTCCATTTTTTCTAAGCACTTCATTCTCAAATACTCATAATCTCTTAAAGTAATAAACCAGGTTTCGAATCTATATAACTTGAACAACCACCATTTTTTTAAAATATATTTTTAGTTTAACATTTTTGGAGAGTCTACCACTGTAGTCTCCAGGTAGCGTGTTGCCTTGTCACGCAGCGGGCCCGAGTTCAAGTCTCGGTTGGGACAACTTTCCTGGGTGAGGTTTTTTCGTTTTTTATTCTCACCTGTAAGACAAATGACAGGAAAGTCCAAATGGTCCCCGAACATCATATGGCCATCACTATCATAAGTAATGCCACGAGTGATTTCCAAATTATCGATAAATTCACGACTCACGAAGTGAGGAGTGAATTTATCTAGAGAATTTGGAAATCAAGAGTGGCATTTGTTAGGACTATTTAACGAATAAAATAAAGCTGTTTACTCACAAATCATTATTTAACTACAGTTATTTAAAAATATTTTTATATTTAAAGTAAACGGTGATGTTTGAAAACTAATGAGAACGATAGGTAGCCTACGCTTCTACTGCTTCTTTTGTTTATCACTGCAACCAGATCATACTATTTATTGCCAAAGGAACGCAATATTGTAAGAATGCTCTCTAGTGGAGAAAAAATGAAACACATCAATCTGTATATTAATTCATTTTTGATGTCGTATACATTTAAGAAAGTGCAAACAGTGGTTTCTTTTTTTGGTGGTATAATCAATTGCTACAAATGTTGACATGTAAGCACTATTATATACAATCTGGTAGCCGTATTTGTTATAGGCTCAGTCACTGCAAAATAACGGTCAGACCTGTTCAGAATATTAAAAAGGAGGAGCTTTGCTTAATATATGATAATCCTAACGTTGATAATTATTTCGTGAAACATGTCTCTGATTGGTTGTAATACAGAAATCATTGAAACGTGATTGGTCATTGACTCCCATTTGGGGCATGAGTTAAATAGTCATCATAATCATTCATATTCGCCTTAGATTAAATTTAGAATTAAGGACTCTCCTGGTGCACCATTATCATAATACAGGCGCCCCAACCGCAGAAGTGGGTTACAATTACGCCAATGCCAGGAGAGAACACCAGAAATGTCGAAATGACAACCTGGAGCATTGGATACATACATATAAAAATAACATATTTAGGCTACAGAAGTTGTAATGACAAGCGTAGGGCCTTCCTGTCAATACATAACAGCACGTGTTTCCGGAGTTCAGCCTATGTTTAATTTCGTTCTGCACATCATTCATCTTTGCAATTAATGTTCCTAGGTAAATGTATTAGTAAGTAGACTCTCTCCCTATACTGATGACATTCTAGGAGATCATCAATACGGATTTAGAATAAAGAAGGTCTACAACAGATCGGATTATTAGTATAAGATATATTTTAGAAAATAAATGGGATTATAATGGTACTGTACATCAACTATACGTAGTCTTAAAAAAGGCATACGATTCAATTAAGAGGGAGAAGTTATTTAGTATCCTGCTGAAGTTCGGAATTCTTAAAAAGTTATTTAGACTTATACGAATGTGTATAAATAACATAAAGAGTAGGGTGCGTGTAGGCAAACAGTTTTCTGATACTTTTGGAATTCACAATAGGTTTAAGCAAGGAGATGCACTATCTCCTCTACTATTTAATTTTGTACTAGAACATGCCATCAAATCTTTAGAGGATGAAGAAGACCTACACCTCAATGGTATTAATAAGTTGTTAGTTTATGCTGATAATGTAGTACAATTGGGCGATAGCGAGGAGATACTAAAGACAACACGCACACACTATTGAGTAACACTAAGAAATTGGGACTGGAAGTAAATATCAATAAAACTAAATATATGGTCACACATAGAAATACATTATATAATGGAAATGGACAGCTATTGACAAATGTGGGAATTTTTGAGGAAGTGGCTGAATTCAAATACGTAGGAACAATAATCACAAATAGGAATGAGATGCGCAAATAAATTAAACATAGGCTCAATTCTGAAAATGCGTGCTATTATGCATTACAGTGACTCTTGACGTCCCAGTTTCTTTCGAAAAACGTTAAACTGAAAATATATAAAACTATTATTCTACCAGTTATATTATATGGATGCGAAACATGGACTTTTACTTTAAGGAAAGAAAGGAGTTTACTAGTATTTGAGAATAACGTTCTTAGGAAAATTTTTGGACCAAAGAGAAATGAACAGACAGGTGAATGGAGAAGACTACATAACAGTGAACTACATAGTCTCTATAGGAAGCCAGATATAATAAGAACAGTTAAGTCTCGTAGATTGCAATGGACAGGACATGTGGCATGAATAGGGAATGAAATACGGGCATGGAAGCTTCTTGTAGGAAAACCAGAGGGAAAATGCCCAGTTGGTAGATCAAGAATGAGGTGGGAGAATAACATTAATTATGATTTGAGTGAAGTAGATTATACAGGGGATGATTGGAAAACATTAGGGATGTATGGAGAGCTTATGTCCGCGTGGCCATGAACCTACGGGTTCGATAGTGCCAGTGAGTTAGTTAGGTATTTGAATTTCGTCATTTATTCATGTACATAGGCACAGAACTATGGGGCATGCGGTAGTTCGATTCCCAATGAGAGTTGACATTTTCTAATGGATTTTCGGAAAGCATGGGACCGATCCTCATCCAGTATCATGAGAAGTTTTGGGTAGCTGCAATAAGTAGAGGCTCCAGGTTTGAGACAATTATCTGGATGATCATATGTCATCCTATACTGTCTATATAATCGTCCACCTATGTTTTGATACATGTGGTTGTGAGGCCAGCAACGGCTGGAAGGGCAAGAGCCTTTTAAACCTTTTGCGCCATGGTGTTTTATCACAGAGTGTGCAGATAGATACTGATCATCAATACTAACATGTCACAGGTTAAACCTTTAAGGCTTGTTCCAGTCTCACAGATTTTAAAGATGGATCCATCTCTTCTTGGGTCTATCGACATTTCTTTTACCTTCTGCGCTATCTATCTATCTATAATGGCATAGCCTATTGTTGAGACATAGCCTCTCCTTTGTAAGGAGTTACTAGACCAAGTTAGTTTTTAGTTACCTTATTTACCCGTAGATGTCATGGATGGCATGCGGTCAACACACCGACTCAATGAGACATAACATCAACTATATTGATATTGGTAAATTTTGCTTAGAGGCCTCTTTATTCAGGCTTAAGGACCTTTTACGAACCTGAAAACCTTCAGACTCGGGACCCACGGCTTATAAACTCCCTCCCGGAGACTTGCTCCTTGGATTTTTCCGTCCTAAAAAATCTATCGATCGCGACTGGGTTTGAAACCGCGACCTTCGGACCCAGAGGCAAGGAGCATAACCACTAGTCCACCGCGGCCGATTAATAATCTAAAATTATTTTTGGTATTCGGTCTGCTTCTATCTGAGGTATTAAGTTTGTTAGCGATAAATTACCATATATAATTTCAAATGGTAAATAACTGGATTTTGTAATTGTAAATGCATATGGTCCCCAGAAGATAAGAATGACAATATCAAGGATGAGTTCTATAAAGAATTGGAATGCGTATTTGATAGGCTTTTGTGATATGGTATGAAAATATTGTCTTACGAGATTTTAATCAAAAAAGTGGGACGAGAAGATGTATTCAGGCCAACAATAGTCAAATTAAGTCTTTATGAAGATAGTAATGGGGTTAGATTGGTTACCTTACCACATCAAAGAAATTTATTTTAAGAGCACAGCATTCCAGCACAAGGTTATTCATAAATACATCTGAACGTCTCCAGATTGCGAAACCAGGTAGATCATGTATTAGTAGATAAACGCTGCATCATCTACGGTAGATCACTTACGGGTACATTGCAATTCGGTTCATCATAAAGTTAGGGCGAAAATGAGAGAACGATTGTCGATTATAAGAGGAACAAATGCTAAAGATTCTGAATTTTTAAAATTAAAACATTACGGAAATTATAAGCTGCGGCAAGAATACCAGATCAAAATTGCTTATAGAATTGAAATATTGTAATATTCAGATGAAAATGTGGCAACCGAGGAAGAAATATATAAATAGCGAATGGGAGACTATAAGAGATAGGGCCTACTATTAAATTTTCAGCATTAAAAAGAGTAGGTTAAAAAAAAAGAGGCCAAATAAGAAACGGTTTAATTAGGAATTTGCCGACATTGTAAAGAAAAGAAAGCTATCAAACATGAATTGATTATGCGAGCCAAATTAAATACATTTAGAATAATTCGGTAACATCAGATGAGAAATCACTGCGTTAAAACTTAAAAGAGTGAATATTTGAGAGAGAAGAGAAAATACTCGAAATGAGTGCAAAATATAGGAACATAAAATAATTATTTCAGGGGAAAAGGGTAGAAAGGAAAGGTTTCAGGCTAGAACAAATATAGTTAGGAATGAAAATGGGGATGTGGTTGCAGATTTCGGGAGTATAGGGCCTATTAAATAGTTGAAAAAGTTACTTTAATCAGGTAATAAATGCGTTTTGCAGAACAGGATATTGAATAGGATGACTTACAGACAGCAGAAATGTTAATCACATAACCAATTGCATTAGAAGTTGAAAGTACTTTATATCCATGAGTGTTTTCATTGGTGTTTTTCTATAGCAAAACTTTCCTGAGTGTGCTCTGCGATAAAAAAAATGAAGATGTATGAATCATCAGGTTCAGATAGGCTCCCAGCAGAACTGATAAAATCAAGAGGATAAAAATTGACGGACAATATATGTCGGTTACTTGGTATGATTTGGGAAAATGAGACCCTTCCAAATCAATGGAAAGAATCAATTATCGAATCAATCAATAAGAAAGGAGATAAAATTGATTGCAACAACTACAGGGGCATTTCGTTACTTTTAACTTCGTACAAAATTCTAACAAATATTTTAGTAAGCAGACTTACTCCCTATATTGATCACATAATAGAAAATCTTCAGTGTGGATTTCGAAAAACAGGTCAACAACAGATCAAATTTTTAGTGTAAGACAGATTTTTAGAAAATAAATGGGAATATAATGACCGTGCAACAGGTATACGTAGACTTCAAAAAGGCATACAATTCAATTAAGTGGGAGAAGTTATATGGTATCATGCTAGAGTTTGGAATTCCTAAAAAGTTAGTTAGACTTATTCGCATGTGTCTAAATGGCTCAAAGAGTAGAGTGCATGTAGGCAAACGTTTTCAAATACTTCTGAAATTCACAAAGGGTTAAATAGAGGAGACACATATTCTCCTCTACTGTTCAATTTTGTGTTAGAGGATGCCATCAAATCGTTAGAAGGATAAAGAAAGCATGAAACCTTTGGAATGAATAAATGAATAAGGTGTTGGTATATGCTGATTATGTGGTATTGTTAGGCGATAACGAGGATATATTATGGACTAACACGCACACTCTATTGAGGAACTCTGAGAATTTGGTATGGAAGTATACATTAATAAAACAAAATATGTGGTCACACATAGAAATACCTTATTTGATAGAATTGGACAGTTAATGACGAATGAAGGAATTTTTGAATAAGTGGCTGAATTCAAATATCTAGGAACATTAATTACAAAGAAGAATGAAGTGCAGAAATAAATTAAACATGGGCCAATTCTAGAAATGCATGCTAATATGAAATGCCTAGTGGTCTATTCCGATCTCATTATCCATCTAGTATTCTTCTATAAAGTGTCTGCGTTTTACAATTGGGTGGTGTTTAATTTATATAGATAGATCTTATTCTTTGAGTTATATTATGCGAAACACGATTTCTTACTTTACGGGAGGAGAAGATGTAAGAATTTCAAAATAAATTCAGATTTTTTGGACAAAAGAAGACGACCAAATAAGTGAATGAAGAATACTACATAACTGTGAGCAACATTTTTCTTTATTTGAAATCACATGTAATAAGAATAGTTGAGTCTCATAGACTTCGATTGACATGACATATGACACGAATGGGGAATGAAAAGTGGTTTTGAAGCTTATTGTAGGAAAATCAGAGGAAAAGCTCCCTTAGCAGATATGCCAAGAATATCCATAGTAATTCTGCCCGAGGGCAGGTCTTTCACTGCAATCATATCATTTTCATGCTAAGCTTGCAGATTTTCTAGGGAATTATAGGTGCAGTAGCTTCTCGTTGCTTTCCACGCCGGTGAAGAATGATGATGATAATGATAAGGATGATGATGTTGGTTGGGTGATTTTCGGGGACCGTTGGGCCCTAAGCTCCCTGACATTTGTCTTACAGGTGAGGAAAAACCCCGAAAGAAATCTCACCCAGGAGCCTGTCTCCCGACCGGGGATCGAACTCGGGCCCGCTGCGTGACAAGGCAGCACGCTACCTTGAGACCACAGCGGTGGACTATATATATATATATATATATATATATATATATATATATGTGTGTGTGTGTGTGTGTGTGTGTGTGTCTCGCGCCGTAGCCGAGTGGTTAAAGTAGGAAGCCTTGGCTCAGAGCTACGGGACTTGCGCTGGTTGGAGTCTCCGTGGGGGAATAAATGTTCTCATGGTATTTTGGCCGTTATGGGACCGGTGCCCACACAGCATCGTGAGGCATTTTGGGTAGCTACAATAAGTAGCGGCTTCAGGTTGAGAATACCAGCTATAACGGCTGGGGACTCGACATGCTTATCACATGTCTCTCCTACACTGGCTGGATGATCATCAACCTCTGTGATTGACACATGTGGATGTGAGACCAGCAGCCGACTGGTAGGATAAGGGCTTTCTAGGCATGTCGCGCTAGGAGTAAAATAAAAAATATATACGTATAAATAATGCCTCATAAGTAATATCTTTTTTTAATATAATGTTATTTGGATTTTTTTGATAAGGTATTAAAATATTTTTTCAAAGTAGATACCATCAGATTATATGATCTTCAGCCATCTTTCAGTGAGGTTTACTATCCCGCGACGGTACAGTGTCTTGTTGTTTTTTATGTGATAATTTGTGATTTACTCTTCGATGGTTTCAATGTTTTCGAAATTTCACGCAAGAATTGGGGAAATGGGCCACGGATCGAAACAGATAGTAACCTGAAGGCGCAAAAACAGGGCATAGGCTGGGTGTAATAGCTGGGCGATCCCTCCCAATACCTGAAGTTTTGTCATGGTTTTTCGTGCAATGTGGGGTGTAGTCGGGTCATAAACTACGGCCCTCAAAATTTAATGAACTCCAGTTGTTGAGAATAGAGCTTAGCATCTACGTACAGTACGCTCGTTTGGTATAAACTCCCAGTGATTCACACCTTCAAAATTCCTCCAGACATTTTTAATTTATCTTGCTTAAGTATATTTTATTATTAGTTTTAATCTCAACTATCACTAACTGGTTGTATTATAGATCGTAATATAATAGATATTATCTTATTGATCAAATCTTCATTTAGTATTTAATATTAGAGTTGATCATGATTGTTATATTCTGATGTAATATATGTTTGTCCTGGTGAGTGGAAGAGAAGACTATATGGTCTTAACTTCACCAGGAGATATATATAATAAATAACACATTAAAAATCCGACATTACTTATGAGTAGAGTTCGGATTTTTATGTAATAAAAGGTAAGATTGAAACGTAGCATTATGAGAAGTTAGACTTCTGACTCTCTTTTGTTTTAGTTCCACATACAAACAATTGAATAGTATAATGAGAAATAAGACTCTTGACTGCCGTTTATTTTGGTTTCACACAAACAGTTGAATAGTATAATGAGAAGTAAGACTCCTGTCTGTTGTTTTGGTTCCACTCAGAAACAGTTGAATAGTATAATGAGAAGTAAGACTCCTGACTGTCTTTTGTTTTGGTTCCACATACAAACAGTTGAATAGTATAATGAGATGTAAAACTCCTGACTGTCTTTTGTTTTGGTTCCACACACAAACAGTTGAATAGTATAATGAGAAGTAAGACTCCTGACTGTCTTTTGTTTTGGATCCACATACAAACAGTTGAATAGTATAATGAGAAGTAAGACTCCTGACTGTCTTTTGTTTTGGTTCCACACACAAACAGTTAAATAGTATAATGAGAAGTAAGACTCCTGACTGTCTTTTATTTTGGTTTCACACACAAATAGCTGAATAATATATACTATCTGTATTGCAATCTTATCTTTTATTACCATAAAACTCCGGGCTCTACTTATGAGACAACCTAATATTAACAATTATATGAAAGAGATGAATTATACAGGGAATGATTGGAAAACATTACTCAGAATGGCCATATATGTAGAGATTATGTCCGCACTGACGTGAACTTTCGGGTTGGATAGTGCCAGTTAGTTAGTCTTTTTCTAGCCATTCTTCTTTTTATAAAATTTAGATACGCTTTTGTGTTAAGTAGCTGAAACGTTGTAAGGTTTGCACCTGCTGAGATTGTTAGGTTACTGACTATTGTGAATACAGCGATTGAACGACTTATTGTTTTTCTCTTTTCCACGCGCGTTTATTAACAGAAGAACTAGTTTCTCAGAGACGCAATGCTGTGAAACTGAATACCGGAAGCGTGGTATAGTGATGACAAGTGAATTTCATTTTTCTACTTTTATCCTCTTTAGTCATTAAATTAAGAATTCTGGAATTACGAACTAACGTTATTAACACCCAGGTTCGAGTCCTTGCGATTCCAGAGGGGTATTGATAGTGGGCAATACCGGGATTTTTTGGGTTTTTGTTGGGGTTCTCATGTTTCCTGAATTTAATTCCATTAACACTCTACATTCCTCCTTCCCACCCTTCATGTCTTTTCATTTCTCATTCATTCATTTCATATCGTCTCATTTTAAGTAAAAATTAGTTTGGTTGGCAATCCACAGGTGTTGAAAGTATGTGGTTGCAGGGATCTAGTGGGGTTTCCACCAAGAAGCTGCCTCATAATTCCCAGCCTGAGCATTGGAAAGGGCAGAAGGGGCCAACGGGAGGGATGCAGTCCCCCTCACGGCCATGGTTTCATCACAAAAAATGGCGGTATGGGCCATGACAGTAGAACTTGGTGTGTCGAACGTAGAAGACGACCTACAACTCACAGAGCACTGTAGAGAAGACTTTCATTCCACTCATCTCCATACTGGATAGTGCAGTAAATATTTCGGTCGCGATGCTCAGGACAATCTTTCCTCCCTGTCTGAATAAAGAAAGAAAAATTAATAACAATATAATAAAATTATATTATGCATTATAGGGACTCTTGTCGTCCCAACTCCTTTCAAAAAACGTTAAACTGAAAATATATAAAACTGTTATTCTCCCAACTATATTATACGGATGCGAAACATGGACTCTTATTTTAAGGGTGGAAAGAAAGTTACCAGTATTTTAGAATAAAAGTTCTTACGAAAATGTTTGAGCCAAAAAGAGATGAACAGGTGTGAATGGAGGAAACTATACAATAGTGAGCTAACACACACATATATATATATATATATATATAAAGAAGTCAGATAAAAAACAACAAGAGAGACCCAATTGAAATTTTATAAAACATTGGCAGTACCGGTACTGCTCTATGGATCAGAAACCTGGATACATAAAAAACAAGATCTAAGTAGGATAACGGCGGCAGAAATGAAATTTTTTCAGATCTGTTAAAGAGTGCAATAAGGAAGACAGAATCAAGAACACAGAAATAAGACAGGAACTTGAAATATTTGCAATAACTGATAAAATAGATACATATAGACAAAAATGGAAGCAACACATAGACAGAATGAATGAAGATAGATATCCAAAACAAATAACAAAATACAAACCTAAAGGCACCCGAGATGTGGGCAGACCTAGAAAAGAGATGGGCTGAAGTCGGAACGGGTCAACAGACCTAATCCATGAATGCAGATGATGATGATGATGAAGAAGTCAGATATAATAAGAACAGTTAAGTCTCGTAGACTGTGATGGGCAGGTCACGTGACACGTATGGGGGATGTAAGAGATGCTTCTTGTAGAAAAACCAGAGGGAAAACGCCCAGTTGGTAGACCAAGAAAGAGATGGGAGAATAACATCCATGATTTGAGGAAAGTAGATTAAACAGGGGATGATTAGAAAACAATACCTTAGGGATGTGTGGAGAGCTTATGTCCGCGCGGCCATGAACCTACGAGTTCGATAGTGCCAGTGAGTTAGTTAGTTAGTTGATACAATAAAATTATAAAAACAAAAAAGAAATTATCAAAACAATTCAATCGAAAAATTTATTCTATGGACAGAATTATTAAAATGCAAATTCACAATCTTAAAAAAGAATAATCGAAATTAATGTAAGCACAGCCATATACATAACCTAAACCACCTCTCTAACAACAACAACAATAATCCATCCATAGTAATTCTGCCCGAAGGCAGGTCCTTCACTGCAATCATAGCATTTTCATACTATGCTTGCAGCTTTATTAGGGAATTGTAGGTGTGGTAGCTTCCCGTTGCTTTCCACGCCGGTGAAGGATGATTAAGATGATGATGATAATAAGGATGATGATGATGATGATGGCCATATGATTTCGGGGACCGTTTGGGCCTTAAAGTTTTCCTGACATTTGTGTTACAGGTGAGGAAAAACCCCGATAAAAACCTCACCCAGAGAAACTGCTCCGACCGGGGATCGAACCCGGGCCCGCTGCGTGACAAGGCAGCACGCTACCTCGAGACCACAGCGGTGGACATAATAATAATAATAATAATAATAATAATAATAATAATAATAATAATAATAATAATAATAAACATAATCATCATCACAATCACGATCATCATCATTGGCACGACAGCTCCATGTGGACCTTGGTCTTCTTCAGAAGTCACACCAGTCTTCTCTGTTTGAAACCACAGTTCTCCAGTTCTTAACTCTCAATATCCTGATGTCATTCAATACACAATCCCCCATCTGAGTTTCTACCAATTTTTTTCTTCTTCTGTGTTGAAAAAACTAACTCTCTTTACAGTTCTCACATCACTCATTCTCGCTAAATATTCAGTTCAATTCAACCTTTTAATTTTTTGTAAACTGAATTAGCTGCTTTATTATATCCATCCGTAGTAATTTTGCCCGAGGGCAGGTATTTCACTGTAGTCATAGCATTTTCATGCTATGCTTTGCAGCGATACGGGAATGGAAGTATAGGTGCGCAGTAGCTTTCCGTTGCTTTCCACACCGGTGAAAGATAATGATAAGGATGATGATGGCCGGATGATTTTCGGGGACCGTTGGGCCCTAAGCTTCCTGACATTTGTCTTACAGGTGAGGAAAAACCCCGAAAAAAACCTCACTCAGGAGCCTGTCCCGACCGGGAATCGAACGCTGGCTCCCTGCGTGCCAAGGCAGCACGCTACCTTGAGATAACAGCGGTGGACTTATATACAGAGTGAAAATGAATTACACCGCACAAATTTATCTCCTTACAGAGGGGTATTATACAAGTAATTTGAAATAGGGAACCTATGGTCTAAGAGGGAAAATGAGCTAGTTACCGGTATAGGGAATCAAAGTAATCGACAATTAATACAGATAAATCAATAGGAGAGTAAAGTAGGAGAGAAAATGACACTAGAATAACTTCAGATCTTGGTAATAATTCCGAAATCCTGATTGCTAATAATTCGTCAACAACGTTTATGAAATATTGGGTTATCAAATTCCTTAAAATGTCGAAACTTAGCAGATTATTGCACACCACTGCACTTGTTAAAGTAGAATCGGTACAATGAGAGACTTAGCTCAGAGTGAAACATGCAGAATCTGTGTAGTTAACATTTGGCTTAATGGTTAAAGCGGTGGATTTGAGATTCGAACACTGATGGTTCAAATCCCGCAACTTTTCTTTTTTTTTTATGAAAGCATCATGGAACATCTTTACAGTTATGCTGAACTTGCCGAAATGCATCTGCTTTATGGTGCAGCAAAAGGTAATGGTGTAAGAGCTGCTGCCATGTACGCGGAGCGGTATCCGAATAGACGCCCATCCTCACCGAACAAACTTAGAGTCTACTGATATACTTTTGCGGGAGCATCGGACGTTGAAGGTAATCAGAGTAGACGCCGGTGAAAGACGTACACGCCGCACTGCAGAGTTCGAAGAAAATGTTCTTCATAGGGTGAAAAATGATCCTTATAATAGTACTCGTGCTGTTCCACGTGTAATGGTCACTAACCATCAAAGTGATGGAAGTCCTGCACGATGATCAGCTCAATCCCTTTCATCTGCAAAAAGTACAAGCCTTACAGCCAGTGAACTTCGTTCAACGGGTATAATTTTGTAATTTGGGCTTTGTTGCAGCCACCGCACTTCTTTTCTTCGGTGTTATTGATTGATGAGGCAATATTTAATACGGATGATCCTAGTATTTGTGCTGTTCCACGTGTAATGGGCACGAAACATCAAAGTATTTTGGAAGTCCTGCACGAAGACCAACTCTATGCCTTTCATCTGCAAAAAGTACAAGCCTTACAGTCAGTGGACTTCGCTCAACGGGTACAATTTTGTAATTGGGCTTTGCTGAAGCCACCGCAATTTTTCCCTCGGTATTATTCATTGATGAGGCAATATTTAATACGGATGGGCTGGTTCTGAACTCAAACAACAGTCATGTGTCAGATTTTGAAAATCCTCATACCATCTTTGAGAGGGGTCACTAGCAGAGATTTTCGGTGAATGTATGGGTAGGCGTAATTTCTGACCACATCATTGACCCCTACCCTCTTCCCCAGAGATTAAATGGTGTCATTTATAAGACATTTTTAGAGCATGTCCTATCTAGATTGCTAGAAGTAGTTCCTTTTCACATCAGGTTGCTCCCAATTTCTGCCGGAATGTGCGAAATCATTTGGATGAAGGGTATCCTTGGCCATTGGATATAGAAACAGGTAGTTCAACTGTAGTGTGGCCATCTCGCTCTATAGATCTCTGTCCACTTGATTATTTTTGTGGGGACACCTGAAAACATTGGTATACACCAATGTTGATACAGATGAACTGTTAGTTGCACGCATAATTACAGCATGTGATGTGATCCGCGAGACATCCGGTATTTTGTAGAGGGTACGAGAATCCTTTAGTTGCCGATGTCGTCTGTGTTGTGAGAATGGTGGTGGCCAATTTGAACAATTTCTCTAATGAGTCTGCAGGTGCTTTAATTTTTTTCTGGTTTACTTAAATGCATTGCTTTTTATTTTCCAATAACATTATGTATGCCATGTGTACATACACTGTACCTCTTCATGTTATTAATCACTGCACTATCATTTATCTCAGTACATAAGTACTGCACAGTACAATTACACATTTTATTTGCGAAATATATTGTACTCTACAGTATGTGTATTATCATTACAATCTTTCAAACAATTGTCTGTGCAATACGTACGTAGATAGTTTTGTAACTCATGCACTGCGCCGACATTCCGTAACGGTATTCTATAAAATAATGAATAATCAATTAAACCAGAAGTAAATCTACGTGTGTAACTTGTAAGACTGTTATAACCACTGAGCTAAAGGTGCATTCTTGTTGCAAGTTACAGTCTCTGTCTCATATTATTTCCATTTTAATTTGAAATAATTAGTGGCGTGCCTACCATTTTACAAATTGAATTGTAACTTGGACATCTTTATTCGTAGACCATTAGTTCATTACCTCAAAATGCGTATATAATACCCTCTATACGTAGTTAAATTTGTGCGGTATAATTCATTTACACCCTGTGGTGTGTATAATATACATACAAGGTGTAAATGGATACACTGTATATATATTTATATGAATAAGAAAGTTTTCTTGGGTTTTCCACGTCTTGGATTCAAGTTCGGCCTCTGGCCACTGATTCCAGAATCAGTGCTTGAATCCAAGACGCGGAAAACCCAAGAAAACTTTCTTATTCATAGTTATATCAACGAAAATCTGCAATATAACATATATATATATATATATATATAACGGGCTTCCAATATAAAACCGGACCGGCCTCGCGGAGTTTCACTCGGCACTCAGTGCTGTCTCTTTCTCCCGCAATTAACCCTGCCTGCCACCCGTCCTTGAACTGTTTCTTACCTTATAGAAAATGCTGGAAATGTTGTCCTCCCGCAGTTAAACAGGCATTATACCGAGTAAACACATTTAGATTGACACGCTGTAGTTACTTATTTTGTACTGAACCAGTTGTCTCAAATTTAGTCGCAAGATCGTAGATTGTCGATCTGGAAGGAGGTAATTGTCCAGGGAAGTACCGAATAAATTCCTCGCGAACGCGACGAGCTGATTCTTATTTATAATAACATTTACACACATAAATGCGCTGCTCTAATGTCAGCTGACGTCTCATCTTGTCGAACGATAGTAAACTGTGACTAGTTCAAGGACGAGTGGCTGGCAGAGTGAAATGCGGACGAGGAGAGAGCGCTGCCTGACGGGTGAAACCCCATGAGGCCGGTCCGGGTTTATATTGGAAGCCCGGTATATATATATATATATATATATATATATAATTTGTTCAAATTCACAGTTACCTCTTTCTCCATATTGCATTTTCTTTAATAGGGCCTACATTTTGTATTAAGATGTTTCTTTCAAATGTAGATAAAAGCGTTTCATCTAATTTTGATAGTGGCCAAGTTTCAGATCATCATCATCCTGTTGCTCCATTATGGGCATGCATTAATAGGAACTTTCCATAGGACACTGTTACTGGAAACAGCTTTCACGCGATTTTAAGATTTTTCTACCCTCTTCACTCCTGCAGTCTCTTTCATTTCTTTTCTAGCTTCTGAATTCCTACACTCCTAGTTATCTGGCGTCCACATTTGATAAGTTATCTTCTTACCACAATATTGACACTAGGTCACAAGATAATAATCCGTCTTCATAGAACATCCTCTTATTCTACTTATTTCACACTAGCCTCTGTCCGCTCCTGGAATTTCCTTCCTCAATATATCAGGGGTTGCCGCACATTTGATACTTTTAAGTCACGCTTATATAGTTACCTGTTGTCAAATAATTGATTTTCCTCCTAGAGTTAAATATATTCTATGTCTCATTTTTCTATTTTGTATATTTTATATTTTATTTGTTAAATCTAGATTAAATCAAAATATTTGGTAAATAATAATTATATTATAGACATACTATGTAATATTTATTTTTATTGTAATTAGATGTCAGAATCACTTTTGTATTTTCTTAAACCTAGTTGAGTGGCAGACTAGGCCTTCAAGTCTTAACTCTGCCAGGTAAAATAGATGTATTATTATTATTATTTTTTTTTGATTGCGGATGAGCCCATGTAGGATTACGCAAAGTATTTAGAGGCGTTTCCTTTGAGCCCAAATTTCTTTCATTCTTTTGCTATGAGCTTGTTTTCTATGATCTGTCCAAGTTGTTCCAGTTTTTTTTTCTTCGGTTTGTCCTCTAGGTCAACTTGCCACTTATTCACCTTAATTCTAAATATATCTCTGTTTGGGATATCTTCTTTAGTAATTCCTGCCAATTTTAAGTCCTTTTTGACTTCATCAATCCACTTCATAGTATGCACTGGAGCTTTACTTCTGTTTTCGTAGAATTCCATTATCTGTTTTGTAAGCCTATTTGAGTTCATTCATTTAATATGGCCATAAAATTTTAACCTTCGTTTTCTAATATCACTATGAATGTCTGTATATATTTCTATTTCCTTTTTACTTCTGAGTCTAAATGCTTCACCTATGACTTGTAGACCTAAAACTTTTCTTATAATTTTGCATCCTTTTTTCACTATATTTTCGATATCTTTTTTTCCGTTCAAAATTAATGTTTCTGCTCCATAGAGGCATTCTGGTTTAATTTACAGTGTTATAGTGTTGTAATTTTGTATGTAAAGATATGCATTTTTATTATAAGTGTTGTGAGTAAGCCGAAATGCTGTTTCCATTTTTTGGCATCTACTTTTATTGGCTTTAGTTTCAATTCCATTTTCCTGAATTATTTCACCAAGATATTTAATCGTGAAACTCATTATTATTATTATTATTATTATTATTATTATTATTATTATTATTATTATTATTATTAATATTATTATTATTATTCACTTTATCAAAGGGAGTTCGCTTCCAGGTACTACGTCCACTATTTCTGGCTCCTTGAGGGTTCCCATCAAGGGCTCCTCTTTCAACAGAGTAAGGGTTATTCCTAAGAGTGTTGTCTATCCTCCTAATTTGGACATCTAACGATTCATTACCAGCTTTATCTCACAATACTTTGTTATAACTTGAGGGCAGTGTATATTGAATATTCTACGCCAAACAGCGATTTATAAATTGTAGCTTTTGTTGCATTTCATTATTAATTAAGCGTGCTAGGTTTCAAGTACTTAAGACAAAACAGAACTTGTAAGTACTTTATACATAATTACCCGTAATTAGTTTTGTTTTTGTGAATATTGCATGAGATTTTAAATGTTTTCTATGACTACGGAAACATCTATTAGTAGAAAATATGCGTTTATTTTATTTCAGAGATAACGTTAATTTCAGTGTTACTTTTTCTGATCCAAGAAGGTAAGACTACGAAAAATTTCGAATGTATACGTATTTATTTCTACAATAACACTATCCTTGGTTACTAGCAATTTCAATAATGATAAGTGGAATTATGACAAATTATGTTTAATTTTTGGGTTTAATGGATTTTTGAGGGTAAAGTATATCAATTTTGAAAGTAAAAGTTGTTCTTCGGCTCCAAGTTTAGAGGTCTTTATGTGAGCCTAAAACTGATTTAGAGAGTTATGATTCTGTTTTTTGTTATACGAACAGTGAAGGTCCATTCACCTAACAACATTAACATTAACACGTTGACATAAACGTATGACAAGTTTCGCATTGCCATTCACAATGACAATAGAACATAACATGCATTTTTCCACAAAAGAAAGAAAACGGAATAGTTTAGCTATACACGAAATATGAACTTCTGTGCGTCTGACTGCCCTTTATGGACTCAAAAACTACTTGACCGATGGGATTTTTTTACCATCATATAGATATTTTTTGCGCGATAGTGCGTTTTGTCGTACTTACAGCAATGGCGACCATGATTGAAAGTTCAACTGCCTACATTTCGGTATTGCCAACCTAAATAACTATACTGTAATATTACATTTACACCCACGTGCGGGAAATAAAACCACTGCCCTCTATGTATACTACGTACAATGTATATGCAAAAAATACCCAAAAGGTAGTATTAATATAAATTATACGAAACAAATCACTGCATTTATATGGACTGAAATTTGTTTGAAACAATATAAAACAATAAGTACGCGGCCATTCTGTCAATAATAATGGTCTCACGGCCTCCTGTACTTTCAACTAATAAACATTACCCACACTGTTAACATTACTCAATTGTTTATAGTGAACACACATATTTCCAACAAAGATTTTTTATTTATTATCGTACTACTATTTATTATTTTGAAAACACCATCGCGCAAAAAATAATTAACACGCACGTTTGTGAAGTGTTTTACAGAATCTCGCTATCGCTCAGTTTTTGGTCAAACATTTTCCTCGATTCTGTAAATACCACTTCCCAACCTTGCAACATAAAATACTATTTTTTGGGACAATTAACGTGTGTGACGTATTGCCGTACGTACTATATGACCGAAGCTAAAACAAAATTTAATCGGTGCACTAAAAAAGTAGTTTTTTTGGACGCTTAATGGCTTACGCTGCCTAAACCATAATAAATACACCAAATTAATGTACACAGAATTGAAAATCTAAAAAAAAAAAAAAAATTCGCTGCAGCATTTGTCCATCTTTTTCGGACAACTCATAATAGCTATTTTTTTGTCTTTTAGCTTATTGATTCTAAGAAGATCGGGATAAGTAGATTATCGGGCAAATTCGGGTAATCAGCACGGGTATCTAAAAATAATTACGATATAAATTTATTAAGTAAAGTGATCCCACAACAGACCAGGAGGCCCTTGGGGTAGTAGGAGGTTAAGGTTCCCACTTTTTCTAGACAATCGGCACTTTATGTCAGCCGGGTTGTCAGCCCTGCGTAACGGCCGCCTTTACCCCCCCCCCAGAACAAGCGTCTGGTACTCATTTCCGTTAGAGGCTGAGTCGACCCCACGGCCATAGTGCCGCCAGAAGGTTTGGGTCAGTTTAAAAATCCTGACCCCAACGGGACTTGAACCCTCGACCCTCCGGCTTGTAGCTCAGTGCCTTAACCACTACTCTACGGCGTGCCCTTATAAATTTATTATTTTTTCTTTTTAGTTATTCAACTGAACGTAAAAACACATTTAATTTATTTAGGCATAGCAGCGCGTTCTGGGATTTAGGTAGTAACCTATAAAGTTCTCAGAACGTCCAAAGATACTGTAGTAAATAATATTGTCACGCTTAGCGGTCCCGTAGGATTGATTCAACACTAATAAAATGCATGGTAAATCTCAGTTGAGGCGTTAGTCACAATATTAAAATTATAATACAGGGCTATTCAGAAAGAAGGAACAGAATTCAGACATTTATTTCTTCCAACTATAAAAAATAAAAATACAATTCCAACGTACCTGGAAAGAGAAAAGTTCAAATTTCACTATTTTATGCAATCAATGTGAGCACCATGTGTTACACGACAAATATCAAAACGGTGGCTCATTTCTTGCCACACACGAATCAGCTGGTCTCTGTTATCGAATCCACAGCTTAAACAATTCGATGTTTTACAAGAATGTCAGGCATAGAGGGGATAAAAACAGGTCTTTTACGTAACCCCACAGATAAAAATCACACAAGATTAGGTCTGGTGACCTGGGAGACCACCGGTAATGAAGTTGATCTTCAGCTCCTCCTCTTCCAATCCAACGTCCTATTTTGTCGCCATTTTAATACAATCAACATGACAAGCAACAGCGCCAATGCGGCCGTGATAGGAACTTCAAACTTTTCACTTTCCTAGAATGTTGGAATTGTTTCTATTTTTTGTAGTTTGGAAAAATAAATGTTTGAAGCCTGTTCCTTCTTTCTGAATAGCTCTGTATTATAATGTTAATTAATTTTTTACAAGTTAAGGAGACGGTCCTACAAGGTATTTAATATTAAATTATATCTTTAATATTGCGTAGGATTCAGATGGAATTTCTTTGAATTTACTTCACAGATTTTTACACAACATTTTCAAATTCACTTTATTTATTTCTCAGAAATTCACTGATTTCACACAATTCATTTTCTGCTAATAAAGTCTCTTCCTTCACAATTTATTATTACTCAGTTTTTACACTCGCTGACGGTTTCACTTAGAACATCATCTTGGCTATATACGTAAGTCACGTCTAGTCGTCCAAACTCTGAACACGACTACTGGATGGTCGACCCTCGCATCTTCTTGTATATGCGAGGGCAGGAATAATCTGAAATCACAGTCAGACACTTCTCGGACCGACCTTTCCAAAATAGAGACGGTCGCATATGGAAATTTCTCCACGGGCGCACCAATTAGTGAGTCGTATGCTCTCGAATTTCTCTCTACCATGCAAGACGAGAGCCAACTTTCGCCATCGCCCGCAAAATTCAAAAGCTAGCCCAATAAATAGTGCGTCATAATGTAGGCTAATAATTGTAAGTTAACTTCACATTTCAGTAATTCGCTGTTTTGTTTCTAAATATTTTCTTAATCAAATTACGTTTACATAATTTGTTAATTTGTAACCAAATAGTCAATGTCTGATAAAATTACTCTATTTATCTCCCGATATCTCCCAGTTAAGCGGTAGGGACTTTCATTTCTCAAATCCCGCTAACACCCGTAAGTTAGACTACATAACACCAGTATTTGAAATGTTGACTTGGTTCCGATTGCAAGACAGAAGAAAGATACATTGGCTCTGCTTCTTATACAACACTTTGTCCACCTCATCACCCCTTTATATTTCTACTCGCTTTCATTCGCTATCCTCCCACCATAATTTAAACATACGATCGAGAGAAAATTTAACTCTAGCTGTTCCTCTACATCGAACATCTCACTATTCCTCATCCTTCCTTGTTTGAGCCACCCGATCTGGAATTCCCTCTCCTCGTACATTAAGGACTGCTCGACTCAAAAACAGTTTAAAAAGAAACTCACTTCATATTTCCTTAGACAATATAATATATAACCGTGTTATACGTACACTTTTATTTTTCCTTATATTTTAAACTTTCTTACCAAGCTATTTACTTAATAATAATAATACTAATAATACTAATAATAATAATAATAATAATAATAATAATAATAATAATAATAATAATAATAATAAATAATAATAATAATAATAATAATAATAATAATAATAATAATAATAATAACAATAATAATAATAACAACAATAATAATAACAATAATAACAATAATAATAACAATAATAACAATAATAATAATAATTATTATTATTATTATTATTACTATTAATCTTTCTTACCCTTGTCAACTATTGTGCAGTCTACATCTATTATGTATAATTAATCATAATTCTTATTGTATGTATAATTTAACCCTGGTGAAGTGGAAGAGAAGGCCGTACGGTCTTCACTCCATCAGGTAAAATAAATAACTACTCAAAACAATTAGAGGAACACTATGAAATATGCTAATATTTTTTCATTGGATAAAGGTACAAACATGAAATTAATAAAGTACATTATTTGTGGTTATTTATTTATTTATTGCTCATGTCAGTAAAAACAAATGCATAACGCTGACAATTAACTTTTCAAATAATTCCGCTATGTAAGCAATTGAATCTAGTGCTTATTTTTCAAAGTTAAACACTCGTAATATAGAGTTAGCATCGTGTATGGCCTCCACGACATTCGATGACACTTTGGCACCTTCGTGGCAAGCTCCCAATAAGATTCTGGATTTCCTCTTGCGGGATATTCTCCCATTCCTCCTTCAGAGCATCTCCAAGTTGCTGCAGAGTTTATGGAGCTTGATGTCGGTTCCTGATCCTCCTGTCTAGAAGATCCCACAAGTGTTCAATAGGGTTGAGATCTGGGCTGACCGCTGGCCACTCCATTACCTCAATTTAATTCCTCCTCAGGAAATCCCTGGTGACAGCCGCAGAATGTGCCCTGGCATTATCCTGCATAAACAGAAATCCAGGGCCTATTCAAATGGCAGCAAGTACTACATGTTCTTCCAGAACGTGCTCGATATACCGGACAGCATTCAGTCGCTGGGGAATAAGTACAAGGTCCGTACGATTGTTGTACATAACTCCGGCCCACACCATTATGGAACCTCCTCCGAATCTATTAATTTCCTGTACAGCCTCTGCAGAAAATCTTTCTCCTGGCCGTCCCCACACCCTCAATCGACCATCACAACGTGTAAGACGATACCTGGATTCATCCGAGAAGAGCACAGACTCCCACTGGTTCAGGTTCCAATCACCATGGTTTTCAGCATACGTACGTCTTGCTGCATTATGCCCATTTGTTAAGCATGGTTTTTAACGGACCTTTTTGGACGAATATTCTCTTTCCTTAATCTGTTCCTTATGGTTTGGTCTGAAACCCGGATTCCGGAAGCCATATGAAGGTCATTCTGCAGGTATTTTGCAGTTATTGTACGCTGTCGAAGAGCAGAAAGAACAACGTATCAGTCATCCTGGGAGCTTGTTTTAAATTTACGGCCCTGGCCACGTCTTCTACAATACTGACCTGTCTCTCTGTGCCTGTTGCGTAACCTGGACACCACGGAAGGAGAAACCCCAAGCTCTCTAGCCATTTGTCGCAGAGATTGACCTTGTCGTAAAAGACGTAGAGCATGATACACTTCAAACTCATTTAAATGACTCATTTTGTCAGAGACTTCAATAAACAAGGCAATAATCAACATTCACACTTTGGCAACATCAGGAAGCTTACCAATTAGAAGTGGTCAGTGCCTTCCAAAATAAAAAAAATTCTCTATATTTGTTATTTGAGGTAATTTCTCTGTATTTAGGCCATGGATCTTTAAAATTTGTATCCAATGATAAAATTAATAATTCAATTTACATATTGTCCAACTTTCAGCATCACAGCTTTAAAAAACAATTACTCATTCAATTTATTACAAGTGTTCCTCTAATTGTTTTGAGCAGTGTATAAAACACGATTCGAAAAGTTCGGAGAAAGCTTTAGGGTTGGCCATTGGTGATAGTGTTTGTGTCATTGTTAATGAAATGTTGGATGTTCCGCAGGGGTATTGGTGGTGGGTCGCACCGGTATTTATGGGGTTTTCTCGGGTTCTTCCCTTTTCCCGAATTTCAGTCCACCAATTCTCCACACCTCTTCCCTCCTCCAGCATGTGTTTTCCTCTCCATTCATTCATTTCATATCATCTTTAACTTAATTTCATATTAGGTAAAAATTAGTCTGGCTCAGCAAATTTCAGGTGTTTAAACTATGTGGTTATGGCGATCCAATTGAGAATTGGCCTAATGTACTTCCCCATGAATCTGAACATGTGTGTCGAGTTGGGACAGCATAGGACTAAATGGAGGGTTGTATGTCCTCTTCGATGCCTTGACACATATTTAAATAACTTATATTAATACATTTTTCAATTGCTTTATTAAAAGTTTTAAATAAATAAAACCAATACATCTTATAGATACATTGCCGATTTAAGGGTCAAATAAGGAGATTGGATGTTTTTGTGTTTTCGTCGCGATAAAGACGTTGGGCTTTAATGTCTTATATGTTTAAAATACTGTAAAGTGTTATAAATGTGATCGGGTTGAGTGTTTATCATTTATGATACAGTAAGTTTCTATTAAGTTTTTACGATTTATATAGTACTATTACGTAATCTTAACATTTGGAAAAAAGTAAAAAGTAATGTCGTTGCTTCAGGCGCAGCAGATCCTGGTTTGGTTCCCGATCAGGACACGTTTCCTGGGTTGAGATTTTTACGGGGGTTTTCCTTACCTGTAAACAAATGTCGGAAAACTTTAAGGTACAAATATTCCCCGAACACCATCATAACTAGTGTATAATTTTCGCCTTTTTGATGTGAGTGAATGATATGCCTTGTGGTCAATTTTTGTTTAGTCTTGGAGGTGGCTTTGGCGTTTAACGGAACACTCTTATGGAGTGACTCTACATGTCCTTGCGTGGTCAAAAAGGCATATATATGATCATAATTCAGGTTTGTTACAGTTGAAGAGGTTTTGTGATATCTTTTTTTCCATGCTTCACGGCCTGCTAGACATTATCTTCATTCTGTCCTGCATTTTAAATAAATAACATCACTCCAATGCTTCTTGGACCTCCCTTCTTCCATCTGCTTGGGGGAGTCTAGTTCCATATACTTCTTAGCCATCGGTCTTCCAAAATTCTTTGTAGATGGCATGTTTCATACTGTACTGGCTGAGAAAGAAAGTCCCAAGAAGGAATGCAGGTGAGCAAGAACGCCACGCGAATCTAGGTTGTATTGTACACTTTGAAAACATAGTTTGACATTGCGCTGTAACATAATTAAAAACTAATATAATAGTTCATGTAAAACTATTCCAACTTCATCTGAGTGTAATAGTCAAATTAATACAATAAACCTTGTTCGATTGAACAAATTTGTTATGTGTAGTATAAGGGTACAACAATCGCCACGTCATCACTAACCAATGATATTAGAGAAATGCACTGCATGAGACTCATCAGCCCCCGTTCCGCACTAGACCATCATCACCCCATAGGGACTTTATTTCAGCAGAAGTGCAGTAGTAACCTCTTCGTCTCAATTGAGTTTATGATAGTGGCGGATCTCGACCTAATTTATTAGCAAAGCTCTTTTATTGTACTTTATTTTCCTAACAAATATGCTAATGAAAGTAAATGAAAATAAACTAGGTGACTTTGTCTATATAATTTCGGTTACATGCATTCATTTGTTTGACATGACGAGGTTATTTCTATAATAAGTATATTAGTTATCGGCCTTTATCTTTAAATTATTAAAATAGCAACACGCTAACGCTTACAACCATTCAGCTCACAATTACATCACTCAAGTGAAGAATGAAACAATAATTTTCTAATTACTGGGAGTCCGGATTTCTATGTAATTACATATTTTTTCTTTCGTATATATTAACTAACTCACTCACTGGCTCTATTGAACTCATAGATTCATGGTCGCGCCGACATAAGTTCTCCACACATCCCTATCCTGAGCTAATGTTTTTCAATCATCCCTGTATAATCTATTTCCTTCAAATCATGCTTAATATTTTTCTTCCACCTCATTCTTAGTCAACTAACTGGGCGTATTCCCTCTGATTTTCCTACACGAATTAAACTACTTCTTCAAATTTTCCCTAATTTGTCATCAGGGTATGTATGAGTCTGAGGATTTAAAATGTTAACCGTATCAATAAAACTAAATATATGTTCACACATTGAAATCCATTAGGGCCTATATAATGTAAATGGACAGATAATAACAAATGAGGGAAATTTTGAAGAAGTGGCTGAATTCAAATACCTAGGACGAATAATTACAAACAGGAACGAGATGCTATGCACAGGCTAAATTCTAGAAATGCATACAGAGACTCTTGTCGTCTGAACTCCTTTCAAAGAACGTTAAACTGAAAATATAATAAAACTGTTATTCTACCAGTTATATTATATGGATGCTAAACATGAACTATTACTTTAAGGGAGGAAAGCAGATTACGGGTATTTGAGAATAAAGTTCTTAGGAACATTTTTGGACCAAAAAGAGATAAAGAAACAGATGAATGGAGAAGACTACATAACAGTGAGTTACATGATCTTTGTAGGAAGCCAGATATAATATCAACAGTTAAGTCTCGTAGACTGCGATGGGCATGGCATTTGGGATTGAAAGAGGGGAATGGAAACTTCTTGTAAGGAAACCAGAAGAAAAGCGCCCAGTTGGTAGACCAAGAATGAGGTGGGAGGATAACATTAATCATGATTTGAGAGAAGTAGATTATACAGGGGACGATTGGAAAATATTATCTCAGTATTTAGGGATGTATGGAGAGCTTATATGTGTGCGGCCATGAAAATATGAGTTCCATAGTGCCAGTTAGTTAGTTTCAAGATATATGATTCAGAGTTTTAAATACCCTCCTGACTAGTCGCGTCTCTGTAAGACCTAGATGAAGTGGGGCACCTATAAAGTATATAGGCCTAGAAGGGGAGAGATTAAACTAAGAAAAAAATATGTCTGGAAAGTAATGTTCACTTTCTTAGTGGAGTTTAAGTACAGTTGTTTCGCAAAGTGGTTTCCAACTTTTTACATAGGATGTCTTGTAAATGGGTAACGCAAACTAAAAATGTTACGCGCTGGTGAGCATAGCATTGGTTTCCCTAAACAGGTGCCATCTAGCATTCTTCTGTTTGTTTCCACAGTTACAAACACGAAATTCCAAAACAAATATGTCAAAAAACTTATGTCCACATGCTTTCATTATTTCATTTCTATGCTAATGATAAAGTGCATTATATAGTTTGTGATCCCTCAGTCCTTTGCCTTCTGACGTTTAGAAGAATGTGTGCAACATTTGGACCAGACACTAATTTTTCAGTTCTGCAAATTCAAAATTAAGGTTGAATTTGTCTAATTAAACTAATCGATTTTTTTCTGGTGTCTCTATTCTAGATGTTCAAGTCTGTGCGCAAATTTTTGGTTGAGGCATGTTAATTTTTTTTAATGTGTTAAATTAATTTTATTTACAAAAGTTCAAATTAAGCTAAGTTATTTCTTTCCTTTTCTTCTTACGTAGATGTAAATAAGTATGTGCGGAACGTTTTGGCTGAGAAATGCAATTTTTATTTCTATTTAACTTAATTTTATTCAGTGTTTGCAAAATTTCAAACGGACGCTGAAGTTTCTAAGTAAATTAAGCGAATTCATTCCCGAAGGTCAGAAGTAGGTATGTGTGGGATTTTTTAGTCCCGGCATGCTAGCTTTTTATCTAATTAAGGTCTATACTGTATTCGGTGTTTTCAGAATTCTAAAGTGAGATTGAATTTGATACATTAACTGATTTCATGCCTATGTTGATATTTTACTGATTGCTGAGAAGTATTTTTTAATGCACCAGGTTGTCATTTTCGACATTTCTGATGTTCTCTTCTGGCATTGGCTTAATTGCAACCCATTTCTGAAGTTGGGGCGCCTAGAAGGCGGAGTTACATTACCCCGATGATATGATGGGCGAGAAATGATAATGAAGCGCCTGGAGAGTTCTTAACCTAAACTTAACCTAAATTACAGACCATGAGTAACTAAAGGAATAATTCCCTTGAAGGAAAAATTCCTATGGTTTGATCGGGAATCATACCCGGGATCTTATGAACAGTAGTCAGAAACGCTGAATATGTGGACAATATTGACTGAGATGCTAATTTTAGAGAATTTCGAAGGGATGAAGCTATTGAGGTTGTTCTCAATGAAACTATAAAAATACAGATTTTCATCTTTCCTATCTAGTAGACACCGAAATGGCTATGGCCAAATTATATATATATATAAAGTAGTCCCGCGCCGTAGCCGAGTGGTTAAGGAAACACACCTTGGTGCAGAGTTACGGGACTCGCGCTGGTTCGAGTCCCCATGGGAGAAGAAATTTAATCATGGAGTTTCGGCCAGTATGGGACCGATGCCCGCCCAGTATCGTGAAACAGTTGGGTAGCTACAATAAGTAGCGACTCCAGGTTGAAAAAAACAGCTATAACGGCTGGGGGACCCGACATGCTGATCATGTCACCTCTACACTGGCTAGATGATCATCTACCTCTGTGATTGACATGTGGATGTGAGGCCAGCAGTCGGATGGTAGGCCAAATACCTTCTAGGCCTGTCGCGCTTGGAGTTATTAATATTATATATAAAGTGTGTGTGTGTGTGTGTGGGTCCGCTAACGCTCTAGCGGCCGAAATTTTTGTTTCATCGACCGAATTAATTAAAAGGATTAAGGTCGAGTTCGTTAACCAACCATTAGATGTACGACTTCACCTGAAGCGAAAATATAAAAATCGCTCTAGCGGTCACAATTTACGATGTTTCACAACAAAACTCAGTTAGGCCTACGCTATTAAAATAAAATATGGAGATATTCACAAAAAATCAGCGAAATTCGATTAGTAGAAGTGGGCGTTTACCTTAAGCCCGAAAATAAAAATTGACTCTAGTATCCGCCTCGTTTGATTCGTCACAATGTATATTCAATTAATTAGCTTTATAAGATCCCTATATATCCTATGTGTAATTAATTACTATAATATTCTTATTAAAGTAATGGAAAGTCAAATTATAACAACAGTATGCAAATAGGTAATGACGGTTATATATATATTTCGTTTTCACTATAGTCCGAAAATTTTAAATAATCTGGAATTAGAAATTGAGTGTCTCCAATTTAACAATATATATATATATATATATATATATATATATATATATATATACACACACACACACACACACACACACACACACACACACACACACACACACACAGATCCTAAATTGATGTATACACTCTTTGAAACGTTATTTCTCAGCAACGAAATGAGACAGAAATACAATTTTTGTTGTGTTTGATCCACAAGGCACTGGAAAAGCATAGCAACACGTTCATCGATCTTCACATCTTTATAAACAACAATGGCGGCGAGATTATCATTCGATGAATGTAAGTGGATACTGAAGTGTTATTGGAAAGTGGAGAATGTTGTTGAAGTGCAACGACGTTGGATGGTTGAATTTGGGACACCACCACCAACAAGGGTAACAATAACAAGAATCCGAGACAAGTTTGAAGACGATGGAACGGTGCAAGATGTGTTGAAAGGTCGGTGCAGAAGAAAGAGACGTTGGACTGATAATGAGAGTACTGTTGCAATCATGCACGTTTTTGCACAATCCCCAAAGAAGTCAGTCGGGCAATGTTCTCGTGAGATTGGTATCAAGAAAAGCAGTGTTCATCAAATTTTGTGGGGCCAAAAATGGAAGCCTTACATTCCGAGACTTCTCCACGCACTAAATGAGGACGACCCAGATAGACGACTGCAATTTTGTGAGTGGTTCCTGCAGAAGTGTGACGAAAGGGAAGATTTTCCAGACTCAATTGTTTGGTCAGATGAAGCCACATTCAAACTTAATGGCACAATTAATTTACATAATTGTGTGTACTGGGCTAACCAAAACCCAATCATCATTGAAGAAAATACCGTCAATCTTCTAGGAGTATCGGTATGATGTGGTTTGTCTTCCCGAGGATTAATTGGGCCGTACTTTTTCCAAGTGACTGTCACGGGTCAAACTTATCCTGGAAATGTTGGAAATCATGATGCCACGTATTGAAGATCTCTTAGAGAATGAAAATGAGATTTATACTTCCAACAAGACGGGGCTCCATCTCACTTTCATGTCGATGTGAGAAATTTTCTCGCACATTAAATCAGAGATGGATAGGAGGAAGAGGAAGTGCTACGGATTTCCCGCCTCGATCTCCTGATTTAACCCCTCTATACTTCTTTCTTTGGGAACTGTAAAGAACACGGTGTACGCCACAAAACCACAAACACTGGAGGAACTGAGAGATCAGATTGAACATGCCGTCAATGACATTCCAATAACAATAATCGAAAAGGTGCGTCGCTCTGTTCAACGTCGTTGTTGGGAGTGTATTACGGCAGGAGGTGAGCATTTTGAACATGTACGGGCTTAAGAAATAAAACGCACAAAAAATTGTATATCTGTCTCATTTCGTTGCTGAGAAATAACGTTTCAAAGAGTGTATACATAAATTTGGGACACTCTGTATTGTTCTGCCCAAGAACAGGTTTATCACAGCTAACTCAGCATTTCTCCACTCTTTCCTTAACTCAGCCTTCCTTTTTGTATCCGCATACAAACCATTTTTTAAAAATATCGTCCATCATCTGATGTATTTTTCTGCCTCTAACTTTCTTTCCGTTGACCATTCCTTCTAAGGCAACCGTCAGCAGACAGTTTATTCTTAGCCAGTGGCCAATCCAATTTATTTTTCTCTTCTTTATGAGTTCCAGCATTATTCTTCATTCACCAACTCTGTCTAGCACATATTTATTTTTTATTTCGTCCGTCCATTTTATATGTTCCATTCTTCTCCATATCCACATCTCAAAAGCTTCCAGTCGCATTCCTCACTCCGTCGTAATGCACAAGTCTCTGCACCATACAATGCTACACTCCACACAAATCACTTCACTAGCCTCTTCCGTAATTATTTTGCCAAATGTCCGCAGAAAATGCTTCTCTTCTTGTTTAAAGCTTCTTTTGCCATCGCTAACCTCTATTTTACTTCTTGGCCGCAGTTCTTGTTACTACTAATAGTATAACCCAAGTATTTGAAGCTCTCCACTTGCTCAATGGCCTCATCTTTAATCCTCATGTTTATCTTCCTTCCTATAATCATGACCTTCATCTTATTTATATTTATCTTCATCCCATAATCCTCGCACTTATCATTTAGCTCCATCAGCATGTTCCTCGGTGTCATTGCATCTTCTGCTAGCAACGTCATATCATCAGCAAATCTTATGCACTTTATTCTTCTTCCTCCCATGTTTACGCCTCCCATATTCCTGAAGCAGCTCTTCATTAGGTCTTCCAGGTAGATGTTGAAAAGAGTAGATGATAGAGGACATCCTTGACGTAACCCCCTTCCAATTTCTCTTCCTTCTGACATTTCTTCTCCTATCTTCAATTTATTCGCTGTTTCATATAAAGATTACTTATGAGCCTCCTCTTCTTCCCGTTCACGCCAATTTCTTCCAAGATCCTCATGAGTTTATTCCAATTCACTCTGTCAAAGGCCTTTTCCAGATCAACAAATACTGTATAAACTTCTTTTTCTTTTTTCATATATCTTTCTCATACTGTTCGTATCAATACAATTGCATCTATCGATATATATATATATATATATATTCTCGCGACATCTAGTAATAATGGGGAATATAATACATATATAAGAAAAATAAGTGTTTGAATTGGATTCGCCTGGAGGTGTAATGGATATCACACTGAGGTACAGACTCAGAGATCCGGGTTCGAATCCCGTCCAGGCATTTATTTTTCTTATCATACCATATATATATATATATATATATATATATATATACATATTCTGCAAACCAGCAAATGGAACTTGAAATTCGACTTGCTGAGAAATTAGCTTAGTTCCTGTGTGACGGACTTTTTCTTAATTAATTCAGTTTTATTTATCCTATATTTATGGGGTAGATTTATCATAAGTAATGCCACGAGTGACTTCCATTTTATCTAGAGAATTTGGAAATCAAGAGTGGTATTTGTTAGGACCATTTAACGAATAAAATTAAGCTGTTTACTGACAAATCATTATATAAATATAGTTATTTTAAAATATTTATGTATTTAATGTAAACGGCGATGCTTGAAAACAAATGAGAAACGATTGCTATGCTTCGTTTGTTCATCACTTCGACCAGATCATATTATTTATTGCCAAAGGATCGCAATATTATAAAATGCACCCTAATGGAGAAATTTTTAACCAACATTAAAGGTTATTAATTAATTTCTGATGTTCTATGATGTAAATATGTCAATTATATTTTTCTGGAGCGTTATTACCTGGGAAATAATGAGTTTAAAAAAGTGCAATCAGTGTTTTTTTTTGGTATAATCGTTACAAATGTTTTTCTATTATATCCCGCAAGCACTATCTGGTTATTCGTGTACTATATATACAATCTGGTAGCCACATGAATTATAGAATTCTTAATATATGAATTGTTATATTCAACCTATTTCTTAGAGAGTCAGTTACTGCAAAATAATGTTCTGACATATTCAGAACGTTAAAAAGGAGGAGCTTTATTTTAAGGTGATAAAATTAAATTGATAAAATAGAGGTGAAAAACGACCGTGATTGTTTGTAAAACAAGATACATTGAAACATGATTAGTCTCCCATTTGGGGCATTAGTTAAATAGGCACAATAAAAAAAATTAACATCTATAATCTAATTGTTAAAAATACATGACTCAGAGACAATGTAGTTTCAAAGTATGAACAATGGATAAATTACGAACTGAAGTGGACTTCTGGCGACGATCACCAAGAATTTCGAAGAGAGAGAAAATTATAAATAACGTTATAAGAGAAAATATGAAAGTGCAATGATCGCTATTCATTTAATCATCCTAAATGTCCATCGATCTCTGCCTGGTTGAATCCGCGATCCTTGTGAGCAGAGGCAAGGAACTTAATCTCTAGATCACCGAAGTATTGTACACAGTTTATTTTATTGTATGTACTACTAGCTAATACCCGGCGTGCGCTGCTACTCCTAAATAAATGAAAATGAATGTGCTTTTATGTTTAGTTGAATAAGTAGAATGAAAAATAATTATAAATTTATATTTTTTTAGATACCCCCTGCTGTTTACCCGGCGTTGTCCGGGAATCTACGCATCCCGATCTTCTTGGCATAAATGAGCTGAAAGACAAAAATTAATGTACTTCTTATGATTAGTTGAATAACTAAAATGAAAAATAATTATAAATATATATCGTAATTATTTTAGGATTCCCGTGCTGATTACTCGGTGTTGCCCGGGAATCTACATCTCGATCTTCTTGGTATAAATTAGCTAAAATACAAAATTCGTTATTGTGAGTTATCCGTGTAAGAATACCCGCCATGTGCTGCTATGCTAGCACAGGAATCTACGTACTTGTCTGGATCGTCTTGGCATCAATGAAAGACAAAAATGGTTATTATGAGTTATCCGTAAAAGATAAACATATACTGCCGCGGACTTTTTTGTAGAGCGTTTTGAGATATTTAATTCTGTGTACATTCATTTTGTGTATTTGTTATGGTTTAGGCGGCGTAAGCCATTTAATCGTCCAAACAGCTACTTTTTTCACGTTTTCCACTACAAAGGGCGATTTTTAAGGATGTAGGAGTTGAGTGTCACAACTCTCTTATAGCCTATGTTCATTCCGGGAATCTCCTGAACATTTTGCAGAAAGCCCCATCACAATCGGATCAACGGTACGGCCGCGCATAAAGTACAAACGAACAAACAAACATTATTTTTTATATATTAGATTTTGAAGTTAATTTGTATTTTTATTTCAGTCTCCATAAGAACTGAAGAGAACTATTAATGGAAGCGACTGTATGTGAATGCAGTCACAGCATAATTTTGAATGCGTGTTATCTCCCCGCTCGTTTTATTGAATTATTCTCCACATTGTCACCTATAGGTGTGGTTTATTGGCTAGGGTTCAGGTTATTGATCGTGGGTTCCGTGTTCGATTTCCGGCTCGGACTTGTTCCTATTTCCCAGGGGGGAAATATCCATAGCACCACTATGTGGCCTCAAGGTACAGTTTGTCCGGTACAATCACTACCAATAAGAAAAATGTTAATATTTACTATATTACAGCATTTGCCCGAAAATAGGCCGAACTTTTGGTCTACATTCCACCTGCAAAAAGTCTGATTGCGGCGTATATTCGCTACATTGGCTTCGAATTTCATTTTATTCTTTCATTCGAATTTCGAACGAATGAATGATTGAATGAAGGTATTGAAGTTGTACTCATAAACATATTTTAAATATATATATATGGGTCCACCGCTGTGGTCTCGAAGTAGCGTGCTGCCTTGTCACGCAGCGGGCCCGGGTTCGATCCCCGGTCGGGGCAGTTTTTCTGGGTGGGGTTTTTATCGGGGTTTATCCTCACCTGTAAGACAAATGTCAGAAAAACTTTAAGGCCCAAACGTCCCCGAAATCATATGGTCATCATCATCATCATCATCATCATCATCATCATCATCATCCTTATCATTATCATCATCATCATCCTTCACCGGTGTGAAAAGCAACGGGAAGCTACCACACCTACAATTCCCTAGTAAAGCTGCAAGCATAGAATGAAAATGCTATGATTGCAGTGAAGGGCCTGCCTTCGGGCAGAATTACTATGGATATCTTAATATATAAAAATTACGTGTCACGTTGTTTGTCCGCGATGGAATCCTAAGCTACTGAACCGATTTTAATAAAATATTGCACACTGTGTGCAGTTAGATCCAACTTGAGACTTAGGGAAGTTTATAACTAAATTTATAGTCGCATTATTTTTATTGCAAATTATTTGTTTATTATTTAACAAAGAGTTATAATTATCTGTGAGTTCCATACGATTCTAACAGATGGCCGTGTAAGGTAATTGGTTTATTATTTAACCAGGTGGCTGTGCTTTTTGTTGCAACCGCGAATTTCAATTGAATTACAAATATTGATTATTTCATAATTTAAGTGTGTTTGTGTTTATTTTATTTTCAATATATTGATAATAATATTAATTTCGTGTGTAAGTATTAGTTTTAAGTAATCTGGCTGAAAGACAGCAACTTAATTTAAATTTAACTGGACCGAGAAGGGACATTGAACAATATGGCGAATCAGTTCTAGAGACCATGAATGATAAGATATCAAGTGAATTTCCGCAAATTGGTTTAGGCCTATGTGACATAAATATTACATTTAAGAAGAATGTCAATTTAAAAACATATGAAGGTCCTAAGGAACGGAATAACAGAACTGTAAGTAAGTCTGTTAGTTATAATAATATGCCTAATATTACAGAAACAATCTCCATGCCTCAATTAAATGAAAAACAAGATGACTATAATATATCACAAGATGATATTACTATACAGAGACTTCTTGATGATGATGAGAATCCAAACTGCCAACAAGTTCGTAGAAAAAAACGAAAGTATAATGAAATCAGCAAGCCTCCTCAAAATATTCCATCAATAAATGTATATAATCCTTATGATACACTTATGGATGATACTGAGAATGCAGACAACATAAATTCATCTCAATCAACAAAACCACTTCCACATAAACCACCACCCATATTTATACCGGGTGTAGTTAACGTACCAGAACTAAAAAATTGTGTAAAACAAAAACTTTCTGATTTAGATTTCTCACTTAGTTTACTACAACATAATTTAACGTATACCTTAGCCACAGCAACGCGTGGCCGGGACTTTATATATATATATATATATATATAACAAAGTCGGATTAGTTACACTATATTTATGACTCAAGAACGGCTGGACCGATTTTTATGATCTTTGATTTGTTGGATTTGTTTTCGCCCCGAATAGCAGATAACTATTAAAACATCGGAAAAATTAACGTAAAAATATTTAAAGGCGATATGACGTTCGCCGGGCCAGCTAGTATATATATATATATATATATATATATATATATATATATGTTGTAGATTTTCGAGGATATAAGTATGATTGATAAAGTTTTCTTGGGTTTTCCGCGTTTTGGATTCAAGGTCGGCCTCTGGCCACTGATTCCGACATTTCGGCATGATCCCACATGCCATTATCAAGGAATGATATCATTCCTTTATAGATCATGGCCAGAGGCCGACCTTGAATCCAAAACGCGGAAAACCCCAGAAAACTTTATTAATCATATATATATATATATATATATATATATATATATATATATATCAGGTTTCACATGTTCCTGCGTCCAATTAACTTACTGTGATTCTCCTCCATATCTGTCTTTCTAATCTCCATCGTCCAATCCTTTTTCCCCCATGATGCTCAAAACACTATCAATCCACGTTATTTTTTTACCGTTCTCTTCTTCAACCAAGTGTCACCCATTCTTCTTGGAAATCTGCCTTCTGTAATTCTTTTTACAATACCATACCATGTAATTGTTTTCTTTTTATGAAGTCCACAATTAAAGTTTAAACATACATCTTTTGTTTAATTACACTGTTTCTTATTTTATTTCTTCTAGAAATTCCAGCTGAACGCCACCAAAAATTCATTTCTGCATCATTTAATTTACTTATTATTCTGAATTTTATTTCCCATGTTTCTGTACCGTATTATTGTACAGAATTAATTGTTTTTGTTTTAGAACTTATATTCTGATCCCATAAAACACCATTTAATTTTGATATTGCAGATTTTTCCTTCATTTGTGCTCTCATTAATTTCAGTATCATGACTTTCATCTGCATTAATTTTTGTCCCCAAGTATCAATATTCGACACATGCTTATATTTTTGAATGTCCGTCTTCTAAAAGTAGATATTTTTATCCATCTCATATTACCATATATTAGGTTTTGACCAAATTAATATTTAATTCCCATTTTTCATGTTCCTTCTTCAGTCTTCTTCTCATGTACTCTAAATCTTCGTAATCTTCTACCATCAGTAGTTGATCATCAGCAAATAGCAAGAAATAAATCGTATCTTCTTCTACCTTTATTCCCATAACTTAACATTTGTTTTTCCACTGCGTTAAGGCGTTTTGTAGATATGTTTTGAATAAGATCGATGATAAACAACACCATTGTCTTAAACTTTTAGCAACTCCAAAACCTGTTGTAATAGTTCTACCCATTATATTTACCTTCATCAATCCTCCCGGTAGACTCCGAAAATAACCTGGCAATCTATATGGAGAATGAAAGAGGGGCATGGAAACTCCTTGTAGGAAAAAATAGGGAAAGTTCCCAGTAGATAGGTGAAATGAGGTGGAAGAATAACATTATCATGATTTGAGGGATGTAGATTATAGTGATGAGTAATAATATACACTCAGCTACTAAAATAAGGCTACATAAAATTTTAATAAAAGACAGTTTTGGCCTATGGTAATGAGACATGGAACCTTACTAAAAGATCAGCGGTAGCCCTAAATAATTTTGAAAAAAAGTACTCAGGAATATATTTGGACCGATAAATATTAATGGCCAGTGGAGAATACGATACAACAAGAATTGCACGACAAATACAATGAACCTGGCCTTGTCACTTTTATTAAATTAAAGAAATTGGGATGGGCTGGCCATGTACAAAGGCTCTCAACAGACCGAGCACCAAAAAAAAAAAAAAAGTAAAACCATAGGTACCTGAGATTTCAGTCGTCCTCAATAACACTGAGCAACAAAAAATAAACTTTTTTTTGTCTCAGAAAGAAAAAAAATATGTGATTCTGATAGTTTTTTTTTCATGAATTCAAATATGATATCGGTTTTTCTCCATCACTCAAGGTTTCCGAGAGATAGGAATTTATAATTTCAAATAATTTAATATTTTCTACATTCGTAACTACACAATATTCGAACATTCGGACTCACCTAGAAAGTAAGAAATGACGATTTTCTGCTATTTCGCCTGTGGAGCAACAATAATCGACCAGCATATTAGGATCCCATTTGCCTTAATATCTCTTTTCCATAGCTGACATCTCCTGAGTTAGCTCATTTGGTTTTATTTTACAATGGACAAATGGACGAAAAAACGTTTATTAAAAAAATAATTATTTAAATCCATTAATTGAAATTGAAATAAAAAACTGTGGGTGATGGAGAAATTCCGAATACATATTTGAAAACACGATAAAAAACTGCATTAAGTACAACTATTGGTACTCATGAGACAAAAATCATGTTGACAAGTGTAATCAGCAGTGTTTTTTTATAGAAGGCCTCCTACAAAACAACTCTGCTGATTATTGAGGACGGCTGAGATCTCAGGTACTGTTTTATAATTCTTAAAACTTTAACACAGTGACCTCAACGGAGTTTCGTAATGTATTTTAAAAATATTGATTAAGGAAGATGCTGCAAACCTACTTAAGTGACGCAACTGGAGGCTTGCTGCGCTTATATTTTCTAGAAGTTTACATTTTAATTATACCTGGATTTGGAATAATTTCTCATATTTATGAAAATTCGAGATAATTTAATTAAATAGAAGTTAAGTCTTACAAAGTCAGATTAACTCACACTCCTGATGATACGATTTTGCTGGTTAACGAACTGGACCTTACTTTTCTTAATTGAATGCCGACAATGATTCCGAAAAAAATACAACCGCTAAAATGTTGTACATATAAGTAAGGTTTCTTAGGTTTTCGGCATCAAGGATTCAAAGTTGGCGTCTGGCCACTGATTCCGACGTTTCGATATGATCCCACATGCCATTATCAAGGAATGTAACACTAGATGAAGTTCGGGTAATGTGGACCCTCAAGTTTGAGTGGACCCTCTTAATATCTTCTTTAATTGGTGCTGTCCTCGAACAGAAAATATTTTAACTTCTTCCCCTTATCAACTTTGACGTGTTCAATGCCAGTTTCTTTTATTCTTTATGCGAAGAAGGGCTTATTTCTGATATTTATGGAAATGACCATTTAAAAGATTTTCAAGCTAAGAATTAATTTTAATTTCTGTATCGAATATTATAAATATTGAAAATCTCTTAAATATATTATATTATGTAGATGCTGTTTTAATATATTGACGAGTTTGGTTGGATATTATGTGACATGGCTGCTTTTATAAAATAAGTAAACATAACAAAAGAATTCGGTTAATGTGAAACCCTCCACGACGTGGTTAAAGGGGACCTGGGTCCACTTTACGCGAATACGTATATTTTGTCACTGAGGATGCTATCTGTAAAATACACGTACTTAATTATTTTTATTTAATATCCTTGTATTTTTACTAAACCCAAAGACCGTCGCTGTCTGCAGATGAATGACGTGTGAATGTAATAATCAACAATAATTTTTCAAAACATTAAATAAATATCAATTTTTTTAAATTAGATCAGCCATAAATACTTTCAGATTGATTTGAGCCTGTCTGTATAAATTAATAGAGTAAATAAACTTAAAAATAGTTTAAAAGCTAGGATGAGTCTGGAGTCCACTTTATCCGAATATGGAGGTTAAAATGGACTTTTCTTGTAATATAAAAAGTTTATAAATTATGAAGATGTTTCCCTATTTGAATAAAATAACAATGCTATTTCATAGTTACAACACTAATGATAATCACTCTAATTAAACAAAATTCAAATCCCTTAATTAAAAGAAGAAAAACAACAAATTCAAAATAGGGGTTCATATTACCCGAAGTTCCTCTATATGTATATATATATATAGGCCTATATATAGAAGGTCCTTAGTCTATAATCCGCTAGCTGGTCTCACATCCACATGTTTTAATCACAGAGGTGACTCATCATCCAGCCAGTATATGGATGTCAAGTGATCAACATATCGGATCCTCCAAGGTTTTTTCAACCTGGAGCCGCTACTTATTGTAGCTACCCAAATGTCTCATTATGCTTGGTAGTCATCGGTCTCATACTTCCGAAATTCCGCGTGAAAATTACTTCCCCCATGGGGACTCGAACCAGCGCAGCGAAAGTCTCGTAATTCTACGCAATATGTGATGCCTTAAACCGCTCGGTTACGGCGCAGGACTTTTTTGGTGCCTACTAAGTAGGTTCATTGAATGTATTTAATTTTCTTTTATTTTTTTATGCGTACAACCTCAATAGCTTCATTCCTTAGGAATTCGCCAATAATTCATAATTTAATTGAACGGGCTCTTAAAATGTTAAAGAGCACAGACTTGCACAGAACACACTAACATTATGGTAAATACTGAAGTTTGAAAACAATAAGCCATAATCTCTGAACCCTTTTGCAGCTGTCGTAAGCGATATTTTAAATGTATTCGATTAAATTGCCCGCATTTCGTGTTGCTTGATACGGGTTCCAAGAAAATGTTGCAGCTTGCTGTATTACGATCGATAGAGAGAAGGGGTGTTTTTTTATTTCAAATAGTAATAAATTTACTGAACTGAAAGGGAAATACAAGTAAGCCAAGATGACGGTAGAGGGAGATTTTCAACAATGCGTATTCATTGATTATTTTGTGACGAAGATAAAGGTTATCTAAGTTTTTACCAGGTTCGCCAACATTCCCCTAAATTCACCCTTTAATTCGTTTCTTTACCGTTTTACTACATTATTGATTTGTCGCTCCTAATGGTTACAATACTCGCCTCTGGTTCAGAGATTCGCAAATTTATACCCGGCCGGAATCGATGGATTTTTCATCATGATCATCATCGCCGCTGTAGTGTCGCTGCCTCGTACGTAGTGGGCCCGGATTTCATTCTCGATTGGGACAAGTTCCCTGGATGTCCTCCCCCCGGGAATTTAACTTTAATATGCAAACCATCCTCGAAATTTATTTGGCCATCATTAGCATAATTCTGAGTCCACAGGGTAAATATACATAAGTCTGAAAACATAACTTTCCACGAGAACTTATTAATACTCAAATAACTTGTTAATAACAAAATATTGGAACAAGTATCTAATTTTGATTAGACCTATCTTGGATGCAATATAAGCTATGATAGAAGCAAAAACTTTGAAACCAAATTGAACAAATTTCAGTCAGTAACTGGCACAATAAAAAGTACTACTCTCCACTATAAAATTCGAAGAGACACAAAATTAAAATTTTATAAGATAATGGCTGTGCCGATATTAATATTCGGTAGTGAGTCTTCGATATTACAGAAAAGAGACAGAACTAAGATTCAATCGGCTGAAATGGGGGTTTTTCGTAGAGTAAAATTCTGCACAAAAATGGATCTGATAAAAAATGTAGATATAAGAAACGAATTGAATATGTACAACTTAAATAAGAAAATGGAGGAATATAAAGACAATTGGAGAGACCACTTGGATCGTATGAATAACGAAAGAATCCCAGCACTAGAGTATAACTATCAACGTCAAGGAAGAAAGGATGTGGGACGTCCGAGGAAGAGATGGTTCATACAGTCAGTATGAAGACGAAACAGGCAAACTTGCATAATCCCTGCAAGGAAGATGATAATGGTGATAACTTAATAATAATAATAATAATAATAATAATAATAATAATAATAATAATAATGATAATAATGACAATAATAATAATAATAATAATAATAATAATAATAATAATAATAATAATAATAATAATAATAATAATAATAATAATAATAATAATAATCAGAGATTTGCATTACTTCCGACCAAGAGATAAGATATTAGCTATCACCTAAGAACTTAAATTAATGGTAGAGGAAGAAAAATGTTGTATTTCTGACACATTGATCTACAAAATAATAAATAATAGTTTAAAAAACTAAAACAACACGCTTTATTAGAAAACCAAACTAAAAAAATGAAAAATAATTTTAATTTCCAACACGCTTGGGATAAAATTAAAGTGGTCAACAAAAAAAATCATCTCCAACACATGTAGAACAAAACTAGTGTTATCTACAAAAAGAAATAATTTTACCATCAAAAGCGTGGGGTGCTCTTTATCAATTAATATATTTGATAATATATAGATATTGGTAAAAGTAAAGTCTCTAAGAAGAAAACGTAAAAACCATAAAAAGCACCCCACGCTTTTGATGGTAAAATTATTTTTTTTGTAGATAACTCTAGTTTTATTCTAGATGTGTTGGAGATGATTCTTTTATCCCAAGCGTGTTGGAAATTAAAATTATTTTTCATTTTTTAGTTCGGTCTTCTAATAAAGCGTGTTGTTTTAGTTTTTTAAAACTATTATTTATTTTTTAGTTTGGTTTTCTAATAAACCGTGTTGTTTTAGTTTTTTAACTATTATTCATTTTTTATTTTTAGTTTAATTGATTTTCATAAACCTGAATCCCATGAAAAATTGCTTACGATATTTTTAGTTCTAAAAAATCCTCCGGGCCGGATTTGAACCAGCGACCTATGGATTACTGATATTATATACCACTACAGTCCACCGCTCTACCAACTGAGCTGCCAGAGGATACAATATTAGTTTTTTACAGCGATGGACTAAAAAGTCGATAAGTCCGCAACCTATTATACCGGTCTTTATTTTTTTGATGTCCTGATGATCCTGACCAGGATCTTAGAAAAAAGTATGAAATGATTGTATTGTCATTGATCCTTTACAAGTATACAATGTTTCAAGTCGATCCAATTTTTTAAGTGGGTGAAAATCGTGTTGAAAGATTCCGTTACATAGACATATACAGGTCAAGCTAATATAAAGCGTGTAAAAATCACTAAAATTGGGCTTATGTACTTTTACCCTAAAGTCACAGAATTATTAACCATGAATATGTGAATGATTAATGATTAATGTGTCTCATCTTAATGTTGTGTTGTCTCGGAGGAGACCCTAGATTGAGCTAATCACTCATTCGGTTAAATCCCCAATGTCCTTGTGTGGTCAAAAATTGATGTGTATGATCCTACTCTTCACAGCTCGTGCCACTATAAAGCCAGGCTAAGTTTGGCATGTAATGGTGTCTATAAGTTAAGAGGTTAAATTACAATGGAAAAGAAGAAGAAGAAGATAATCACATCAGCCCCACGTGGGTCTTTCTTCAGAAATCTGTCTTTTCTTTCAAATACACAGTTTTTCAATTCTAATTCCCAATATCCTATTGCATTTTAATACGCAATCCTCCCATCTCAATCAGTGGTGTAACCAGATTCATTATTCTGATTAGGTCCAGATATATCTGAGCGGCACACCGTAGCGTAATTGGTTACGGCAGCGGTTCCTAACCTTTTTTGACTCGCGAACCCCTTCCTCAACGATCTGAGTTGGGTGAACCACTGACTTTTAAATATACAATAGACATGCATACAATTTAATTCGAAGCAAAAGGTTTAATAACCTTAAATTAACTTAACCCTTAACGATTAAAACCTACTCAGGGATTCGCGGTAAATATTAATTGTACCGGGAATTAGTGAGAGTATCTTCAGGATCGGGCTGAACTTATGATTTTAACCGGTGATAGATAAGGAACTATTTAAGGCAAATAGTGATCAAACTAATTTTAGGTGACGTGACAGAAGAATTTTATTAATTATCTTTTCTCTCAATAGTAAAATATACACTTTGCCCTTACAAATTGGCTAAGGAACGGTCAAAAACCACGACTCAATTTTAATAATGCTTATCGCGGATCTTCTCTTATATGTCCCTCTTAATGGGAACACTCACTCCACGCACTTTGACTATCGGGGAGCACTTGTCCCTCTTACTCTGTATGGTCTACGGATAGGGCGCTCGCCCCACTTGCTTGACTATCGGGGAGCACTCGCTCCACTTACTTGATTTTTAACTTACATAACATTTTATATTAAATATTTAAGAAAGTCGTGGATTTGACTTATTTTTCCGTCGCCATTACAATTTTTATACAAAATTTTCATTGGATAAAATAAATCTTTTGACAAAATTTTCATTGGACAAAATTTTCATTGGATAAAATAAATCTTTTGACACACCTCTATAGGCTACATGTGCAAGTCGATATAGGCCTACTAGATTTAGGGCGTGGCCTTTTACAGGACTATTTCATTTCCAAGTTATTCGAGGTCAATACTCTCTCTAGCTGCCTGCTATGTTTTTGGAGGCTACATTATTTTTTTTTTTCAGTTTGAAGTTTCTTAAAAGCAATAAACCTATCTTTCATCCCTCCTAACCGTATCAACCTTGAGGATTTGCGTAAAGTCTAAGACCGCAATAAAACTTGTCCTCCAAATACATAACATATGACCATGCAATAAACTTAAGTTATTTCTCTAACTTCAGACGCCCTCAAATAACTAAAAACGCCGCTGTCGGCAATTACTTGTTTACTAGAACATATTACTTTATTTTTACAATCAAAAGAGCCCTCCAATTATACCGGTTCATATTGCCTTCTGAAATAAAATAAACAATTTGCACGTAAATTTTTATTTTAATTCAGTGTCCACTTTGCTCATTAACCGTACTAAATTGAACCTCTTGCACATGTAATATTTTTATTTTATTTTGGACAAGATACGTGTATCCTAGTCGACTTTAAAATTCTTTATTTCATTTTACCTGCAACTATTGGCAACTTACCTTAATCATATACCTATAAAAGAAAAAGTATTGATATAAATTCTTACTTTTTTTTTTTTTTTACACATCTGAAGAACAAAATTTAAAATGAATAACACTCAAAAATCATACATTTTTTATACAGTAATTGTAGTGGTGTCCATATTCACAGTCTTTATTTGTATCGCTTTGAATGGTTCTGGAGTTTGTTTATAGAAATAGATTATTTAAAATTTAATATGAAGGATATTTCGATGCACACGAAATTTCGAAAAAATGCAATTTTTTTTTTATATTTTATTCTATTTCTCTTTCATTAAGCACTTGTTTGATTCGTCCCACTGAAATCACCGAATCACACGATATCATTTGACACACATTCTCAAAACATATCACACAACCCATACTTGCATTCCACATTTTTTTTTAGTAATCACACCTGGATTAAATGGGGTGTACCTATCTCCTACAGTCAAGACTTTTCTCCCTATCAACCTTATATTTACTTTGCAATTTAATTTTCTACAGATTCCACTGACTTTATATTTTCCCTTTGAATAGGTCATGTATTTAGCTTTCTTTGAGTATTTCTTATCACCCATTCCTTCCTTTCTCATTTTCTGGTTAATGCACTTTCTTTCGAACAAGGCTTCTGCCTTCTTGTCCACTTTGAATTTCATACCATGGGACTTAATTACCCTATAATTACTTCTTTGCATATATTTCAATTGTATTACCCTACGGTGCGCTCTATTTTCATTCAATTCACTAGGCTTTAACGCCTTCTGGGGGATAAGAATGTGTTCAGCATCCTCTACATTTTCTGATTCAAATTCAATTTCATTTTTCGCAACCGAATTGCCAGCGATATTCGGAGTCGCTGCCACTTCAGTTACTTCACTTTCACCATACATATTATCAGAACAAGAAGCATTGTTTCCTTCTACAAAATCACTTACGTGGTTCATTTCTTTACTTTGTCCACCGGAATCTAACTCTTCATTAATTAACCTTTCCATTCCCTTATTTATTAGGGCGTTATTATCATTCAGTTGTCTCTCAATGACTTTCGGTACTTTATCAAAATGATTATTTACCGCGTCTTCTACATTTATGATCCTTTTTTCTTGTTCCTGATTTTCAGCTAACCACGAATCTTTAAATGATTCTTGTTCTGTGATAATATCCCCGACAATATTTTGTATTTCCCCGATTTTATTCTCGTTTTCCCCCACTTTCTTCGTAGTTTTATCAATTGTTTTATCTATCCTTTCTAGTGATCTATTTCTTTCTTTCCTAAGTGTTTCAATTTCATTTATGACTTTCTTTGTTTCCCCTTTGAACTCTGATCTTAATGATTTAATCCTTACATCTGTTTCTACTCTAAATTGGTTAATCATCCTGGATTCTAATTTTTCAAAGTCCCCTCTATTCTCCGTTCTGAATGTATAAATTTCTGTCTTTAGATTTTGTATTTCTTTGATCAATGGAGCAAACATATTTAAAAATTCATCCCTAGAAATGTTCTCTTCTCCACTATCTGCTTTTGCATGTGTTCTAAGTTCCCTGTTTTCCTCCATATTTTTTTTTTTTTTAACCTGCTTTCAATTTTCAATCTACTCTTACATGTAGACTACAATACCGTACTACTTTCCTATACAATCAAGCAGCTCACTATCTTTAAATATATTTTTTTTTAACTTAAGAAAAAAAAAACACATGTACATATCATTCCCAAGGAATAAATTCTTATTTATCATCCAGGCTACTCTAATAACTTACACTTCATAGAGGAAAACCAACTAAATTTATCCCTGGTTAATTACATATACATCCTCACTAACAGACATTCATTCTCTCTCTATATTAAACACGTTTTATTTCCCTTTACTTTGATTAATTAATTATTTTTCTTCATTTAATTATTCATTTAGTTGACTTACGCACTTTGACGTCTTCAGAGTCGCCGTCTTCTGTTGATCGGTTCTACCTCCGGTTTCTTTCCTGCATTTGCTCCTCGTAGTCTGGCATCGGCAGCTAATTCTCCTTTCCTCTTATTTATCTTGGAGCTCCGTTGCTGGCGTCGATGATCAGCGGTCACCCGATTTCCTCGTTCAATTTGGTCACTGTTCATCTATCACACGGCACTTGCAATCTTTTGTTCAGTACTGTTCTGGCCACATCGTTGGCGCGACATTTGTACCGGGAATTATGATTTTAACCGGTGATAGATAAGGAACTATTTAAGGCAAATAGTGATCAAACTAATTTTAGGTGACGTGACAGAAGAATTTTATTAATTATCTTTTCTCTCAATAGTAAAATATACACTTTGCCCTTACAAATTGGCTAAGGAACGGTCAAAAACCACGACTCAATTTTAATAATGCTTATCGCGGATCTTCTCTTATATGTCCCTCTTAATGGGAACACTCACTCCACGCACTTTGACTATCGGTCCTTCAGATAAGGCACTCGCCCCAATTGCTTGATTATCGGGGAGCACTCGCTCCACTCACTTGATTTTTAACTTACATAACATTTTATATCAAATATTTAAGAAAGTCGTGGATTTGACTTATTTTTTTCCGTCGCCATTACAATTTTTTATACAAAATTTTCATTGGATAAAATAAACCTTTTGACAAAATTTTCATTGGCTAAAATAAATCTTTTGACACACCTCTATAGGCTACATGTGCAAGTCGATATAGGCCTACTAGATTTAGGGCGTGGCCTTTTACAGGACTATTTCATTTCCAAGCTATTCGAGGTCAATACTCTCTCTAGCTACCTGCTATGTTTTTGGAGGCTACATTATTTTTTTTTTTCAGTTTGAAGTTTCTTAAAAGCAATGAACCTATCTTTCATCCCTCCTAACCGTATCAACCTTGAGGATTTGCGTAACGTCTAAGACCGCAATAAAACTTGTCCTCCAAAATACATAACATATGACCATGCAATAAACTTAAGTTATTTCTCTAACTTCAGACGCCCTCAAATAACTAAAAACGCCGCTGTCGTGAATTACTTGTTTACTAGAACATATTACTTTATTTTTACAATCAAAAGAGCCCTCCAATTATATCGGTTCATAATTTATTGTTGAAATGATGTGATAAATTCCCGATGTTACACATATGTATTAAGTAGCAATACAGGGTTAATTTAATAATAATAATAATAATAATAATAATAATAATAATAATAATAATAATAATAATAATAATAATAATAATAATAATAATAATAGTAGTAATAATACTAATTATTATTATTATTATTATTATTATTATTATTATTATTATTATTATTATTATGAAATGAAGGAAAAATGAATAGACCTAACCTCGAAACCCGCCATTACGGAAAAGTTTTGGCGAACCCCTTGAAATATTTTACGAACCCCCTGGGGGTTCGCGAACCACAGGTTGAGAAACAATGGATTAAGGCAATACGCTACAAGCCGGCAGATCGAGGGTTAAACTCCCGGAGGGGTTAAGATTTTAAACTGACCCAAACATTTTGGCGACACCATGGCCCTGGGGTCGACTCAGCCTTTATATGAAATGAGTACCGGGCGCTTATTCTGGGGGTAAAGGCGGCTGTCATGCAGAGCTGACCCCGGCTGACAACAAATGTTCATGGTCTAGAAAAGTGAGAGCCTTAACCTCCTACTACTCCAAGGGTCTCCTAAGGCCTGTAATGGGTTCAGTTTAATTTAGATTTACCAGATATGTCTGATCCATCTTCGGATAATGCCGCTGTCGTCAACCCTCATTATCGGTATAGTCTTATTTAATAACACGCAAAAGCATGATAAACATTAATTGAGGTCATACCTACACAAGGCGCCTGGAATATCGCAAGAGAATTGTCAACCATTGCATGCCAAAATCTACCTTCAAATGTCTTCCAGAGAAGCGTTGTGATGTACCAAGTCCATGTCGCTTTTAACTGTAAAACACAGAAATCGAAGCCAGAAACCAAAAATACCTATTCTCTGTGCGAAGCAGACGGACGTCCCTGCGTGAGTAGAGCGGAGTGGAGTGTGGCGGGACGCGGTGTGTGTAGTACGTTGTCAGGATTATCCAGTTCGCCAAGTCAGGAGTTGTATTACTTCCTACTAGTTAAATTAGATATTTGGCGCTAGATTTTAGTGCCTTGACAGTTAAAAGTGGCAGCTAATGTTTTTGGACATGCTCTTCGCATATCACCACGTTTATCTAGGAGAAATTTCAAGCTAGGTTACACCAGTATGCAATGGCTGATAGTTTCCTTGTCAGGCTCGAATCCTGGCGTTTGTGGAAGGGTATAGGTTGTGGGCCACACTGGCATTTTTCGGATTTTTCTGTTTTTTTTTGTTTTTTTTTCTCTCGTTTACCGAATTACATCCTACCAACACTCTCCGCTCTTCTTTCCTCCCCTCATGACATTTCATCTCCATTCATTCATTTCATATCATCTTTCACCTCATCTCATGTTAGGTAAAAATACAGGTGTTTATTATATGGTTATGTTGATCTGATGGGGCACGCTCGCTTATTTCCTTATCACTTCGATCCTGTGTCAACTTAGGGCAGATAGGGCTAAAGGGAGGGTTGTAGTCCCTCCTCAAGGCCTTGGGCCTAGTCCAAATAAATTATGATTTATTTATTTATTATAATTTATTTGAGTTGTGTGTGTGTGAATGATTGATGGTGTCAAAAACAAGAACGCCGTAACAGACCACATATCACCTTAAAGTAGATTTAATGCCATTCATTCCATAAAGTAAAGATGGGTAAAAATACATTATCTTGGATTGAACGACGAAAGTGTTCGTTCCGGTCTTATGCAAAAAACTGATCTTTCCATTGTGCTCTTGACCGTCCCACACATCTATACCCCTCTGGTTTATATGTGAATAAATGTTCTCTTATACGTTCTTGATCTATCCTTTGAATATAGTTGTACACATTTTAGGCGATGCAAACGGAAGGGGCAACCCTGCTTGTTGGGTGTAGTACACAAGCAGGCTTGAAGAAATGCCTCAGGGTGGGAATCCCACCATTCTTCTACCTTGGCGTGGCGCTGGTAACGCAACCAAAGAAATTTATTATTATTATTATTATTATTATTATTATTATTATTACTCAAGTTCTCATACAGTATTTCACGATAAGGTAAATATACAATGAACGAAAAATAAGGGTGCCGTATTAAGGGCTTGAAAAACCAAACCCGTATTTACTAATCTAATCTAATACCTATAAAAACAACTCATAAGTGAATTGAGCCATCGATATTTCCTAAGAACCTATGGACTCTTGGTTGTGCTCCTTGCCTATGATCCCGAGGGTCGCGGGTTCAAACCCGGCCGGGGTCGATGGATTTTTAGGACGGAAAAATCCAAGGAGCAAGTCCTCCAGGAGGGACTTCAAAGCCTTGGATGCCAGGTCTGAAGATTTTCACGCTTGTAAAAGATCCTTAAGCCTGAATAAAAAGGCCTCTAAACCAAATTTACCGATTTCAACGTCCTAGTAATATCTTAATTGCCTGCTATGTCTCATTGAGTCGGAGTGTTGACCGCATGACATCTACGAGCAAATAACGCAACTAAATTAACTTGGTCTAATAGCTCCTGACAAGGGAGAGGCTATCGCTCAACATAGGGCTACGCCATTATAGATAACACGTTAATCGCTGATGATGGATCCTTAAACAAATCCTAGTATTCCTGCCTCTCGATGGATAGAATTGCTAGACTACAAAGCCTTGTGCTTAATTTGGTTGACCTGTTATAAGTTTTTATTCGTCGTAAAACAGAAAAAGTTTAAATATTTAAATATCTAACTAACTCACTCATTGGCACATCGAACCCATAGGTTCACAAATACGCGGACATAAGCTCTCCATCCTATCTTGTGGTAATGTTTTCCTATCATCCCCTGTATTATTTTCTTCTCTCAAATCATGGTTAATGTTATTCTCCCACCTCATTCTTGGCCTGTCTACTGGAGTGTTCTCTCTAGTTTTTATACAAGGAGTTTCCATTCCCCTCTTTCATTCCCAGTTCCTGCCAGATATCTCCACATCGCAGACTATGAGACTTAACTATTCTTATTATATATTAAGTTTTCTGTAAAGATCACGAAACTCAGTGTTATGTAATCTTCTCTATCTGCCTGTCTGTTTATCTCTCTTTGGTGATTCATTTTTCCATTACTTTATTAAACATATTAAACAAATTAAATTGTTGTATTTTACAAGACACGTTGCAAATTTAAGGGTTAATTAAATTATATGGTACACATTGTGACGAACCAAACATGGCGGTTGCTATAGTTCATTTTTAATTTGGGTTTCAGGTAAAACCCCACATCTATATTTCAGATTTTGCTGACTTTTCGACAATAGATTCCTCGTTTTATTTTAATGACATATACTGAAAAATTGAAAATTGAGAGCACTAGAGCGATTTTTAAATTTTCCTTTAGGTGAACTCCTACACCTAATGCTCCGATTTTGCTGGTTAACGAACTCGACCTTACTTTTTAAATTGATCTTTATATGCCAAGTTTGATTACGATAAATAATTTCGGCCGCTTTTGCGTTAACGAAACACACGAGCGCGAACACACACACACACACACACACACACACACACACACACACACATATATATATATATATATATATATATATATATATATATATAAGTATTGTTAAGGAAGTTTTCTTGGGTTTTCCGCGTCATGGATTCATAGTTTAGTGACTCGGACCTACCATTCCTTGATAATGGTATGTGGGATCATGCCGAAAGGTCAGAATCAGTGGCCAGAGGCCAACCTTGAATCCATGACGCGGAAAACCCAAGAAAACTTTGTTAATCATATATATATACATGTATACATTTTTAGTCAACGTCATTTTTCAATGCCTTCTAGATAGGATCGGTGAAGATCCGCATTTTTTTTTAAAAATCTTTTCATGAGAACAACTTTAATGGTTTCATTCCTTCGGAATTCGCTATAAGTCAGAAATATATTTTATTACTTTTGAAAATAAAATTTTAACGAAACATTTTTGATGCTGTTAAGCAAAATGAGGGATGGAGAATTAAGAATGTTGTGTCAAGGGACGGATATGGTAGTAATAGTGGAGCCTACGATGGCTTGGTTACATATTATGTCGAAAGAACACATGACTTAACAAAATTAGCTATGACCAATTATCCAAGAAATAAAAGATCATTGGATAATCCAAAACTAGTTTGAAAAGACCAGATGTATCTAGATCTCACACGAGTAGAAGACTACTTGGAAGAAGGATATAGCAGGGAGTTGTGAAGGACCTTTGTGAATGAGGCAGAGAAACGGCTCCGGTTCGAAGTATACCAAATTTAATTGATTGAAAATCCAAAGAAAATAATTTGGGTCGGCAAGTAATGAATTTCACACGCACACACTGTCGAGTAATACAAAGAGATTGGGACTGGAAATAAATATCATCATCATGATAGGACATTCACGAATTTAGGCAATTTGTTGACCTGTTTTGGCCTCAAGAGAAACACTATCCAGAAGTCTTTTGAGTGGATGTCCTGGTCTTCTTGTTCCTGCAAGTTGATATCTTAACATTTGTTTGGGTATCCTGAGATCTTCCATTCGATGAATATGTTGCATACATCTTGACTTATAAACAGAAATTTTGTTTTCTAAAGGTTCCATGTGTAATTCTTGTAAGATGTCTTCATTTGTTTGTGATCTAGTAGTGTGTATCCTGCAGTCCTCCGAAGGTATCTCATTTCAGCAGATCTAAGTCTCTGTATATCCTTCTGTTTCAACGTCCATACTTCGCTACCATACAAAAGAGTTGGAAGAGCCAGTGTTTTATACACATTTAGTCTTGAATGCTTTTGGACTAACTGTGGTTTGAAGATAGAATTTATTAACCCTAAAATTCTTTAAAATTTTGATATTTTTGCATTTACACTCTTTTCTTCTTCATGTGAGATATTGATCCTAGATATGTAAAATTATTCACCTGCTCCAAAAGTGTATTGTCAAGTACAATATTATTCTGACAGGATCTATACCTTGAAATGCCATAATTTTTGTTTTCTATGTAGATATCTTCAATCCATATTCTTCTGTAATTTTAAGTTCATACAGACCTTTCTGCAGATTATCTTCTGAATTTGCAATTATTATTTGGTCATCTGCAAACAATAAGGTGTTTAATTTTGTATTTTCTGATATCCTTATTCCAAATTTATATTTCTTGTTCCAGCAACATATTACTTCGTTGATATAAATCGCAAAGAGTGTTGGGGATAGGGGGCACACCACGATTTATAATTCCTTCTTCAGAAAATCTGTTATTTAATTTAATCTTTATGGTGTTGTCTTTGTAAATATTTTGTATGTTCTGCAGAAGTAAATTTGGTATATTTCTGTCTTCCAATATATTGAAGAGTTTTGATCTCTTGACTGTGTCAAATGCTTTTTAAAAATTTATGAAAGCAAAATATGTTTCTAAGTTGAATTCTCTTCTTTTTTCAAGCAATAGTTTAACAGAAAATGCTGAATCAATACAAGATCGTCCTTTACTAAATCCATTTTGACATTCCATAAGGTATTTTTCGCTGAAACTTTTCAATTTTCCATTTAAAATGTTTGCATGAATATAAATATAAATAAAACTAAATACATGGCCACACGTAGAAATACATTATATAATGGAAATGGACAGCTAATGACAAATGAGGGAAATTTTGAGGAAGTGACTGAATTCAAATACGTAGGAACAATAATCACAAATAGGAATGAGATGCACAAAGAAATTAAACATAGGTTCAATTCTAGAAATGCGTGCTATTATGAATTACAGAGACTCTTGACTTCCCAACTCCTTTCAAAAAACGTAAAAATGAAAATATATAAAACTATTATTCTATCAGTTATATTAGGCCCTATATGAATGCGAAACATGGACTCTTACTTTAAGGGATGAAAGGAGATTACGAGTATTTGAGAATAAAGTTCTTAGGACAATTTTTGGACCAAAGAGAGATGAACAGACGGTGAATGGAGAAGATTACATAACAGTGAACTACACGTTCTTTATAGGAAGCCAGATATAATAAGATCAGTTAAGTCTCGACTTAGACTTCAAAAAAGCATATGATTCAATTAAGAGGGAGAAGTTATATAGTATCCTGCTGGAGTTCGGAATTCCTAAAAAGTTAGTTAGACTTATACGAATGTGTCTAAATGGCTCAACGAGTAGGGTGCGTGTAGGCAAACAGTTTTCAGACACTTTTGAAATCCAGAATGGGTTGAAGCAAGGAGATGCACTATCTCCTCTACTATTTAATTTTGTACTAGAGCATGCCATTAAATCTTTAGAGAATGAGGAAGGCTTACAACTGAATGGTATTAATAAGCTGTTAGTTTATGCTGATGATGTAGTACTACTGGCCGATAGCGAGGAGATACTAAAGGCCAACACGCACACACTATTGAGTAACACTAAGAAATTGGGACTGGAAGTAAATATCAGTAAAACTAAATATATGGTCACACGTAGAAATACATTATATAATGTAAATGGACAGCTAATGACAAATGAGGGAAATTTTGAGGAATTTGGCTGAATTCAAATACCTAGGAACAATAATCACAAATAGGAATGAGATGCACAAAGAAATTAAACATAGGCTCAATTCTGGAAATGCATGCTATTATGCATTGCAGAGACTTTTGGTGTCCCAACTCCTTTCAAAAAACGTTAAGCTGAAAATATATAAAACTATTATTCTACCAGTTATATTATATGGTGCGAAACATGGACTCTTACTTTAAGGGAGGAAAGGAGATTACGAGTATTCGAGAATAAAGTTCTTAGGAAAATTTTTGGACCAAAGAGAGATGAACAGACGGGTGAATGGAGAAGACTACATAACAATGAACTACATGGTCTTTATAGGAAGCCAGATATAATAAGAACAGTTAAATCCCGTAGACTGCGATGGGCAGGACATGTTGCGCGTATGGGGAATGAAGACGTGCATGGAAACTTCTTGTAGGAAAGCCAGAAGGAAAACGCCCAGTTGGTAGACCAAGAATGAGGTGGGAGAACAACATTAACTATGATTTGAGGGAAGTTGATTATACAGGGAATGATTGGAAAGCATTAGCTCAGGATAGGGATGTATGGAGAGCTTATGTCCGTGCGGCCATGAACCTACGGGTTCGATAGTGCCAGTGAGTAAGTAAGTAAGTAAGTAAGTCTCGCAGACTGCGATGGGCAGGACATGTGACACGAATGGGGAATGAAAGATGTGCAAGGAAGCTTCTTGTACGAAAATCAGAGGGAAAACGCCCAGTTGGTAGACCAAGAATGAGGTGGGAAAATAACATTAACTATGATTTGAGGGAAGTAGATTATACAGGGAATGATTGGAGAGCATTAGCTCAGGATAGGGATGTATGGAGAGCTTATGTCTGCGCGGCCGTGAACCTACGAGTTCGATAGTCCCAGTGAGTTAGTTAAGTAATGAATTGCACGGGGCAGCAAACATTCTACAACTGCCCATTGTTACTGGCGTGTTTATCTGAGAGTAAAAATGATGTTACCGGTAATTATTTTTATACACAGTGCAGACACCGCTCATGTCATACGCAGGTAATTGTTAATTAATGGCGTAGCATTCATTAGTACGTTGCCGTCTGCGTTCTTGAATGCGCACGCATGATGTAGTTGGTCTGCATTTATTATCTCATTATTGTGGCAACAACATTCATACTTTATTTTACTCGCAGTCAGAATTAAATTTACAAATTTAGCGAATTACGACGGAATGTAACAATTGAGGTTGTTCTCATAAAAATATTTAGGCATTTTTTATAAATCTTTATCGATCCTACCAAGTAGGCACCAAAAATTATCATAAGTAATGCCACGAATGATTTCCAATTTATCTAGAGGATTTGGAAATCAAGAGAGTGGTATTTGTTAGGGCTATATAACGAATAAAATTGAGCTGTTTACTCACAAATCATTATTTAAATATAGTTATTTTAAAATATTTATATATTTAATGTAAACGGCGATATTTGAAAACAAATGAGAAATGTTTGGTTATATTTCATTTGTTCATCACTGCAACTTGATCATACTATATTTTATTGCCAACATATTGTAAGAATGCTCCCTAGTGGAGAAAAAATTAAACACACATAAACTGTATGTTATAACCAATATTATAGGTTATTAATTCATTTTTTTCGGAAACAACTCAGTAAAATCAATATTTAAAAACACAATTATTGAACACACAATTATCAAATGTGTATGTCGAAGGAATATGTTCATTATTTGCTATATTCAACGTATTTGTTGGAGAGTCAGTCACTGCAAAATAACGTTCTGACCTGTTCAGAATATTAAAAAGGAAGATAATTCTTTATTTTGGTAATCAAAATTCGATAATTATCGAGATGAAACACGAGTGTGTTTGGTTGTAAATCAAAATTCCCTAAACCGAGATAATATTTACCGATAATCCGCTGTATAATTCACCGCCCTCAAACCATGTTATTCTTACACCTCATACTTGGCCTACCTATTTGGCGGTTTCTCTCTGGTTTTCCTACAAGTCATTTCGATGTCCATCTTTTATTCCCCATTCGTGCCACATGCATTTCCCATCGTAGTCTGTGAGCCTTAACTGTATATAAATATTATGTAATTAAATTTTTGACATTGAGCAATGCAAGCTTAATATGACATGATAAGAAAAATAAATGCTTGGACGGGACTTGAACTCGAACCTCTGGATTGATACCCCAGTGCACTACCGATTACGCTATCGAGCAAATCTAATACAAACATTAATTTTTCTTATATTTATACTCTCTTATTATTACGAGATGTAGTATGGTCTCCACTGCCATCTAGTAGCTCCTATACGAAGTAAGCAATTTAAAGAGAATATTTTTACTTTATAGCAGTGACGCTTTATCGATGTTATAATTATAATATATTAAGCTTGCATTGCTCAATGTCAACCGCTTTATCGATGTTACAATTATAATATATTTAGCTTGATTTGCTCAATGTCAATTTTTGGCATTGAGCAATACAAGCTTAATATATTTTAATTATAACATCGATAAAGCGTCACTGCTATAAAGTAAAAATATTTTCTTTAATTTGCTTACTTGGTATAGGAGCTACTAGATGGCAGTGGAGATCGAGTTCCCACTACTTCTCGTAATAATAAGAGAGTATAAATATAAGAAAAATGAATGTTTGTACTAGACTTACTCGGTTGCGTAATCGGTAGCGCACTGGGGTATCAATCTAGAGGTCGGGGTTCAAGTACCGTCCGAGCATTTATTTTTCTTATCACGTCATATATATATATATATGATAAGAAAAATAAATACATAAATATATATATATATATATATATATATACGGTCCACCGCTGTGGTCTCGAGGTAGCGTGTTGCCTTGTCACCCAGCGGGCCCGGGTTCGATCCCCGGTCGGGGCAGTTTTTCTGGGTGAGGTTTTTATCGGGGTTTTTCCTCACCTGTAAGACAAATGTTAGGAAAACTTTAGGGCCCAAACGGTCCCCGAAACCATATGGCCATCATTATCATCATGATCCTTCACCGGTGTGGAAAGCAATGGGAAGCTACCACACCTACAATTCCCTAGTAAAGCTGCAAGCATAGCATTAAAATGCTATGATTGCAGTGAAGGACCTGCCTTCGGGCAGAATTACTATGGATGGATATATACGTTTTAAGATATTGTAAATTGGTACAGAGCTACGGAATTGCACTGGTTCGAATCCCCACGGAGAAAGAAATTTTGTCATGGAATTTCGGCCAGTATGCGACTGGTAAATAAAAATTCAATTACAGAATAAAATAATAGAACAAGTGAGCAATTTTAATTATCTGGGATACAATGTATAATGTAGAAAAAGTGAAGACATTGAAAACAAAATAAATAAATTTAATTATATGTGTGGCACCATAAAACGTAGTCTCAAAGGAATTAGAAAGGAGACACTTTTAAAATTGTATAAAACAATGGCGGTTCCAACACTACTATATGGATCGGAACATTGGGTCTTAACCAAAAATCAGGAACGAAGAATAGAATCGTCAGAAATGAGGTTTCTGAGGAGTGTAGCTGGCTACACAATAATGGATCAGAGGCGAAGTGAGGATATACGAAGAGAACTGAATATATTCAAACTATTAGATAGAATTACACAATACAGAGATGAATGGATGGACCACATCAATAGAATGGATAACAATAGAATTCCGAAACAGATTATTCATTACAAACCACTAGGACGAAGAAATGTTGGAAGACCCAGTCAAAGATGGATAGACCAATTCTATCATGAGATCGGAACAGACCAGCAGGTCTAATCCTTGATGCTGCTGCTGATGATGATACCTTGATTGTTAGCAAAAGTAGTTTTTGGTAGAAAAGTGTACCTATTAGGTTTAGTTTATCAATTAGATCTCATAGTTTCATATTAAAATTACATAACCTTGTATTTAAAATTTAAATTGTCTCCCCCTCCCCAGAATCAAGAGGAATTTGGATGCCTGTATTAGTAGACGCTGTAGGTTGCGAAAACCAGCTACAACGACTGGAGAATCTGATATGCTGGTCACATGCCACCCCGATTGAGGTTGGATGACCATCCACCTCACTGATTAACACATGTGAATGTGAGTCCAGAAGTCGGATGGTAGGCCATGCGCTTTCTGTGTTGTAGCGTCATGGAGTGTGTGTGTGTGTGTGTATCTTAATATATAGAAATGTCGTGTCACGTTGTTTGTCCGCGATGGAATCCTAAACTACTGAACGGTTTTTTTATAAAATTTTGCACACTGTGTGCAGTTTGATCCAACTTGAGACTTTGGGTAGTTTATAACTAAATTTATACTCGCATTATTTTTTTATTGCAAATTATTTGTTTATTATTTAACAAAGAGTTATAATAATCTGTGAGTTCCATACGATTCTAACAGATGGTGGCGTAATTATCTGTGAGTTCCATACGATTCTAACGGATGGTGGTGTAAGGTAATTTGGTAAGGTAATTGGTTTATTATTTAACAAAGAGAGATCCAGATGGCTGTGCTTTTTGTTGCAACCGCGAATTTCAATTGAATTACAAATATTGATTATTTCATAATTTAAGTGTGTTCAGTGTTTATTTTATTTTTAATATTATTAATTTCGTGTGTAAGTATTGAGCAATGCAAGCTTAATATGGCATGATAAGAAAAATAAATGCTCAGACAGAACTTGAACCCGGACCTCTGTATGATGGTCCGGGTTCAAGTCCCGTCCAAGCATTTATTTTTCTTATCGTGCCATATATATCCATCCATAGTAATTCTGCTCGAGGATAAGGTCTTTCACTACAATCATAGCATTTTCATGCTGTACTTTGCAGCTTTACTAGGGAATTATAAGTGTGGTAGCTTCCCGTTGCTTTCCACACCGTGAAGAATGATGATGATGATAAGGATGATAATGATGGCTGGATGATTTTCGGGGACCGTTGGGCCCTAAGCACCCTAATCGAATGCGGGCCCGCTGCGTGACAAGGCAGCATGCTACCTCGAGACCACAGCGGTGGACGCCATACATATATATATATGCCTATGCGTGTATGTCTGTTACCGCAATAACGGCAGAACTTTTTTTTTTCCGACTCGACGTTTAGGAATAAATTAAGAAAAGCAAAGGTTGAATTTGTTAACCAGCAAAATCGGACCATATTTATTTATTTTACCTGATGGAGTTAAAAGGAGTGGACCTGAAGCCAAAATTTTAAAATCGTTGCAGCGGCAGCAATTTTCGCAACGAAACTAGGCATATGCCATTGAAATGAAAGGAAGAAGGTATTAATAAAAAAATAAACGAAATCCACATTAGACGTAGGAGTTTACCCGATTGCATAAATTTAAAAATCTCTGTAGATGTCACCATATTTACTTTGTATAACGTTACTGGGAAATTCTCGTATAAGACTTGAAAGCATAATAATAGTCCCTTCGATTGGTTGCTGGCCAAAGGAAGGCAAGACCAGTGATGGGGCTGCCATCTTATAGCCTCTGGTCAGGCTTTTCTGGAGAAGAAAGAAAATAAAGGAAAGAAGAAATGGAAGAAAGGAAAGACTCCCTAGCCCTCGGATGCCCTAATAGCGTCGGGGTCGAAAAAAAAAACAAGAGTTAACCAAGAGAGGTTAGATAGTAAAGTTAAAAGAGTGCAAAACACAAGTAAGTGGAAGAAATGTTTTGCTCAGCTTGGGCACCATGTGGTCGCCATTCACATATCCCCTAGATGAGGACCCCTGAGGGGATATCTTAAAAGAATTGAAGACTACGCCAATTTTGGAATATATTAAACAGTACCAACTAAATTGGAAACACTATATTGAAAGAATGAGTTCAAATCGGATCCCCAAAGCTGTTTATAATTATATACCAAGAGGACGAAGATCACTGGGCCGTCCTATGAAACGCTGGAGGGAAAATTTTCTATAGGATCGTAACAGGCCTTGGCCTAATACTTGGAAGGAAGAAGAAGAAGATAACGTTACTGGGTACATATGTTTAATTAACAAGGGGAAAAAAATGCAATCCAGAAAAATCGGACCATACATTGTTTTGCTAAAGAATTCGCTCAGTTTATGTGACGGACTTTATTTTCATTTTGGTTTCTGTGAACATTTTTTTATTATTTCATCATCACATCCTTTTGTTCCTAATTGGATCGTAGGACCTTAATGAAGCTCTTTCATTTAGTTCCACTTCTTGTCATAGTCTTTGCCTGTTTCCAACTTTTACCTGTCGCATTCAACTCACTTTCAACTGTCCTCCCTTAAGTCATCCTTGATCTACCAACCTTCCTTGTGCTTTAAGGATTCCAGTCCAGTGCACACCTTTCTATTGCGTTTTGTAGTTTGCGTAGAGTATATCCAATCCAATGCCATTTTCATTCTTTAATTTGTTTTTCGGTCGGCCTCGGTGATCTAGTGGTTATGTTCCTTGCCTCTGGTCCCGAGGGTCGCGGGTTCAAATCCGGCCGGGATCGATAGATTTTTTAGGATGGAGAAATCTAAGGAACATGTCCTCCAGGAGAAACTTTAAGCCGTGGGCCCCGAGTCTGAAGATTTTAAGGCTCGTAAAAGAACCTCAAGCATGAATAAAAAGACCTCTGTGCAAAATGTATCCGACCTTCATTCATCCAAGTAATACATTAGTTACCGACTAGATGTATCATTGAGGCGATGTGCTAACCACATGTCACTCGGCATCTATAGGTATATAAGCGTAACTAAAATTAGCTTGGTTAAAGAAACTCCCGTTAGGGAGCACCCATGTCCCCACGCGGGACGTATGGGGTACATACATACATAGATACACGCTTTTCTAGTCTTATGTCATAATTCTGATTTGATATTAAATTTGACCGTATTTAATGCTTTTACTCTTTAGAAAGGAGAATTTTTCAATGAATGCTTTATTTCGTAGAACTAAATGAAATCTTATCAGTTATTTGTTCCACGATTAATTAGATTTTTCCTGATGTAGCAGTTCATTTATGAATAATGAGATAAAGATAAATTTCTGTAATTTGCGATAACACTGGTAAATTATTGCCTTCGATGGTCATATTTCTTTGACCAGCCGGAAATGCACACTAGTCATAATAGTGAACTATTTAGCAGATTGTTTTGAGAATTCCTAAGAAATAAAGCTGTTGAGGTTGTTCTAATGTAAATGTTTTTTGAAAAAAGATTTTCGGCTCGTAAAATACTCTCAAGCCTAAATTAGTGCCTCTGAATAAAATTTAACTGACATTCCGCATCTAAGTAATACCTTAGTTGCCTACTAGATATCTCATTGAGGCGATGTATTGACAATATGTCACTCACTGACATCTGTAGGTAAATAAGTTTAACTAAATTAGCTAGGTCAAAAAACTCCCGCTATGGGATAACCAAGTCTCCACGAGGGACGTATGGGGTATATAAATTATCATGTATATAGGCTCATTGTGTAGTGTAGGGGTATGTATTATTAATTTAGCTGTAGATAATTCGTAAATGAATTATTCAGATTGGAGAAATCAAAGGGATAAGTTCTCTGGGAGGGACTTGAAACCGTGGCTCCCGAATATAAGATTTTCGGGTTCATGAAAGAACCTCAAGTCTAAATGTATACCTCGGAGCAAAATTATCCCTATCCAAATAACATCGTAGTTGACTAGTAGGCCTATATATCTCATTGAAGCGATGGGCTGATCACATGTCACTTTCTAACATCTTTAGAGAAATAAGCGTAATTTAATTGATAAAGGCATTGAACTTCCTTAGAAGAACAAAAGGCTACACAAGATTGGATCGGATAAAGAATGAAGTTATAAGAACAGAGTTAAATATATTCAATGAGAAAATCAGAGAATATAGAGAGAAATGGCTTACACATTTGAAAAGAATGAATGTAACAAGATTACCAAGAGCAGCATTCAACTACAAGCCAAGAGGTTCAAGGAATGTAGGAAGGCCAGTGAAAAGATGGACAGAACAACTGTGAGGCGGAACAGGCAATTTTTGCCTAGCCCATGAAGTGAAGAAGAAGAAGAAAGACATTGCTACTAGAGCTAGGGGATCCCATGTCATCACGTAGACATATGGGATATAGCTATATGAGTGTGTTGTCATGGTAATTTTCGGTGTCTATTAAGTAGGATCGATAACATTTGTGTTCATGTAAACCTCGTTAGCACATTCCTCCGATATTCGTTAAGAAAAGATAAAATGCCTATATATATCCTCAACTCAGGGTCGGGTCGAGGAATGAGATGAGATGAGCCCCTATATATAGAGGTCTGTGAATGACAAGGGTGCCGGCCGACCACGCCTGACGTACAATCACAGGGGTAGATGAACGAAATTAAATGAAATGGATGAGACGCGTATGGAGAAATGGTGGAATGAAATTGTGGCAGGGGAAAACGGGAGAAACCCGAGGAAAACCTGCCCAAGCTCCGTTTTGTCTTTCACTGCAATAATAGCATTTTCATGCTATGCTTTGCAGCTTTACTAGGGAATTATAGGTGTGGTAGCTTCCCGTTGCTTTCCACACCCGTGAAGGATGATGGTAACAATGATAAGGATGATGATGATGATGATGATGGCCGGATGATTTTCGAGGACCGTTGAGCCTTAAACATCCTGGCATTTGTCTTACAGGTGAGGATAAAACCCGAAAAAACCTCACCCAGGAGCCTGTCCCGACCGGGAATCGAACCCGGGCCCACTGCGTGACAAGGCAGCACGCTACCTCAAGCGGTGGACGATACACACACACACACACACACACATATATATATATATATATATATACCGCTGTGGTCTCGCCTTGTCACTCAGCGGGCCCGGGTTCGATCCCCGGTCGGGGCAGTTTTTCTGGGTGAGGTTTTTATCGGGATTTTTCCTCACCTGTAAGACAAATGTCAGGAAAACGTTAAGGCCCAAACGGTCCCCGAAATCATATGGCCATCATCATCATCATCATCATCATCATCATCCTTCACCGGTGTGGAAAGAAACGGGAAGCTACCACACCTACAATTCCCTAGTAAAGCTGCAAGAATAGCATAAAAATGCTATGATTGCATTGAAGGACTTGCCTTCGGGCAGAATTACTATGGGTGGATGGATATATATATATATATATATATATATATATAGAGAGAGAGAGAGAGAGAGAGAGAGAGGGAGAGAGAGAGAGAGAGAGAGGAAGAGAGTTAGAGAGAGTTAAATATTCTCAAAGATGTCTAGTTACTTGACACGAAGTTCCATTCACTGAATTGAAACTGCCTTTATTTACTTTTGTTCATTACATTTTTATCTCAATGCTGTACTTTTATCTCTAACTCTGATAATTGATATCATTGTTCATTTTTTATTCGTGTCTTCAAACACTCGCATTAAAACCTATGTAATGTAGTTAACTTCTTTCTCTAAAGTGAACGATTTGTATTTAGACAAGCCATGTTCTGTTCCCATACCATTATCTGTTATAACTTGCTATTGCATCCTGTTTGAGACAACTCTGAGACTGTATCAAGACTGGCCGATATGATTCCGATCAATAGTCTTTTCACAGTTTTCTCGCGATGCAGCCATCTTTAACGTTCAATACTTCACTACAGGGTGCAAGTAATATTCAGTAACGAACAATAGTCTAAGGGGATGTCAACCATAATACAGCATTTCATGAAAAATATACTGACATTTTTTAAATTTTGTGTAAATTACTATCACATATATCATTCAAATATTTGGGAACAATTGTTAACGATAATAATTCTATAGAATAGGAAATAAACTAAGGCTGTAATAACTAACTAACTCACTGGCACTATAGAATCCATAGGTTTATGGCCGCCGGACATAAGCTGAGCTAATATTTTCCAATCATCCCCTGTATAGGCCTAATCTACTTCCTCAAATCATAGTTAATGTTATTCTCCCACCCAATCATTTTTCTACCAACTGGGCATTTCCTTTGGTTTTCCCACAAAAAACTTCTAGATTTCCCACAAGAAACTTCAATGTCCTCTTTCATTCCCTATCCGTGCCGCATGTCCTGCCCATCACAATCTACGAGACTTAACTATTCTTATTATATCTGATTTCCTATAAAGATCATGTAGTTCACTATTATGTAGTTTTCTCCACTCCATGTCTGTTCATCTCTCTTTGGTCCAAAAAGTTTCCTGAGAACTTTATTCTGAAATACTCGTAATATTTTTTCATCCCATAAAGTGAGAGTCCATGTTTCGTATTCATATAACTGGGAGAATAATAGTTTTATAATTTTTTAGTTTAGCATTCTTTCAGAGAAGTTGGGACGAGAATGCATATAACATGCATTTCCAGAATTTAGTCTAAGGGTATCGTAAGTAAACAATACTTACTTTGCAAACCTAGGGTAGTTTAAATCTGAACCAACTTAGAGGAACATAAACTCAATGCTAATAAAATTCACAATAAAATTCCGTTCACGTAAATATTCATAAAATAAAATATTAAAATAAGTACCTGGCAGATGCCTCAGTAGATCATTTCCTCCTGCTGAAGATAGAAACCTGTTTTCGAAAGACCTACAACAGCACCTGCCAGGTAATTATTTTAATATTTTATTTTATGACAAAACTAATTGTACACAACAACAATAAAAGAAATTGTTACGTTTGTATCAGAAACCTGGGCAGTGACATAACAAAGTTATTAAATGTTCAAAGGAAAATGTTAAGAAGAATGCTAGGGCCGTGCAAAGAGAATGACATTTGGAGAATGAAAAGAAATAACGAACTATATACCCTAAAGAATAAAACAAATATCAGTTTTATAAAATCACAAAAAAAGCTGGCTTGGTTATGTACGGAGAATACCAAAAAGAAGACTTCTTAAAGAAATGTCAAAAAGAAGACTCCCTAAAAAAATTAGATTGGATACCCAAAGGAGTAAGACTTAAAAGAAGACCTAACACAGATGAGAAAACGGTATGATAAATGACTGGAGAGAGATGGGAATTTAAAATTGGTAATCTCTAGCACAAAACAGAAAAGAATGGAAAATAATAGTTGAGAAGACCAAAACATTCCAATGGAAACTGTAGAGCCTACCGAAGAAGAACTATCACATACCAAGCCGGCTCTTGCCCTCACATCACATGTGTTCATCACCCTTCATCACCATAGAGAATAGACGATCATACAGCCAAGTACAGTATCTGTATGTACTGCTTAGAACCAGGTTGTTCTAACTCTATTTAAAAAAAAAAATCACATTATGTTCCAAGTACTCTTCTGTATCAGTTTCGAACATAAACTTATATATTTTGTTGGTTAGAAAGTGTTAGAATCCTTTTCTCAAAACAATACTATTATTGTAATCTATGTACCGGTAGTATTAAAAAAATTCGTAGAGCTCTTCTGTAAAATTAATAAAACAAGATGGTTATAAGCAAGCGATGTATATTGAGCCTGGATTTCTAGGCGAAATGCATGGACAATAATAATAATAATAATAATAATAATAATAATAATAATAATAATAATAATAATAATAATAATAATAATAATAATAATAATAATAATAATAATAATAATAATAATAATAATAATACTAATAATAATACTACTATTAATAATAATAATAATAATAATATTAATAATAATAATGGGATGTATCAAAGGATGTGAAGAATGTAATTACCTGAGGATCAAAATTAACTCAAAATGTACCCAAGAAAATGACATAAAATATAGAATTCAAAAAGGCAGATTGGTAATACAATGTTAAACGGAGTTTTGTATGATAAGAACATAAGAAAAGATACCAAATTAGAAATTTATAAATACATAATTCGAAGCACGCTAACATACGGTGCAGAAACTTGGCAGTGAATAAAAATTTGAGTTTAAAGCTTATGTCTACTGAAATGGATTGTTTCAGACGCTCAACTACACATTCTAAATTTGAAAACATCAGAAATACAATCATTAGACAACAAATGAAAGTCGAAAATTCGATACAGACAACTAGAATGGTATGGTCATACACGTAAGGTACGTACACACCTGCGCGCCGCAAACACGAACGGCGCGCGCGCCGCACCATGTTCGTCAGATTTGGACGGGGTTTTAAGGTGCGCGCGAACGGCGCGCGCGCCGCGCGCGCGTCTCTCACCACGATCCACTCATTGTCGGTTTTTTCCACGAACACTTTGATGGTTCGCTGTTTAGATTTGGACGGGTACCTGAGAGGTTCGTTGCTTTCGGTGCGCACCTATTATTTGAGTATGGAGTGGTCAGAGGAAAACGTGTTAAAACTTGGTGACATTTATAGAAGCAAGCAATTATTGTGGGATCCACAACATAAGGATCATTTTAAAAATCATTGAAAGGAGATGCCTGTTTTTTTTTTCAATTATATGTGTTTTTTTTTCGTGTGTACTGTAATTGTATAAATAAATTAGAATTATTTAGAAAACATTATTTATTAGAAAGACGTTCATTTCATAATATTATGTATGAAGTATCACAAAACAATACAATATATAAACACATTTATTGCTAATTATTTATTTATCTCTTCAAAGACTCCAAAGAGCAAGACTGCTCATGTTAAGGGGCAATATACAAAAAATAATGGCCATAAAAAATTAACAATAAAAACAAGAAAACAAATTCAGGCATAAGTTTAAGTAATACAAACTACTATAGATGCACAATATATATATACACATATAAATACAATATTTAAACAGGATAATATTAATAATAATAAAATTAACAAAATTAACTAAGAAAGCAATGAGATTTTTTTTTTAATACAATTATAAAAATGTTTAACATTCGTGAAATGTTGATATTCAATAGGTAAGTTATTGTAATGGTTGATTAATGCATAACGAATCCCTTTATACCTTTTTTTTTGTTTTGAGAAACTAGTATCTTTGTGCAATAAAGTACCTCTAGTATAATAATCATGTACATCTTTATTAAAAATTAAGGCCATGTTATGGTGAGATAGATTCTTAATAATTTTAAACATATATATACAAATCATATATTTTTAAATTCCATTAATGCTATAATATTTGAAAAAGTATAAATAAAGTTATAAGATGTAATAAGTAATAAGCGTGACCAGACGTCCCGTCCAAATCTGACGAACATGGTGCGGCGCGCGCCGTTCGTGTTTGCGGCGCGCAGGTGTGTACGTACCTTAAGATGCCAGAGAAAAGATTATCCAGATAAGCTTTGGAATGGATTCCATCTGGAAAAGGAAAGAGAGATCGACCTAGATTTAAATGGATGGATGATGTAAGAAGAGGTATGAGGGAGCTAGACCTGGAAGAATTAGAATGGGAAGATAGATAAAAATGGAGAAAGAAGATAAACATTTAAAAAAGCTTTGGGCACAGGAAGATGTTTTATTACATTGTAAATCTGTTTATAAATAAACAAATCCATCCATCCATAGTAATTCTGCCCGAGGGCAGGTCTTTCACTGCAATCATAGCATTTTCCATGCTATGCTTTGCAGCTTTACTAGGGAATTATAGGTGTGGTACTGCTCGGGACCCAGCTCCGTGTGTCTGAAAGGAATTTGCTGTCTCAGCTATTAGTACTAAGAGAAGCATAGAAGTGTACCTCCTCCCACTCCCCACACTTTCCCCCGCAAACACACAGAACTTGGTCTCGAGCTGTAGCTTCCCGTTGCTTTCCACACCGGTGAAGGATGATGATGATAATGATAAGGATGATGATGGCCGGATGATTTTCGAGGATCGTTGGACTCTAAGCTTCCTGACATTTATCTTACAGGTGAGGAAAAACCCCGAAAAAAGCTCACCCAGGAGCCTGTCCCGACCGGGAATCGAACCCGGGGCCCTTTGCGTGACAAGGCAGCACGCTACCTCGAGACCACAGCTGTGGACAATAAATAAACAAATAAATAATAATAATAATAATAATAAAAATAGTAATACTTCCAAATAGTACTTTTTTTAAGAGTGGACATACAAAATAAAATAGAAAGCATTTTAACAATTAAAAAAATGGCCTCACCGGGAATCGCACCTATGACCTCTTACATACGAATCAATCTACTAAACACTGAGCTAAGCGTTCGCTGCCTTGTTGTGTTTAAAAAGAATGCTCTTCAAAGGAAAAAGGGAAACATATTGTAGCTCTAATGTGCAATTAGTTTACTCGTGTGAATCGTGCGTTAGAATTACAATATTCGAGATCAAGGGTCGGTCCATTCTTTTTGTTGCTAAGTGCACATATCTGCTACAAGCTTTAGACAGCACATTTAACTGTTGTGTGTTCATTTGCTAGTGGTTTGTAACTTATGTATTAGCTTGAAACAACCGTAAAAATATTAGCATTTTTATATTACAAGTGTACAAAATGGTTTTGTTTTGAAATAAATTATGCAGCGATTTGTAAAAACATCCCGTATAAAATTTACTTTGTTAATTTAACTACATTGTTCCTAATATAACTGAATATCCCATTTGCCATAGATTGTTTTCAAACGATAGATATGGTTCCGAAGTGTAACAAATGTTGTGAGGGTAGGCTACATGAGAAATGTGACAAAAATAACAAATTGAAACCCTACCTTTGCTTAACCTGTTGCGGTAAGCGAATAAATTATTTCTGTATTTCATCTATGTATTCAAATTTTACACAGGTATCTAAAATTTCAGCTCAATTAATTGTATTAATATAATCAATATATTGCAATTATGTATTTCTACTTACGTTTTGCTCTATTTCTGCAAATGAATCTTGATCCAATGTTTATATACATGGGGTGATATTTGAAACACTTTGTTTAAAGGGAAACATCTAACTGCACATTTATTATTCTATTATATTGTTAACACAATTTAAATATCTTGGATATTATCTCTCTATCTGGGATGAAAAGGATATCCCTGAAAAAGTTACTAGTTATAATAAAAGTTTAGGAATTATTAATCAAGTTATGAAACCATCCCTTGTACAAAAAAACACCAGATTACGTTTATATAACACTTTGGCTAGACCAGTGTTGACCTATGGTAGTGAAGCATGGACACTAAAAAAACAACATGAAAGCAGAATAACAGCTTGTGAAATGAGATTCATGCGCACAACAGCGGGTTACACCAGATGGGATCGGAAAAGGAACACCGATATCTTAAAAGAATTGAAGACTACGCCAATTTTGGAATATATTAAACAGTACCAACTAAATTGGAAACACCATCCTTGAAAGAATGAGTTCAAATCGGATCCCCAAAGCTGTTTATAATTATATACCAAGAGGACGAAGATCACTGGGCCGTCCTATGAAACGCTGGAGGGAAATTTTTCTATAGGATCGTAACAGGCCTTGGCCTAATACTTGGAAGGAAGAAGAAGATTATATTGTTAACAATATACTATACTAATATACTAATAATAGCCTAATTATTATTCTGTTTTTAGGGAAGTAAATTGAATTTACCAGAGAAGCCTTGGTTTCCATTGACAACGGGATGTAATAACTCAACTTACTTCCCTAGGGAAGAAAAGTAATTGACTTAATAATGTAAAAATATTACCTGCTTAAATTTGTATTGAGTAATACAATACAATTTTATTGTACCACACATATTTCTCACTTTGATAATTTCATTCGCCTTCCTCTACATCACAATCATATCTATAATTAATAATGCAGTCTGAAACTGTTATATAAAATGTCTGCTACTAATTCAGACAACAATAAACAATTGCAGTTGTTTTGTCAACATTCCCTTGCTTTCAAACAATTGAACTCTTTTTTTTTTGTTTTTTATTTCCAATTTGATTGTAGGCCTACCTGCGTTCATAGATGTTCTTTTCTTTCTCCTCTTTTCGTTTACACTGTTTTCCTTCTTGTTTTACCTTTTCATCTTTCTGTTATTCTCACACATAGACACAAGGACAAGACACACACCCAGACCCAAGGTGGAGATTAAAAATTCCCTACCCCGCCGGGAATCGAATCCGGGTCGGAAGGTAGGGACTCTACCGACTACGCCACGGCGACAGACTAACTCTTTAAACCAAGATATAAATTAACAATAAATATAAAAATTAAACATAATTATTAGTATGGGATTGAACAAAACTATATACGCAATTCGGGAAGTAATTTGTTAGTCCTCACTAAAGCTCGGGTTCAAACACGTCCTCGACTAGTAATGTACTAGTTAATTCTCTTGTTGCGTACATAACTATTATCAATAGAAAACGATAATAATTACAGTGTAATCTTCCAAATGCATCATTTCCCTTCTATGAAGTCAGGCCAATTGTTGGCCTGTTCCGGTCCCACTTTAGGCTTAGTCCAGAAGTCTCTACATTGGACGTCCTCATAGTCTTTTTCCAATTGGTTTTTAAGACTTCAGGATTTTTGGTAGTCTGTCGTTTGTTATTCTATCGACATGTACTAACCACTCAGTTTTCTAATTTACTATTTTTCTAACACCGGAGTAATTTTTAGACCGTTTGTTAGTTCTGTATTAGTTTTATAGTCCAACCATATATATCCTGGTGTTTTTTTTCGCATAGGCCTATAGCTCATCTCTGTTGCTCTTATTCTTGAGGCGTCAACTGTTTTTATAGTCAATGATTCACTGCCACAGAAGCGTAGGCATCGCCAAGGTATTGTATAATTTCAAACTTTGTTTTTGGTTTGCATACATTGTTTATTACCATTGTTATTTTTGTAAAGTTGTTATGGCCGTTTTTTACATTTGATATGGCTATAGTGAACCTTCAAACTATAATTTACCTTATGTAGGCGACTTATATATATATATATATATTATATATATATATATATATATATATATATATCCATCCATAGTAATTCTGCCCGAAGGCAGGTCCTTCACTCCAATTATAGCATTTTCATGCTATGCTTGCAGCTTTACTAGGGAATTGTGTAGGTGTGGTAGCTTCCCGTTGCTTTCCACACCGGTGAAGGATGATGGTGATGATAATGATAAGGGTGATGATGATGATGGCCATATGATTTCGGGGACCGTTTGGGCCTTAAAATTTTCCTGACATTTGTCTTACAGGTGAGGAAAAACCCCGATATAAACCTCACCCAGAAAAACTGCCCCGACCGGGGATCGAACCCGGGCCCGCTGCGTGACAAGGCAGCACGCTACCTCGAGAGCACAGCGGTGGGCCTATATATATAATTTTTATTTCAAGATTGTTTCTGTTATATACACAGGTATCCTCAACCAATATATATATTTTTTTCTTACACTCCTCCCGGTCTTACGTGTCTGCTTCTGTCATGTTTCTCTTCTTCATGTTGTCTTGAATTCTCTTTATCCACGTTGGCTTTGATCTACCATGTTTTCCTTTTCCAGGAGGTATCCATTTCAATACTTCTTTGTTTGTTTCCGTGTCCCATCTTCTCATTATATGCCCATATCATCTTAGTTGGATCTCTTCAATCTCTTGTACAGTATCCTTTTCTACATTCATAATTTCTCTTATTGTATATATATATATATATATATATATATATATATATATATATATATATAACTCACTAACACTATCAAACTCATAGGTTCATGACCGCGCGGACATAAACTCTCCATACATCCCTATCCTGAGCTAATGTTTTCCAATCATCCCCTGTATAATCTACTTACCTCACATTATGATTAATGTTATTCTCTCGCCTCGTTCTTGGTCTACCAACTGGGCGTTTTCCCTCTCGTTTTCCTACATGAAGTTTCCATGCCCCTCTTTCATTTCCCATTAGTGTCATTTGTCGTGCCCATCGCAGTCTACGAGACTTAACTGTTCTTAATATAATATCTGTTTTCCTATAAAGATCATGTAGCTGACTGTTATGTAGTCTTCTCCATTCACCTATCTGTTCATCTCTCCTTACAGATACATACATTTTTGTCATTGTCATTTTCGTTGTCTAAGTAGGATCGGTGAAGATCTGTTTTTGTTTTTCAAAAATATTTTTATGAGAACGGACTCTATAGCTATATTAATTCGGAAATCAATAGGATCGTAAAATGCGCTGTAAGCAATATAAAGTTTAGTTTGATAAGCTTAAATGTTGATGACATACATAAAGGTATAATTAATCAGAAATTATTTACAACCAATTGAAAAATATGTGCATACCAACGAACTTCCTGGTCCTAGTAATATCTTTAATGACATCACATTATAACTGACTAACTCTCTGCCGCTATCGAACCGCGCGGATATAACCCCTCTATATATATCACTATCCTAAAGTAATGTTTTTTTTAAAATTATTCTTTGTATAATGTACTTCCTTCAAATCATGGTTAATGTTATTCTCCCAACTCATAATTTACATTGTCTTAGAAATGAAAAAAAAAAATGATAAAACCTCACCCAAGAAACAAGTCCCTACTGGGAATTGAACCCGGGCCCGCTGCAAGCAAAGCAACGACGTTACCCCGAGACCACATCGATGAAATAATAATAATAATAATAATAATAATAATAATAATAATAATAATAATAATAATAATTGAAGACAGTAATGCAAGCTAGAGGGCTAAGCATCGAAGATGCCCAAGACCGTAGGCTTTGGAGGTTTGGCACGGGAAGACGGCAGCAGCTGTAAAAACCCGAAGATAGATAGATAGAATAATAATAATAATAATAATGGGCACGCCATAGCGTCGTTGTTAAGGCACTGCGCTACAAGCCGGAAGGTCGAGGGTTCAAATCCAGGTGGGATCAGGAATTTTAAACTGATCAAAACCTTCTGGCAGCACTATGGCCCTGGGGTCGACTCAGCCTCTAACGGAAATGAGTACCAGACACTTATTCTGGGGGTAAAGGCGGCCGTCACGGAGAGCTGACAACCCGGCTGACATCAAGTGCCGATTATTCAGAAAAAAGTAGGAGCCTTAACCTACTAGTACCCCAAGGGCCTCCTGAGGCCTGTTGTGGGATTACTTTACTTTACTTTTAATAATAATGATGATGATGATGATGATAATAATAATAATAATAATAATAATAATAATAATAATAATAATTACTGTTATTATTATAATTCTCCATGGTATTCTTACCTTGTTGTGGTGGAGTGACTTGCGTTCTGGCGGTAGCATTGCTGCCTTAGAGTTACCCATGTCGGAGAGGTTAAAAGCGATAAGCCAAACGAAAAAAGTACCTTGGTCGAAAGAGTGATGATCTTTCACTGTAAAATACAACCGTCAAGAAACGCGGACATGGGTTCCACTGTGGTAAAATTTTCCGGAGGTAAAATTGTCCCCACTTCGATTCTCCGGGCGGGGACTACTTCATGCCAAAATCTCAAACACAGGGACATGTTTCTAAGAATATGGAATGTCAAAGGGAAAGCGCCCAGTAGGCAAGCTTAGAATGAGACGGGTGAGTAACATTAACCATGATATGAAATAAGCATATTATACAGGGGATGATTGGAAAACATTAGTCAGGATACGTCTACCGCTGTGGTCTCGAGGTAGCGTGCTGACTTGTCATGCAGCCGGAAGGGACAGCCTCCTGGGTGAGATTTTCTTCGGGGTTTTTCCTCACCTGTAAGACAAATGTCAGGAAGCTTAGGGCGCAACGGTCCCCGAAAATCATCCGCCATCATCATAATCATTATCAGCATCATTTCACTGGTATGGAAAGCAACGGGAAGCTACCATATCTATAATTCCCTAGTAGAGCTGCAAAGCATAGCATGAAAATGATATGATTACAATGAAAGACCTGCCCTCGGGCAGAACACTGTAGAATAGAATATAATTCAGGATATAAATGTATGGAGAGCATGTCTGCGTGGTTATGAATCTACGGATTCGTTATCGCCAGTGAGTTAGTTTTAATTAATTATATTATTTTTGGTCTGGACATCTTACCTCAATATTAATGTTGATTTGTTCAAAGAAAAAAGAAACCTAAAAATTAGAACCAAAGAACACATAAGAAATATTAAAAATGGAGAAATTGAAAAATCTGCAGTTGCTGCTCATGTTTGGTCTGAAAAACATAATATTAATTCAGACACTAAATTATTAAAACAGTTAGAAAATACAAACGAGCTGACTATTTGGGAAAAAATTTATATTCAGAAGAACAGAAACAGAGTTATGAATTTTGATATTCCGATGGAGGGTGACCTTGTTTGGAGGTTCTTTGGCCAACCACAGGATGGAGCTGACATCGACATCCAGGTGGTGCAACATAATGCAACATAAATAAAACCAGTCTGGGAAAGCTGAAGATAAAACAGAGAATTGTTTTGAAACATGTCCAAGAACAAATCAACATTAATATTGAGGTAAGATGTCCAGACCAAAAATAATATAATTAAAATAACCTCAAAATATAACTTCCTAAAATTAAATATTAGTTTTAATTAGTTAATAATAATAATAATAATAATAATAATAATAATAATAATAATAATAATAATAATAATAATAATAATAATAATAATAACAATAATAATAATAATAATAATAATAATAATCATAGTCCATTCACGAATTTAGGGCATTTGTTGACTTGTTTCGGCCTCAATAGAAACACCATCGAAAAGTCTTTTGAGAGGACGTTCTGGTTTTCTTCTTCCTGCAAGTTGATAGCTTAAGATTTGTTTGGGTATCCTGTGATGATGATAATGATAATAATAATAATAATAATAATAAAATGCCGATAATATCTTTGTTATTCCTTTATTATTCCTAGTTTAACCTCTCCTTTTTTAAGTATTTTTACATGTCCCATGCTGGCCGGGCCTAACAGTGGCACGACCTGTCAGGAGAGGATGTTTAAACTTTGGACCACACACGTACTTTTTTGACAACACAAGGAATGGAGGATCTCCCCGAAAAAAGTGATCCGAGACTGCACGAACATTTAAGTTAAACACGCCATTTACTCATACACTCGTATGAAACATGGCGAATACATAAGATAGCATGATTATCATGGCAAAATTATATTCAGAAACTATTTGGAAATTAAAGTTTTCCGACATTTGTTTTGCATATGAGGAAAATGAATTAAAAAAAGAAAGGAACGTGTCCGAGTGGACATTGAACACGGGTCTGCTGTGTACGAGGCAATGACATTACCTCCAGATCACTGCCGGTGGACTAATAATAATAAATTTCCAGATTTAGTTTAACAACATGGAATATGGTGGTCATATTCGAAAATCATTAAATATTTGAAATATTTCTGGGTAGATTACAAGGTTTACTACCCACCCATCCACTAAAAAAAAAAAACCGAGTTGGGGGGGGGGGGAATTAAACTAAAAAAAAGTTTTTTTGGAGTTTTATTAAAAAAACCAAAATATCCCATATGGGCTGTTTTTTTTAACCCTGGTAGATTAGAATATTGACTAACTAACTCATTGGTACCATCGAACCTGGAGGTTCATGACCGCGCGGATATATGCTTTCCTTACATCTGTATCCCGAGCTAGTATTGTCCAATAATTCCTTGCATAATTCACCTTCCTCTAATCATATCATTATTCTCCCAGCTCAGTCTTGGTCAATATACTGGGCGCTTTTCTCTTCTTTTACTACGAAGTCTTCATGCCCTTGTTTCATTCCCCATCCGTGTAAAATGTCCTGTTCATCCCAGTCTACAAGTCTTTACTGCTCTTATTATATCTGATTTCCCATAGAGATCCCGCAGTTCACTGTTATGTAGTCTTCTCGAATCACTAGTCTCATCGTCTCTATTGCTATAAAAATTCTCCTATGAATTTTATTCTCAAATACCCGATTAAAATAACAACTAACTAACTCACTGGCACTATCGAACACGTAGATTCATGGCCACGCGGAAATAAACTCTCCATAAATTCCTATCCTGAGCTAATGTTTTCCAATCATCCTCTGTATAATATACTTCCCTCAAATAATTGTTGATATTATTCTCCCACCTCAAAATTGGCCTGCCTACTGGGAGCTTCTGCATGCACCCCTTTCATTCCCCATTCTTGAGTGGAAAGCTAATGGAAGAAGTGGAAGAGGCAGATCTAGAGAACATTGGATAGATGGAGTGGGGAGAAGTATGGAAGATAGAGGTTTGAGGGAAAAATGTGCTTTAGACAGGAACCTCTGGCGTCAAATCACTTTGGGTTGAAGAAGAAACACTATTGTGGAATACGTAATATATGAAAATCAATATTTGTTTGTTTGTTGGTTTATTTGTTCGTATTCTATGCGCGGCCATACCGTTGATCTGATTTTGATGGGTTTTTTTTGCAAAATGTTCAGGAGATTCCCGAGATGAACATAGGCTATAAGAGAGTTTATATACTAAACCCCCTCACCCCTAAAATTCACCCTTTGTAGTGAAAGACGTGAAATAAAGCCCCTATTTTGACGCTTAAATGGCTTACGCTGCCTAAACCATAACAAATACACCAAATTAATGTACACATAATTGAATATCTCAAAAAAAAAAAAAAACTCTACGAAATCGTCCGCGGCAGCATATGTTTATCTCTTACGGATAACCCACAATAGCCATTTTTGTCTTTCATTGGTGACAAGAAGATCGGGATAAGCAGATTCCCGGGCAAGCATAACAGTGCACGACTGGTGATAAAAACACAGTAACATTTATTTAAGAGTAGCAGCGCACATCGGACATTAGCTAGTTCCTGTTTATCTTCTATGGATAACTCACAATAACCATTTTTGTCTTTCATTGATGACAAGAAGATCGGGATAAGCAGATTCCCGGGCAAGCATAACATCGCACGGCTGGTGGTAAAAACACATTAACATTTATTTAATAGTAGCAGCGCACGCCGGATATTACCTAATTTCTAATAAAAAAAAGTTGTGACGAACATCTCAACGGAATTTGTCTGGATTTTATTAGCATTAATTACCTATTTACTTGTCAACCAAGGATTTCTTTCATATCAATGATCAAAGATAAACTATTTCATTGTAATCATTGCAATATTAATAAGAAATGATATGCCTAGACGTCATTTTGAAATTATATTTCCTGATATCAACATTACTAATTTAACTAAGTCCCACAATAATCACTTCACATTTATACACATCAGTCTTGACACTTAAAAAGCTAACAAACCAAAATAACTCGCACCAACATTAAGTTAGTCCTTTTTTTGTTTAACGTAGGTTATTAGTTAGGTCTCATTTCCGTTAGCAATTTATACAGGGCTCACTAATAAATGGAATATGGGTATCGAAGTCATAGGTTCATGGCCGCCCAGATATAAGATTTCCATAAACCCCTATACTGAGCTAATATTTTTCAATCAACCTCCAATTTACCTACCTGAAATCATGGTTAATGTTATTCTCCTACCTCATTCTTGGTCTACCTACTGGACGTTTTCCCTCTGCTTTTCCTAAAATGAGTTTCTATATCCTCTTTCATTCCCCAATCGTGTACAATGGTCTGCACATAAGTGTTCTTATTACATATCCATCTATCCATCCATACATCCATAGTAATTCTGTCCGAGGGCAGGTCTTTCACTGCAATCATAGCATTTTCATGCTATGCTTTGCAGCTTTACTAGGGAATTATAGGTGTGGTAGCTTCCCGTTGCTTTTCACACCGGGGAAAGATGGTGATGATAATGATAAGGATGATGATGATGGCCGGATGATTTTCGGGGACCGTTGGGCCCTAAGCTTCCTGACATTTGACTTATAGGTGAGGAAAACCCCCGATAAAAACCTCACCTAGGAGGAAGCTTGTCCCGGCCGAAGATCGGACCCGGGCCCGCTGCGTGACAAGGCTACCTCGAGACCACAACGGTGGACTTATTACATATGATTTGCTATAAAGATCATTTGCTCACTATTAGGTAGTCTTCTCCATTCGCCTGTCTGTTCATCTCTATTTGGTCCAATTTTTTTATAATAACCTAATTCTCAAATAGTCGTATTTTTTCTCCAACCTTAAAGTACCCATATAACTGGGAGAATAGCATTGTATATATATATATATATATATATATAATCAGTTTATTATTTTATATATATATATATATAGAGAGAGAGAGAGAGAGAGAGAGAGAGAGAACTTGGGATAAGTTAGCATTTCCCGTATGAACAATAACATTTCATTCATTGGTTCTTAATTTAAAATCTAATTAAAATTATTCTCACTAACCTTATATTTGTTGTTTTTGTCTAGTATTTATTATTATTATTATTATTATTATTATTATTATTATTATTATTATTATTCGGTCAGTTAGCTTTCAAGATATCTTGTACTGGGAAACTGGCTATTTTCAACATAAAAAAAAACTAAATAGTTAATCAACAAGCAAATAACTTTGCTGATTAACTAACTCGATATTACTTCTGTTATTCACATATTACATTAGAGTTTCGTTACGATAAATCAAACATGGCGGCCGCTAGAGGGGTATTTTTAATTTAGGCTTTCAGATAAACCATTTCTAATGATATGATTTTTAGAGAATACCTTTTTCGTTTTATTTTAATAACTAGGGCTAGGATTTTTATGTCCCATAAGTTAAGATTGGAACATGGTATAATGAGAAGTTAGACTTCTGACTGTATTTTATTTTTATTTCACACACAAACAGTTGAATAATATATAATATCTGCACTGAAACCTTACCTTTTATTACGTAAAAATCCTAGCCCTATTAATAACATATGCCGAATTTTCTTGTGAAAAAAAATTCAGCCGCTAGAGCGTTACAAACAATTCCGTGCAGTACAAAGTGCCCACAAATATAGTATCATACTTTAAACTACTACTACGTCGCTTTGGATAATCGTATCTGAATGAAATTGGTGACAATCAAAAGAGAAACTCAAAAAGCTTTGTGCATGTTAACAATGGAGAATAATGGACAACAATACAGAAACTAAACTAAATTTAATCATGTTTTTGTGATCGATATGGGTTCATTGTTGGATATTTAGCAGACAGCGAGGTCTGTAGCGTCACTAGTGGGGGCCGTATAATGTCTATGAGGATAGCAAAAACGTTTTGAGTTTCTCTTTTGTCACCAATTTAATTTAGATAAGATTATCCAAAGCGACGTAGTGGTAGTTTAAAGTAATTATGATACTATATTTGTGGACACGGTGTATTATAAGATAAATAACTCTATTTCTGAACTAATACGAATCTATAGATGCAATAGAGTAAAACTGGGAATTGATTTTTTCCTTAAACCTCAACATGTCTTCCACTTGTGACATGGGAAATGTCCGACTGGTATTGAACCTTAGACTTATGTATTAAACACTGTTGACAGCAACATAAATTATTATTCTTTCTTGTAAGGCCCTTGGTGTAGTAGCAGGCTAAGGCTCCCACTTTTTCTAGGCAATCGGCACTTAATGTCAGTCGGGTTGTCAATCCTGCTTGACGGCCGCCTTTATCCCCAGAAGAAATATCTGGTACTCATTTCAGTTAGAGACTGAGTCGACCCCAGGACCATAGTGCCGTCAGGAAGTTTGGGTTAGTTTAAAAATCTTGATCCCACCGAGACTCGAATCCTCGACCTTCCAGCTTGTTAGCGTATTGCCTTATTCACTATGCTACGGCGTGCCTCTTATTCTTTCTTGTATCATCATCATCCGGTATCATGGCAGCTGCCGCCGTCTTCCGGAAACCAAACGTCATTCCTCTCTGTCCATCCATTGATCTTCCTCCATTCCTCTGATATTCATAGCTGCTTGTACCCCTTCTATCCAAGTTTTCTTCGGTCTTCCTCTCTTCCTTCTTTCCATTGGGATCCATTCCATAACAATTTTAGGCAATATTTGTTCTGGCATTCTTTTGACATGGCCATACCACTGTAATCTTTTCTTTTCTATAATGTCTATGATGTCCGGCTCCTCTTCTACACCGATAATTTCCCTTATTTCTTTATTTCGTATTCTACCATTCTAGATTTTCCAGCTGATCTTCTTAAAACATCCATTTCTTGTAAGTCAGCCAAATCATATAGGCCTACCAGTTTCGTGTAAACCTGATCTTTAACTCCCACAGGGAAAAAATCAGATGTTATTAGGTCTGATGATCTGGTAGGATATGTGTCTTCCATCCGTCTGGAAGGAAACATTTCACAGGAGATTACTGTCTTGTTGTTACTTACTCACTCACTGGCACTATCAAACCCGTAGGTTCATGGCCGCTCGGACATAAGCTCTCCATACATCCCTATCCTGAGCCAATGCTTTCCAATCATTCCCTGTATAATCTACTTCCCTCAAATCATAGTTAATGTTGTTCTCCCACCTCATTCTTGGTCTACCAACTGGGCGTTTTCCTTCTGGCTTTCCTGCAAGAAGTTTCCATGCACGTCTTTCATTCCCCATACGCGCAACATGTCCTGCCCATCGCAGTCTATGAGACTTAACTGTTCTTATTATATCTGGCTTCCTATAAACTGTCTTGTTGTTTGTTGTTGTTTGACGTGTAAATTAGCTATCACACATTGAACATTATGATGATGTAGCTAACTATTATGAAGTCGTATCCATTCACCTGTTACTCTCTATTTAGTCCAAAACTTTTAAAAGAGACCGGGAAAAATGTATTCCGAAGAAATGAAGCTACTGAGAACGTCTTCATGAAAAGAGATTTGAATTTTTTTTACAAGCGTAACTCTTCTAAAATTATCAATTTTTTATTCAATGTGACCACGTTGTCATTTCGACATTTCGGTCTCTCCTGACATGGCGTTATTGTAGCCCACTTCTGAGGTTAGGGCGCCTGGAAGGCAGAGTTACGCTGCCCCGATGATATGTGATAGGTGACGATGATGGTAATGATGCACCAGGAGAGGCCTTAATCCTAAACTTAATGAATATGTTATTGATGACCAGATGATATTCGGCGACCGTTTGGGCCTTAAAGTTTTCTGACATTTGTTTTACTGGTGAGGAAAAACCCCGAAAAAACCATCACCCAGGAAACTTGTTCCGACTGGGAATCGAACCCGGGCCCGCTGCGTGACAAGGCAGCATGCCACCTCGAGACCACAGCGGTGATTAAAACATCCAAACCTTCTCTTTCAAATGCTACCAACATTCTCCATTATGGATGTATAGCTTTGAACTTGTAACTATTTATTTTATTATAGGGCCTACTTATAAATGGAACACGGATATCGAATTCATAGGTTCATGGCCGCCCATATATAAGATCTCCTTAAACCCATGTACTGAGCTAATATTTTCCAATTAATCTCCAATTTACCTACATTAAATCAAGGATAATGTTATTCTCCCACCTTATTCTTGGCCTACCTTCTGGACGCTTTCCCTCTGGTTTTCCTAAAATGAGTTTCCATACACCTATTTTATTTCCCAGTCGTGTCACATGTCTTGCACATAACTGCTCTTATTACATCTGGTTTCCTATAAAGGTCATGTTGCTCATTGTCTCGAAGTCTTCTCCATTCGCATGTCTGTTCGGCTCTCTTTGGTCCAAAATTTTTGCTTAGAACCTAATTCTCAAATAGTCATAATCTATTCTCCTTTCTTAAGTACCCATATAGTATAACTGGGAGAATAACAGTTTTACATATCTACATTTTTTTTTCAGTTTAATAAATGTACATATATTTTTTCAGTTTAATATATATATATATATATATATACTTACTCACTGGCACTACGGAACCCATAGGTTCATGACCCCGCAGACATTAGCTCTCCATACATCCCTATCCTGAGCTAATGATTTCCAATCAGTCCCTGTATAATCTATCTCCCTCAAATCATAGTTAATATTATTCTCCCACCTCATTCTTGGTCTACCAACTGGGCATTTTCCCTCTGGTTTTCCTACAAGAAGCCTCCATGCACGTCTTTCATTCCCCATACGTGCCACATGTCCTGTCCATCGCAGTCTATGAGACCTAACTGTTCTTATTATATCTGGCTTCTTATAAAGACTACGTAGCTCGTTGTTATGTAGTCTTCTCCATTCACCTGTCTATTCATCTCTCTTTGGTTCAAAAAAATTCCTAAGAACTTTATTCTCAAATACTCGTAATCTCCTTTCCTCCCTTAAAGTAAGAGTCCATGTTTCGCATCCCTATAACTGGTAGAATAATAGTTTTATATATTTTTAGTTTAACATTTTTTTGAAAGCAGTTGGGACATCAAAAGTCTCTGTAATGCATAATAGCACGCATTTTCAGAATTGAGCCTATGTTTAATTTCTCTATGCATCTCAATCCTGTTTGTAATTATTGTCCCTGTGTATTTAAATTCAGCCATTTCATCGAAATTTCCCTCGTTTGTCATTAACGGTCCATTTCCATTATATAATTTTTTTTGTGATATATATATATATATATATATAATTTATAAATGTTCATGATCATTTTCAGGGTCTAGTAAGTAGTATCAATGAATATTGTAAACAAAATTAAAAATAATTTCCTGTATTTATCCTCTATTGCTAATATGTCAGACTACTAATTTATGATAGTAATGATGACAAAAACTGTTATTCTGATATAAGAGGTATCTGAGCAAAGTTTGTGAGAATTGTTCATTTGTGCGAATCACACATTATTTAGGTGAAACAAGGGGTTATCATTTGGGTTAGTTTCCGGCAGATCGATTGGGCGAGTTGCGGATAGACATTTCTAAACATATTTAAGAAATGGATGTACACTTACTTTTCCCTTCCTAACCATAACAAAATTAATTACATACATATTATTCAATAAACTAATCTGGTAAACACTAATTTGTCTCTTCCCAACCTAATGAAATGAAGTGATTGGATTATTCTTCTTTACGTGTGTATGTCACTGAACTCCTAAAAGAGTAGACCGATTTTGATGAAATTTTTGTGTGTGTTTGAGTGGGTCCTGGATGGTTTAGATCAGAGCCGCCTAAACTTATTTTTATCGTGGGCTAAATGGAAGAAACATCGAGGTGGAGCGGACCATAATCCTATTATAGCTGTTGTGGATTATTATTATTATTATTATTATTATTATTATTATTATTATTATTATTATTATTATGGTTTCTAGAAGAGATAAAATAAACGGTGCAATTAAACAAAATATGAATGGTCAAACTTCAATTGTGAATTTCTTGAAAAAAAAAAGAGTATGGTCATGTAAAAAGAAGGCAGATCCCCAAGAAGAATACTAGAAATGGGCGCCATTTGGTATAAGAAGAAGGGGATGACCAAAAATAACGTGAATTGATGGTGTTTTTAGCAGCATGAGTGGAAAAAGAATTGAACTACGGATATTGGAATGACAGAGATGTGATGAATGATTAATTGGACGCAGGAAGGTGTGAAATATTGTGAAACCTGCTAAAATATACGAAGTGATTATTACTATTATTATTATTATTATTATTATTATTATTATTATTATTATTATTATAAGTGTGAGTTCATTTGCGACCTGTTTGTTAGGCCATTGCCGTTATAACATATTTAACGAGTTCTTGTTCCATTCCTGCTAGACTAATATTATAGGCTTACTCTTAGTATATTTTAATTTATTAGAATGCTACAGGTCTACTTGGGTCCGGATAGAAAGTGATGTAAGGCCGTACCTGGTCCGTGGGTCGTACTTTGAACTCCCCTAGTTTAGATTCACAATTGGACCCTCTACAACCATTAGATGTAGGAGTTTACCTGAAGTGAAAATTTAAAAATCGCCCTAACGGTCACAATTTTCGATGTTTCATAACGAAACTCAGTATATCATATTAAAATAAACCGAGGTAGGTATTATAAAGAAATGAGCGAAATCTGACAATTAGAAGTGAAGGTTTGCCTGATATCCGAAATTAAAAGCTGTCTAAACGACTGAACCGATTTTGATGACATTTTTTGTGTGTTTTTGAGTGGGTTCCTGGAGTTTAGATTCACTAGTGGACCCTCTAAAACCATTAAGTGTAGGAGTTCACCTGAAGTAAAAATTTAAAAATCGCTCTAGCGGTCACAATTTTCTATTTTTCATTACGAAACTCAGAATATCGTATTAAAATAAACCGAGGTAGGTTTTATCCAAAAATGAGCGAAATCCGACAATTAGAAGTGGGGGTTTACCTTAAATCCGAAATTAAAACTGACTAGCAACTGCCGTGTTTGGTTCGTCTCAGCGTATACCATATAATTTAATTAACCTTTAATATTTCATTTATTTAGGCGTAGCAACGCACGCCGAGTATTAGCTAGTATATATATATATATATATATATATATATATATATTACTCCACAGCACGACAAGGTTAAAAACCCCTTAACCTACCAGTCGGCTGCTCGTCTCACGTTCAGATAATGTTAATCACAGAGGTAGATGACATGTGGTCTGCATGTGTGTATATATATATATATATATATATATATATATATATATATCCCGACTCAAGCATTCATTTTTCTTTTCATATCATATATACACACAGACAGTTCCTAGTCTGCGAGAATTGTATTCAGTGATTAATTAAATTTATTATCTAACGGAAATGGATTTTATACGAAGGGCAGCAAGAATTTCAAGAAGAGAAAACATTAGGAACTCAGTTATAAGGGAGAAAATGAAGATTGAAAACACTATTTTAATATTAAAACTCAGCAATTAAGGTGGTACGGACTTGTCCAGCGAATGGAAGAGGATCGACTACCAAAATCTGTTTTGGAATGGAAACCTAAGGGAAGACGAGGCAGAGGAAGACCTAAAACCTCCTGGAGTCAGGGAATATGTTTATACATGAAGGAGAAATATCTACAACCAGGAGATTGAATGGACCGACAAAATTGGCTATTAGGAATCGGACGATGTCAAAGACATTAATCAACCGATGATCTATCTATTAACATAATAGTAATTAGTAGTTTTTATATTAGTATTATCGTATATTATATTCCTTGCAAGATATAAATATATCTGCTAGTGATCTACCTGTATTCGCCCAAATGATGCATACTTTTATTGGGCTCGTCCAAAAGAAAAATCCCGAAATTTGTTGGCCATTTAATTCCCAGATTTCAATAGTTTTTTTGTTAGTCTGCCGTCCACCGTTGTGGCTCCGGATTACATCACTGCCTCGTTTGCAACGGGTTCTGGCTCGATCTCTGGTCGAGGCAAGTTTCTTGGACGAGGTTTTCCTGCACTTGTAAGACAAATGTCAGGAAACTTCAAGTCCCAAATTGTTCCCGAACATCATCAGGCCACATAATCATCATGCATATTTGTTTTGTTTTAGTATAAATGATGAGTGAATGGCGTATCTTGTCTTAAATGTTCGTGTTGCCCTGGAGATGGCCCTGACATTGAACTGATCACTCATCCAGAGAGCTCCTCCATGTCCATGTGTGGCCAAAAACATATGTGTATGAACCAGAGGTACAAATCCTCTCCCGATATGTCGTGGTCCCTTATGACTCGTGTGGGATGGGGTATGTAATAATATCTATAAGAGAGAGGTTAGATTAAGAGATGGAGAGGGAAAGAGGGTCGTTAAGGAAAGAAGGTTGTGAAGAGATATAAAAGTAATAATAATTAATAACCTCAATTCGTGTCAAACTCAGGGTCGGGTTGAGGGATGAGATGAGATGAATCCCCTTATATAGAGGTCTGTGAATGTCAAGGATGCTAACCGACCACGCATGATGCACCAAAACAGGGGCAGATGAATTAAATGAAACTAATTGGATGAGATGTGTATGGAGAAATGGTGGCAGGGGAAAAAACGGAAGAAAACCCCGAGAAAAACTTGCCCAAGCTCTGTTTCGTCCACCACGATACCCACATGGAGTGACCGAGACCCTATCTCGGGACCCCAGCGGTGAGAGGCGAGCGTCAGACCGCTTGCGCCACGGAGCCGCCACGATATAAAAGTAATGCCTAATATATATAAATAAGTAAATAAATAAAGATATATATATATATATATATATATATATATATATCCACCGCTGTGGTCTCGAGGTAGTGTGTTGCCTTGTCATGCAGCGGGCCCGGGTTCGATTCCCGGTCGGGACAGGCTCCTGGGTGAGGTTTTTTCGGGGTTTTTCCTCACCTGTAAGACAAATGTCAAGAAACTTAGGGCCCAACGATCCCCGAAAATCATCCGGCCATCATCATCCTTATCATTATCATCATCATTCTTCGTCGGTATGGAAAGCAACGGGAAGTTACCACACCTATTATTCCCTAGTAAAGCTGCAAAGCATAGCATGAAAATACTATGATTGCAGTGAAAGACCTGCCCTCGGGCTGAATTACTATGGATGGACATTATATATATATCATTTTAATTACATGTCATTATTAAATATGTTTGTGTTAAATTAGGATACATTTAGCTTTAAAATTGTGCTCGTATTTTTTCGCTTGTCTTAAACCATTAAATAATTTTTTTAATAGCTGAAGTTTGGCCTAATGTTCACTTACCTTTATATAGCTTATTTACTGTATCTAGGGAAGGAAGATGGAATAATAAAGAATGTACGGTACTGTATTTCCATTGAAAGAAAGTCCCCGCGCGAGGATGACGGTCTAGTGCGGAACGGGGGGTTGAGTTTACATTGCAGGTGAATTTCTCGAATATCATTGACTAGCGATGACGTGACGATTGTTGTACTACACATAATACATTAGATTAGTTGTTACACATTCTTGTTATCGAGCAAGGTTTACTGTACATTGGTTAAAACTTTCACGGCTCTCGTTATTGTATTCTAAAATAGCTTTTCGGGATTCTTGGCCGTGTCTTGTAGTATTGTCTTCTCGAAGTTTCATCACCTTCTGTGTGTGATATCTTCAGGAGATTTTACTTGTGTAGATTTTCGTAGTAACTGCTAATGCGTTTTTTGTTGGGTTTGTCTTTCGGGCTAAATGGCCGTGGTCTAGCTTTCTTAAAACACAACGTTTCGTCTACTATTGCAGTAGACATCCTCAGGAGATTCTGCGTGCTGTATGAGTTTTAAGAAATCTAGACCACGGCCATTTAGCCCGAAAGACAAACTCAACAGAAATTAAGACACCTGCCTTGAAAGCCTATAATTTTGCTAATTAGTTGTTAATTTGTGATTTTTCCGTAACTATGATTTTTAGTAAATCATTTCTAATTGGTTGAGTTAAACATAGAGAGCTCGCTCATTTGCTGTTGTCATGGTATATGTCATGACTAGAGGGAGGATTTATGTGTACTAAAAACCATAAATATATGCATGCAACTATGCAGCAAAAAAGTTCAAAATATGCTCTTAAAATTAAAAAAAAATATGCACAAAAATTAATTTTCTTCTTATGGTAAAATACACTATTTTCTCACATCATTTTATTTATTTTTTATGAAGCAACAATATTTTTACTTTTTCGCTCCTAATTGAAGTTAATAATTATATGTTATAGTGTCATTCTCATTAATCTTGTCTGTAATATGAAATATAAGTCGACAGTCATTTAACTATCACTTATAAATTTTTGTTACAATAAATATCCAAATATTTTTCTAAATTTTCTGGTAGAAAGCCCTTCCTTCAGTCACTTCAAATGTATTTGTACGAAGAGAATGATCTCTCCACTTCACATGAGGTCATAGGGCAGTTTCGCAAAGAGGCTATGTCACCCATAGAATAAGAATGAAATTATTTTTTCAGATTCACCTTGTAACATACTGTTCACATTCCGAATAAACTTTAGTCTTGGATCCCTGGCTTTGATTTTTTCAATTTTCTCACGAAGTGTCTTTCCAGTTTCTCCGGGCACTTCTTGGGCGACGGCGCCTTCATACATCTGCAGGGAGAAGATAGTGGCACTCCTCTTTCTTCCAGACGTGTGATTGCGGCTGGTAGTTTACTAAAATAGGTTTTAATAAATTGTCGTCATTTGCAAAAAAAAAAAAAAAAGACAATAAAGCAGAAACTTCTCATTTTATGGGGGTTACAAACTAATATTTTAATATTAAATAGAGAAAAATGTATAATATATGCACCCATATGCACATATTAGTAAAATATGCGCTAATCCCGTGAATATGCATTTTATATGCACTATGAAATTTTGCCAGTTGATTCCAAATGACATGAAACGCATTTTCCTCTTCCATGCATATGTTTATCTTTGAAGGAATAAAACATGCAAATATGCTGAAATCGCCCTCTAGTCATATTTGATGCTTTTCTAGGGTAGGATACCGTCCTGAAGATGTCACCCATAGAATGTGATGAAACGTCGAGAAGACAAGACTAGACACGGCCAAGAATCCCGAAAAGGTATTGTAGAATATAAGGTTTATTGTGTTCATTCGGGCTATTGCAATCATTTATGACGACACACTATAATTACCGTAGTTTTAAATGTTATATTGGTTTTTATTGTATAGCTGGTTTAACTTGGCAGAGAGAGAGAGACGGAGATACAAGGGTAGATCTTTGACCGCTTTATAGTCCGATACAAAAGAAAGAACCCATCCTGTTGTCAGTTTTCCTCTCCCCCCTTTCCCCTATTAACATATGGTGAAGAAACACCGACAACACTGGTGCGATGAGAGAGGCGAGTACAGTTGTCTCATTCTACAAATTTCTCGTAAAGTTAAACCAGAGAGACTATAATTAGCCTATGCTTACAGCCCATTCCAAAACTATGTTTTCATAGTGTACAATACAACCTATACTCCCGTGGCGTTCGGCTCAGCCGCATTCATTCTTAGGCCTTCCTTTCTCTGGGGGTACGAGATAAATTAAATTGGCGAAGGGTTGGTCTGGATAGAGAAGTTTGTCAGGAACTTCAGAAGAAGGCTATTGCCCAAAGTGGGTTGTTGAATCAACTATTATGATAATGCTGATGAAATTCGGACATCACATATCTATATTGAAGTACCGTTTTATAGTAAATAAGAAGTGAAATTTTAACAAGTAAGTCTTTATTTTATGTAAAATTTGCTCTACAGCTGTATTTTGAACCAGTAATATTTTGAATGCAGGGTATGATTGAATTTTAACTTAAAATAAATTAATATAAACTATTGATGAAATTACGGGTTTTGAAAGATTACAGAATTTCACTGAAAATGCTACAGGAGTTTCGTTATAGAACGAGAAAGGTGTTCTGAAAATGCCATAGTCTTTCCTCGTGTAGAGTTCTTGATTTAAGTGTAGGCGATTTTTCAGAATTATTTATATATTAATTCAGACTTAAATGGTTTAAGACAACGGTTCACAAATTTCTTGCATACAATCCCATTTTCTAGAATGAAATTATTGATGCTTAATAATAATAATTAATTTGTAAGTTCGCGTACACGCTACAACATGTGACAAACCTTTATTCTATCTAATAATAATAATAATAATAATAATAATAATAATAATAATAATAATAATAATAATAATAATAATAATAATAATAATAATAATAATAATAATAATAATAATAATAATAATAATAATACCGCGCAGTAGCCGAACGGATTAAGACATCATGTCTTGAAGTAGGGCTACAGAACTTGTACTCGTTTGAGTGCCCTTAGATGAACACATTTTCTCATGGAATTTGCCAGTATGGGACCGGTTAAGAAAACCAGTTATAACAGCTGGGGGACCCGATATGTTGACTACATGTCATCCCTATATTGTCTAGATGATTGTCCAGCTCTGTGATGTGAGGCCAGAAGTCGGCTGGTAGGCTGAGGGACTTCTAGGCCTGTCGCACTACTTTGTATGGAGCATTTTTGTGTTATTTTTATTATAACAATGGGGAAATATGGTTCGTCGCTCAGTACATGTGTCATATTACAATTAAATACATCTGTAGGAATAATTAATAATGCAATTAAGCCTACTTTGGCCCAAAAAATAATACATCCACACACACACACACACACACACACACACACACACACACACACACACACACACACACACACACACACATATATATATAAAGTCCACCGCTGTGGTTTTGAGGTAGCGTGCTGCCATGTCACGCAACGGGCCCGGGTTCGATTCCCGTTCGGGACAGGCTCCTGGGTGAGGTTTTTCAGGGTTTTTCCTCACCTGTAAGATAAATGTCAGGAAGCTTAGGGCCCAACGGTCCCCGAAAATCATCCGGCCATCATCATCATCCATATCATTATCATCCTTCATCGGTGTGGAAAGCAACGGGGAGTTACCACGCCTATAATTCCCTAGTAACGCTGCAAAGCACAGCATGAAAATGCTATGATTGCAGTGAAAGACCTGCCCTCGGGCAGAATTACTGTGGATGGATATATATAAGTAATTGGCTGAATCAGTTCTCTTCTATGGGAGTGAGGCATGGTTCCTTGCGAAGTATATTTTAGGCTAATGTGTGCTGGCTGTAGCATTATTACCGCATATACTAATTAATTATTGCTCTGTTAGCCAATAGCATAAAATCCATATATATATTAAAGTATTGAATTAACAATCAGAATGTATTTATATTATATTATGAAGGGAAATTGCGTACTGGACACTCTAATATATAATAATAATTACATGTGGATATTCAAGTTGAAACAGGCAGGGGCGTTGAGTTTGGATAATATTACTCACCATCCCCCAGTCTAATACAGGGGCGTCGAGTCAAGATAAGATTACTCTCCATCCCCTAGTTGAATACAGTAAGATAACATGGCTGGTAAATTCCAGTCTTCATACGTAACTTTAGAAGAGATATGTCCTTATTTGGAAATGAGGGTGATACATTCCAACTCAGCGTCCATGCCACGCCCGCTTATCAGAGGGTTTATAACGGCTTATGCCCTTGGCATCAGGGCTTATTCTTCATGGTTCCGACCTCGTCTCTATGACAGTTAGAGACACAATATTGTAACTTTTTAATCATCGTCTTTAATAAATATATTAAATCAAGTTCTGCATTCACTGGAGTTCTTGGACTCACAACGAATCCTACATTCAAATTGTCTGATCTACCCGAGGGCCAGATCACGACAAAAACTCTGGTGGCAGCGGCGGTGGATCGTTAGCGACGGTTCATAGGTTCGAGAACTGGAGAGATCTTCGAGGAGATCCACTTGAGGAGACGGTACCACTCCACAAGACCATTCCCGAGCTGAGCGGACGGCTACAGTGAATAAGAACATCAACGAGGCTGATCAATAACCCGAGGGTCCCTGTTCAACCTCCACTCCTAAAACCTGAAGGTAAGCCCAGGATAATCAAGTCTATACTCATCTACCTGTTTCTTAAATTCAGTGCTATTATTCTAAATTAGTGTTTTGATATTAGTGCTGCAATATGTCATTACAAATGCACCGAACAGTCGGCTGTACCAGGTGGGATTGCGGAAGAAATGATATCGTAGAGGAGTTAAAAGTAGTGTCCATAATACATTATAATCATCAGTATCAGTAGAACTTGTTTAGCCAACATATGGACCGTAGTTCAGATCCAGGATTCATACAACAGTAATTTTAAAGTACCAACCAAACAGTAGAAGATGGTTAGCAAGGCTTAGGAAGAGACTTGGACTAGTTTTTGTAGATCGTAAGAGTCCTTTCAGGACTAAGATATGAGAAGGGAGATGATATTTCATTTCAACAGTTTAACATAATAATAATAATAATAATAATAATAATAATAATAAAAAAAATTATTTATAATTTCAAATATTCATTGCGATCCCCGAGATAGAAACCGACGCGCTCCCCTAGGTTTCGCGACCCACATATTGTAACAGCTGGTTTAAGTTATCTAAAAATACGTATATATTTTAAAGCTAAATATATATTTAATTAACACGAACAATTGCAATAATGTCAGGTAGTTAGAATCAGAGATATAATTTTTTGTTCCCGAATTACTTTTTACCCCTCGTTCACAGCCGACTCCCCTGAAATAAAATACAAACTACTACAACCCTTTTCTACGTCACGACAGTAAGAAATGCGCGTCAGTTTTGACGAGTACAGTATACACGTACAAGTGTCTGTATGCGAGTTGGTTAGGGGTCAAGCACCCCACGCTGTAGCTCCTAGCTGCCCTAGCCACTATACACGTGGAGCCCTCTTCTCTAGCAGTATAGTTGTACTGGCCCCCGCCCCATTTATGCCTCAAGGCCGCATTTCTGTGTCGGTACAACGTTACGTATATTTTTTCTCTATGTAGAAGAGGATGTTACACCCCTCACTCCTTTTATACAAGGCCATGGAAATGAAATCTACATTCCAACAAGTCTCATCCCTTTTTGTCATTTCTCAACCAATAGACTTTCTTATTTTTTAGAATTGAAATACCATCTTGTAAAGAAAATAATTTTATATTTACTGTATTTAAGTTAATAATATACAGGGTTCGTAGGTGGTAAATGTAATTTTTTTTCTATAAATATACACGTAGCAGTTATATTTATACAACTAAAACATAGTCAAATTATATTCTATGGAATACCAAGTGGGTATATATTTTCATTTCTAAATTGAAGATTTAGAATATAGACCAATTTTTTAATTTTGGGTTTTCAAAATACATCAAAGCAGCAATATATGATAATCGAAAACCCCACTTTCAACCGCCATATTTTCCGTTTTAAAATGGTGCGGAGGGAGTGCACCAGGTTTTACAAGCAACCAGCGGATACTTGCTGACATGGCGTCTTGAAACGCTGTGAAGATTTCGATCCTTGTAGAGGATTTCATCCCTTGTCGATGCCAAGACTACAAACATGCACAGGTAATTATACATCAAGCTAATTCAATAGATAAACTAATTATTTACCAAATTTAGACGTGAAATTTACGTGTCATTATAAATTTATTGATTTAATAGTAGATTGTATAGGATTGAAAATACGCAGTAGGGTCGACGACTCCTCTTTACCCTGAAAGAAAATCAATATTATTCGGAAAATTGCAGATGCCAATTCAGTTTTTATGTTGTTATGGCATGTTTACGGTAAGTATCATATAATTGTGCATACGTAACATCTAAATTTAAAGCTAATATTATCTGAGCGATCATTTCTTTCTTGTTAAATCATCTAGGCCAGGGGGAAAAAGGGTTGCGTAAAAGGTTTGACCGCGGGAGGGGAGGGTGGGGTAAGGAACTTATGATAAGAGCAACATGGCGGAAGGGCTGGGTTAGTGATGACGAGAAAGGGTTGTAGAGTGGAAATAATCGAATTATTTATCAAATTGTAAAGGTATATATTGTTAAATAAGGTTATTTAAAAACATTTGTATATATTAGTAGTGAGTAATGGTGATGTAAGTGTTAAATACAAAGTTGCCACCTGTGTGATTCATGGTATCATTTGATTTGAGATGTGAAATTGAAACATGTGATGTAATATTTTTTCTAAATAATGTGAATGTTTTGACAGGAGTTTGGACGAGGTTTGGAACAGCCATAGAGCCACCTGCTAGCAGTAATCATCGGTAACCATGTCGTCAGCATTATCATCACAGCGATTCTGCCTTCGTTGGAACAACCATCAGTCAAATTTGTTGTCTGTTTTTGATCAATTATTACATGATGAGTCATTTGTGGATGTTACACTTGCAGTGGAGGGCCGTTTCCTCCGAGCTCATAAAATGGTGCTGTCGGCATGCAGCCCATATTTTCAAGCTCTATTTGTTGGGCATCCAGATAAACATCCAATTGTTATTTTGAAAGACGTACCGTACTGTGACATGAGGAGTTTGTTGGACTTCATGTACAGGGGAGAGGTTAGTGTTGATCAGGACAGATTAACCGCATTTCTCAAAGTTGCAGAGTCTTTGAGGATAAAAGGACTGACGGAGGTGAATGAAGAAAAGTGTGACCTTCCGTCAATAACGTCTTCCCTCCTATCATCTGTTCCGCCCCCTGTTATCACCACGCATACTCCTCCACCTCCTCATCTTCATAGAATTCACCCGTCTACCACTCATAAACGTAATATCGCAATGCCTTCCCCTTCTGCTACATCCAGTAATCCATTATTAGGCTCAGCATTAACTGCCCCTAAAAGGAAAAGAGGACGTCCACGCAAACTTTCTGGCAGCAGTGGTGGTGCTCCTGCAGTAACTCCTGGTCTTGTGGAAGGTGTGACATCTAACAGTAGACCTCAGTCTGGAGTAGATGGCACCGGTAATGGAGATGTTGAAAATTCTCCAAGGCTGTCCTCGGCAGATTCGTTAGTGGCTCAAGAAACATCTGAATTGTTGGAGGTTAAGATGTCCGGTGTGGAGTTCCAACACTCGCCTGCAACGAATTCAGGTGCATCGAAAAGGCCATCAGATGGAGAAAATGGAACAGGGCCAGGCCCAAACTCAACTGCAGAAGAAAATAAAACACCAAATAAGGTTAGATCTTGTAGTCATTTCTTAAATATAATGCTTTTGTTAGACTTCTAAATTTAACTCATAATGCACTCATGTTTCTCATAGACATGGCATGTGGCATGAATGGAGCATGGAAGAAGGGTATGGAATCTTGAAAACCAGAAGGAAACTACCCAGTAGGTACCGGCCAAGAATGAAATGGGAGAATTGTATTAACCATGATTTGAGGGAAATGAAGGGGACCCTAGCAATGATGAGCAATCCAGTATTTTTTTAAAAAGTCGAAAAACACACAAATTTTGTTATAAAAATGTTAGTAATTATCTAGTATATGTATTATTTTCCTAAAAAATCCCCAAAATACATTAAAATTGAATTAGAAGTAAACATAACCTAGAAATTATTTTATCGTAGTGACATGGCTGCGTCCAGCAATAATCTAACATTGATCTAAGTCTGTGTTGGTTGTTTACATAGAAAAACAGAATAGCTAACCAATCAAAAATTTGCAAATACAAAAAAAAAATCATTGCACACTTGTGCAGTTTTTATCATTATAAAAATATAGTTTGCTGTAGATGGCTCTAGACAACAGATTACTCCCTATTATCGGAAAATACACCCGGAATCATTCATAACATTAACTAAATGACAGCTAATCTAACCAAATTGCAATTTAACCTGCCCAAATGTACCTAAATGTAAGGATTTTTTTCTTCACTATTTCTAAGTTATATTTATTGCCACTAACCGAGTACTGGCGGTATGACCACATCACCTTAATGTAGAGGAAATCCTACATTAGTGGCCCCTCTGGGTGAAAAAATTTACATTTGGTTTCAAGTCTCAAACCAAGCCTCAGATGAAACAGGCAGATCAACCTGTTGACGACCTTTGCGAGAATAAGGATACAACATGGAAGAAGGAAAATATTTTAAAATTTGCAACCTGGAATGTACAGGGAATTTACCATAAAGAAGACCAATTCTGGCAAAGAAGGGAATTGCATGTGCGGCAATTTCTGAAACCAAAAAGAAATTAAAATGTTCGAACGAAACACAAAATTATTTACAGTTTTGTAGCGGAGTAAATCACAATACAAGAGCAAGAGCTGGAGTAATGTTAATGATACATAAAAAATTTAGATCATCAATAGATAATTACATATTCCATAATGAAAGAATCATTCAAGTAAGACTAAAACTCTCAAGAGGATACTTAACAATAATAGGAATTTAAGCTCCAATAGAAGGCAAAGAAGAAGAAAATGACAAATTCTATTCAAAACTACAAACAATTGTCAATCATGTAAATAAATCAGATATGCTCTTAATTGTGGGAGATTTTAATGGCAGGATAGGGAACACAAAAATCCAGTGCTAAGTAGGAGGACATGGAGAAGATACATTAAATAGAAATGGCCAAAGACTCATTGATTTTGCAGTTTACAATCAAGTAAAAATTATGAATTCCATGTATGAACATAAAGATAGTCATAAGTATACATGGGAAGCCAGAAATTCTCGATCAATTATAGATTGTATTCTTTGTAACCAGAAACTATCAGATATGGTCTTAGATACAAGAGTGTTCTGGGGACCAGAAATTGAATCAGATCACTATCTTCTTGTCAGTACTATACATATGAAACCAAGATGGACTAAAACAAAAAAGAAAGTTCAGAAATTGGATTTGAAGTTCAAAGTAAGCTCCCTCAGAGATCCTAGCACAGCTTGGCTTTATAAAACAAGAATGCAAAACATTATGAAGGATTGCCCTGTTTCCGAAAATATTGAAGAGGAATGGAGTAAACTTGCTAACATCTTAAAACAATCTGCAAAAGAAAGCCTAGGCACAAAAAGGAGATGGTTAAAAAAAATGGCATAAGACATTGGGATGAAGAAATAGCACAAATTATCAAAGACGAAAAAGAAGCATACCACAAATACTTATCAAATAAATCAGAAAAAGACAAGATCAATTATAAAACAAGAGCAATAGCGAAAAGAGAAACCAGGAAGAGACATAGGAAAAATTCAGAGGAATTTGTGTCACAATTAGAGAATTAGAGAATGATATTACTAGACCCGCACCACAAACATACAAAATCTTGAAAAATTTGAATCACGAAACAAATGACAATCTCAACCTTAATGTCATCCCAGCCAAACAATGGTCAAATTATTTTCAAAATCTCTGGACCCAAACTCTAAATACTCTTTACCATCATCCAATAACGCCTTTACAGACTTGATTACAGAGGATGAACTATCAGAAGTATTAATGAAAATGAGAATCAGTAAAGCTCCTGGAGAGGATGGAATCAGTATTGAACTATTTAAAAATGCAAATCCTCTGTTTTTTGACAGATTTCTAACATTCTTAAATAAACTATGGGAAGGGAGAGACATTCCTGTAAGTTGGACAAAATCTATTGTAATACCAATATTTAAAAAAGGAGACTAGAAAAAGTGTGAAAATTACAGAGGCATCAGCTTACTAAATACTGGATACAAAATCTACGCCAATATAATTAACAAATTATACAAACATCTTAACAGCCTCCTCAGCGAAGAACAGAATGGCTTTCATAAAGGTCGATCCTGCTATGATGGTTATTTCTCCATGAAATTATTAATAGAAAAACACAGGGTGTTCAATGTAGAAACACATTTAGCTTTTGTGGACATCAAGAAAGCCTTCGACAAAATCAATAGGAATAAACTGTTGGAAATATTAGCTGACAACAATCTACCACAACAGCATATTTTAAATTTATACAATATCTATAAAACAAATTTGATTTCAATTCGAATCAATAACACAGAAACAGAATGGACCGAAATTAATAGGGGCGTAAGACAAGGCTGTGGCCTCTCGCCCTTTGCTCTTTATCATATACATGGATAGAATACTCCAAGATTGGTGACAGATGAGACATGGTTCTATCCATATTAATAGAAACCATAAAATAGACTCCTTGCTTTTTTGCAGATGATTTGGTATTAATAGCTCCAACAGAAACAGATTTACAGTATTCTATACACAATTTTAATATAATTGCAAAAAGGTACAATATGGAAATCAATACAAAGAAAACTAAAGTGATGGCCTTTTGTGGGAAATACCCTATACCTAGCAAAATTTTTTGGATGATGAAATTTTAGAACGAGTAAACAAATTTAATTATTTGGGTTATAATTTAACATTTCAAGATGAAGCTGATATATCAAAGAAAATCACAAATTTTACAAAAACAATGGGGATAATTAACAGTATAATGAAACCATCTTTAGTACAGAAGAACACAAGATTACGGCTTTATAAGGTTCTTGCAAGACCAGTATTAAGATATGGTAGTGAAGCATTGGACAATACAAAGAAGAGATGAAAGCTGAATAACAGCAAATGAGATGCGATTTATGCGCCGTACAGCAGGCTACACAAAGTGGGACCATAAAAGAAATTATGGAAGAGTTGGATGTAGAACCCATTCTTCACCATATACAGAACTACCAGAACAACTGGAAAGCCCATCTTCAACGAATGCCGTCTCATAGAATTCCAAAAGCCATACTGCCCCCAAGGCAAAAGATTGTTGGGACGTCCAAAAAAACGCTGGATGGAAAATTCCTCTTTGAGACCGTAACTGGCCGCACGGCCTAATACTTGCATGGATGATGATGATGATGATTTATTGCCTGTAGTGGAAACTTCAGTAACTTTAGTGGGTTGTCACTAGACTAAATCACTGATAATGCCACTAAACATTTTGTTATGGTGTAAACATAATTAGAAGTTTTATTTAAGTAACATTTTATCATCTCACTGCATATTTTTCTTTTTCTTAGCCTAGTTTTGGGACCTTCTTCTGTTCCTTCATCAATATTTTCACAACCATTGTTATGTTGTCTTGAAGAGCCGTCTCTTGCTCAACAGCGGTCATGAAAATACTGTGGATGAAACTGAAGAAAGTCCCGAATCTAGTCTACGAAGAAGAATATGAGGTTAGGTGATACAATTTTATTTGAATAAATACTGTTAATTCCTAAAAATTAATAGTTAGAAATGTTGGCAACAAGCTATAATTATTAATATATTTAGCAACTAGTGTTTCGCATACAGCCTCAAAATTGCTCATAAATGCTAGTTTAGCCAGATATGAATTATATAGGAAGTGATTGGAAATAATCAGGATAGGGATGTATGCAGAGCTTATTTCCATGTGGATATGGTTCGGTATTGCCAGTTAGTTTAATCCACATATGTTGATCCATGTGCACTAATGGTTACCTTACTTGCCTCTGGTTCTGAGGTTGGCGGAAACAGACCCAACCAGAGTCAATGAATTTTAAGAGATAAAAATGTGATTATGGTTTACTTCTGAAACAAAGTAAAACCGTGGGAGGTATTCCATGCCACCAGTGTCTTTTAGCGTCGTGTTGGCCAATGTGATAACTAGGGCTCAGAAGTTGAGGAAAAATTCTTTTTTTATTTTGTGTCTGAAGATGAGTCCCAACATAATATATATATACATTTTGGGAGGCCTTTTTTTTTGTCCCTTTTCAACTTTTTTTTTCTTATTGGTCTTTTTCTAACCTTTTTTTCTACGCCCTTCTTTTGACTACATTTATACCATTTGTATAATAGAAGAATCCGCAGAGATAGACTCAATTTCAACTTCTTTTAAAAACACTATCTAGTTTTACCTACTAAATACTTTTCACATTCAAATATTTTTGTTCTGCGAGAAACTATTGAACCCTCACAAAATATCCTGCTATTTTTAACCACCAATATAGTAACTGCCTGAACTATTGCATTTCGACTTCAAATTTCCCAAGAAGTTAACACTTTCTGATACCTCGAGCAAAGAATCAAGGCAGTGAGATTGTCTTTATTCACTCGTTAGCAATTGTAAAACTTTTTATGTCCTTTTTCCTGTTTTTAAGTCTTTTTTTAGGATATCTTTAGTATGCGAGATTTGCAATATTTTGGGGGTGTAGTGATGGTAACGGGGTTACATTATCTATTCTTTGATAGGCATTTTATAGGTCCTCATCTTTCGAGCTCTAGTGATAACATATGTTCCCCCTAGAACCAATTGCCTACATGTTTGCTCACATAAGGGATTCTATCCCAAGAGTCCACCTACTTTAGTGAGAATGTTAGGGTGAGAAAATGGACAAGTTAGTGTTATAGATGGCAGGCTAGTATTAGTTTGGGCAAGTTAGGATGAGAAAATGGGCAAGTTAGTACGCCAAATTATTTTAGCATTCACTTGTTTGTAGCAGGTTTTTGTTATAAGTTTGCTACATTGTCTGAGCAATGACTATTACACATTTTACATTGCAAATATGCCGATTTTAGATTAGTTTCAGCTAAACTCACTTTATTTTAAAGCATTTTGTCTTTTTTTTGTTGCTAAAAATAAGCATATATATATTTCTCTTGGATAATTATTCACATACTGCAATATTAAATTGTTTTTTTCCCTTTTTCTTTTTAATTTGAAATATTTTTGGTGGCATGGTGGCATAGAATCCTCACTGTGGGTCTTGTACCATAAATTTATGCCATATGAAATTACCTCAAATCTGAAATGAGAGACCTCTGATCAAAATTTGTTGTTCTTTGCTCGTTCAATTTGAATTGCAATACTGCTGCCCTGAGATGTTAAATAGTTATTAAAGGATATGATTTCCATTATGTGAAAAGGAAACTTTTTAAGACTGGAATTGTCAGCCATGGTGTACTAGTGGTTATGCTCCTTGCTCCGAGGGCACAGGTTCAAACCCGATCACTGTCAATGGATTTTTTTAGGATGGAAAAATCCAAGGAGCAAGTCTTCCGAGAGGGACTTTAAGCCATGAGTCCCGTGTCTGGAGATTTTCAGGCTTGTAAAAGATCTTTAAGCCTGAATAAAAAGACTTCTAACAAAATTAACCGATCTCAAACATCCTAGTAATACCATAGTTGCCTACTAGATGTCTCATCGAGTTAGTGTGTTGACCGCAAGCCACTCATGACATCTATGGACAAATAAGGTAACTAAATTAACTTGGTCTAATAACTCCTAACAAAGGAGAGGCTATGGCTATGCTATTATAGATAGATAGATAGATAGAAATAGACACATAGATAGATAGAAATAGACACATAGATAGATAGAAATAGACACAATGCTCATGCACCAGGAGATGAAAGTGGATGCAATTGAGAATTGCACTAATCAACCAACATACACACAGCATATTTGAAACCCATCAATATTGAAGTCTTAAACTTAAAAAACTAACCAATATACAATTACACACTTGACCTTTATTTTGTCCGAGTTAGGAATTTTATCACATTTAGTATAAAAAATAGAAAGTTAAAAATTATATTTTGGCTGCAATAGAAACTCAAAAACATATGATAGCTGTAATGGAAGTTGTCATAGGAATTATGGAAGTATCTATTGGATGTATTTGGAATAGCAGTATGGCTGAAAAACAATATGGCTACATCATCATTTAAAAATAAGTTCTTAGTTAAGAATTGTAAAAAAAGTAGAATAATCATTATAAAACATTTAATTAAAATATTGTTAAAACTAAACAGTTGACGAAACTGCAGAAAAACTAAATTTATGCCTCAAATGAATTTTTCTAAGTTATACAGAATCATAGTGCAAATGGGCATGTTCTATGAATTTGCTAGATAGACGGAATCATGATTGGTACTATACATATGGCTACCTTTGCGATAAATTTCTGAACATGCTTTTAAGAAAAGAATGTTGCAAGGGATAGCGACGTGCATTTCATCACTTCTCCTTTCCAAACCTATTCTCAACCTGCTTGTGGTGCAATCTGCTATTACAAATGAGACTCTGGGGACCGAGTACTGGTGGTATAACTACATCACCATAATGTAGTGGAAATGCTACATTAGTGGAAACTCCACAATAATACCCCTCTGGGCCAGCAACCTATCGGACGAAAAATTTACATTTGTTTTCAAGTCTCAAACCAAGCCTCAGATGAATCAGACAGACTAACCTGTTGATGACCTTTGCGAGATTAAGGACATGAAAACTACCAAAACAGCTGGAAATCCCATCTTCAACAAATGCCATCTCACAGAATTCCAAAAGCTATGCTTCATTACTACTTCCAAGGCAAAAGATCACTGGGATGTCTAAAAAAGCACTACAGAATTCCTCTTTGAGACCGTAACAGGCCACATGGCCTAATACTTGCATGGATAATGATGATGATGTAAACTGACTTAGGCTATTCTATGCCAGGTATGCACCTGTGAATATTCTAACAGACAACAAATGACTGATAATCTTATGTTAGCCAACATGATAATACCATATTTAATTAATGTTGGGAAGTAAACATTATGAGGTATAATCATTAAAATTCATCGGAGAACATATTGTTTAAACAACTCACCTCATAGGATTCATGCTTCCATGATATCGCGATTTCAAACATAGTCATGTTCATCGTCAGGCATAACTCCGACTCATAACTCGGAGTTATGCCTGACGTTGAACATGACTATGTTTGAAATCGCGATATCATGGAAGCATGAATCCTATGAGGTGAGTTGTTTAAACAATATGTTCTCCGATGAATTTTAATGATAATACCAGTTTCTGGTATCAGTTTGTGGTGATGAGGAAACATGAGGATATATATATATTGTCACATATTTTAGCCGAGTGATTTAAGGCATGATGCCATGGTGCATAGCTACGGGACTTGCAGTGGTTTGAGTCCCCAGGAGGAAAAAATTTTTTCCATCGAATTTTGGCCAATATGGGACCAGTGCCCACTATCATTGTTTGGAATTTGGGTAGATACATTAAGTAGCAGCTCCAGATTGAGATAACCATCTATAACGGTTTACCGACCACATGTCGCTCCTATACTAGCCATATGATCATCTACCTCTGTAATTAACACATGTGGATAGAAGGCTAGCAGCCAGTTGGTAGGCCAAGGGCCTTTCTAGGCCTGTCAGTGCCATGGAGAGGAGTCATATGAATATTATATGGTACAGCATAGTCAGGCATAAACTATAGTTCAGCTTGTACATCATCCATTCTCCATAAATTGATAAAACTTATGAGTTATTTTGTGATATTTTAAAAATTGTACCACATGATGGAAATTTTAGCAGTTATTAAATAAAAATACTATAGCGAACTCCCGATAATCCATGCATGTATTATCCGGCTTGCAGATTATCTGGGCATGACTCTTGTTACTGTATTTTTTTAAAAATGAAGAGAGATACTGTATTGTATTTTGAATTGTTATGAAAAAAATTCTTATTTTTAAATGTGCTTACTGTGAACTGAGCTTAGAAACTAGCACAATATTACACATCCAAGTTAACTGTTCACGGGCGGAGGGGAAGAGTTTTAGTGCTACTGTCGCCAAACTGCTGAATCTGTGGAAGGGCGGTAGGGGAAGCAGTACAGTCACTCTACAATTTTGATGGAAGAGATAATACAATATTAAATAAATTTGATCTTACCTGAATTAATCTAAAGGAACTATTCCAAACATATCGTCTTCTTCACTGCTTTCACTGTGGTTAACACACTTATCACCATGGTGACTGTCATTGTCACTGCCACTGTCACTACAGTTATTATCATCGCTACTCTCTAAACCACCTAATTCAATTATAATTTTTTCAATTTCCTCCTCCATCAAACCATCATTTTTCCAATATTCTTTCTCCAATTTAAGAACATGGTCACATGTACTTTTCCACTCGTCTGGTGTAACAGAATCGAGGGCCTCATGAGTAAGTTTTTCAATGTCTGTTGCTAATTGTGTAACATTCTTCCTCTTTATTCTAGCCTTTACGGTATTCCAAATATATTCTATTGGGTTGAGGTCACATTGATAAGGAGGTAATCTAACAACTTCATGCCCGTATTGTTTAAAAAGATTGTCAATTTCATAGGAAGGGGGAGATTTATGGATCTTTACCAGTTCCAGGAGTTCAGATTTTCGAGCGGATGGAAGAAAATAAATCTTACTTTTTTCAAGCCAGTTTCTGATATCTTGTATTCGGGAGGCTGAAGTTGGGGGTTTGTTGTACAGAACACTGTGGTATGGAGCATTGTCCATTACTATTATACTATCTGGTGGTAAATTAGGTATCAGTCGTTCTTATACCCATTTCTTAAAATTTTCGAAATTCATTTCATTGTGATAGTCGCCGGTTTTCTGTTTGGCTTTGAATACTAATTTAGCACCAGGTATGAAACCATTTCTGCCTCCAGCATGCACGATAATGTAACGTTGCCCGCGCAGTCATTTTTTTTTACTCCAAATTCTTTCTCACTTTGCCAACATTTATTTACTGTATAATAAGGATGTATCCATGTCTCATCTAGATATGTGACTGGTTTCTTGTTGTCTCCTAACTTATTGTTATTTTTCATTCTTCGTAAATAACGAGCTCGGCTGGCTACAATATCATTTCTTTCTGTCAATATATATCTGTTGCTTTTACACTTTTTAAATTTATATCCCAGTTTCTTCATGATTTTTCTAAGTGTTTCTTTCTCCCCCTTAAAATTTAGTTCTGTCTTTACTTCTGCCAGAATACTACTGAGAGTTGGGACTTTCCTCATAACAGTATACATTGATGTAATTATGTTTTTAAGGGCACACTCTTGGAAATTGTCCAAAGTCTTTCTATGAGCCGACTGTTTTCTTTTCTTGCCAGGAGTTACAATTTTACTTTCAGTACCTTCGGCAATTTCACCTTCTTTTCTAATTTTTGACACAGTACGAACTGATACACCTAATGCCATTGAAGATCTCAACGTTGGATTATTAATTGGGGCGCTTAAGACACCATTTACTTTTTCTTTGTCGAAATGTTGAATAACCCTATGCATAAATTTTCTACCTTCACTGTGTATTGTAACATTCGACATGCTTCTCACAAATAAATAAAATAAGCAAATAAAATAGATAAATGAAAAAAATATAAAGTAACTAAAAATGATAAAATTAAAATAGCAAATATTGAATAACTTGCACGTTGAAAATAACAGAACAGACTGTACATCCGATGACGTACTGAAATTGCCCAACTTCAAACGTGGGAGGAGAATTCCTAAACACGTGTGCAAGATCTTAACATCGTTGTCAAATTGGTCATTTAACCACGGAACGCTCAAGTGGTCGGATCATTTAAAATCGCAGTATTTGTCGTCTCTCCAATATCAGCCTCATATTAAATCACAAGTGGCAACATGTAACGAGAAGGGCAAGGGAGGGACAGATCATTCCTAGACGTAATCCCATAAGTAACAGGGTTGCCAAGTTAGTCATTTTGCCGCTGACCGTGCAGAATGACGGATCATTAAAATAGTATTTGTCAGCTCTCTACCTGCCAATCAAACAACATAATACAGAAGGCAGGAAGTGGCAACATACTAAAAAATAGAAAGAGAAAGGTATAATGTTAGTTAACATATTTTCCGGCTGCACAAAACACTTGGATGTGTAATAACCTTCACTCACAACCCCTCCCCTGACGCGTTTAACGGTACAACCAACATCCTGAGAATACAATACAATTTCGGAAATTTCAGTTTTGTGAGTCAGTGAAAGTTTGTTGTTACAGATTAAAACCACAGATATGCTGTGGCAGTGGGTTTATCGCTGGTTAGTAGTGTGGTTATCGGTGGTTACTAGTGTGGTTATTGCTGATTATTTGGTCATTGGTGGTTACTAGAGTAGTTATCGCTGGTTACGATGGCCATTTTGAATAACTGATGTAACCAAGAGCGGTCATGACAGGAAATAGTCCTACTTTTTTTCATATTTACGAGTAAAATAAATTAATGATAATTTCGACTCACCTAAATACATTTAATATATCATTTTATGATTATTTGTTGCATTTAAGTAGTGTGTTAAATTTCTGATCAACTTCCACAGCGCCGAATAACTTAATTGGATTATCCGTGTTTTTCAATTTTCCGTACATATCTTGGTCCCAATTAACACAGACAATCGGGAGTTTGCTGTAACTAAAACCACTTGCCTCATTTTGAGGTGAAATGAAAGCAACTCTGATATTTGCATGTAGGCATCTGTCCCAAATATAAAAATTAGGAATAATTTATGTAGAATGTTGTCATCAAATAAGATACTTTTATTTTTATTATTATTACATAAGTCTATAGTAGAACTGTACACTGCTGTGGTCTCGAGGAAATGTGCTGCCTTGTCACACGTGGGCCTGGGTTTGATTCCCGATTGGGACTATCTTCCTGGGTGATATTTTTTCAGGGTTTTTCCTCACCTGTAAGACAAATGTCAAGAAACTTTGAGGCCCAAACAGTCCCCGAACATCTGGCCATCATCATCCACAGTGTGGAAAGCAATGGAAAGCTACCACGCCTATAATTCCCTAGTAAAGTTGCAAAGCATATCATGAAAATGCTATGACCTGTCCTAGGGTAGAACACTATAAATATATAGAAAAAAATAGTAGATTTAATATTTGAGAATTGTAAGTTTTTGCTGCCACAACAACATATTCAACATTAACAACAGCCAATCACTACACAACCACCTCTTACTCTCCTGCAAAATATTTTGAAAAGTTGTAACTTTTCTTAAATTTTGTTCATAGTGTTTGGTTTTCTTTTTTATCGTAAATATTAGTTCTGTAATATTAATTTACTTAATTATTGGATAAAAAATATAGCTTTAGCTGAACATTGTAGAAAGTAGCATTATGAGGGATATATTAAATTAAAAAGATCAATTTAATAGCTTGGCTATTTGTAATTCATCATGTTTTCATAATGTAGAAGCAATATAAATTTATATTGTGAATGATACTTCATCAGCATGTAAAGCTGAAGGTTCAGGGCTGAATTCCTAGTTCATATTTCTCTTTACCATTGACTCAGCTAATTAAAGTTTGTTTTTTCTAAGGAAGGAAAGATCCCAACACTAATTTAAAACTATACAACCTCCCTTACCTAAGGTATGGTTTGTGATATAGGATGTTTCACAACTAATTGCATTGTAGATTCATATCATATATGTTTAAGGTTATAATATCCATGTTCAGAACTATATATAGACTATACCTATAAGGAGAACAAGAAATAGTTGAACATATAATTTATTAGGGCCTGTAGATAATTAATAACGTAGTTAAGTAATAAATGTAAAACTTACTTTAAACGATGGCAACGTTATAGAGGGAGATTCCAACGAATATCCGGTAGTCATAATGGCGGTTGAAAATGAATGACAAGATCATTTGAAAACTATAGTTACCGTGTTTGATAAAACATGAAATATGAGGTAAGATGTTAAAATGACTCATTAATTTATTAATATTTGAAATACTTCGTCATCAGAGAGATTCCATTCATCTTCCGTAGATTCATCTTCTTTGAGATTAATGATGAATCGATCAGATGTATTGTCTATTAAATTATGTTTCAAGTAATACTCTTCCACTCCTTTAGCATGACGACAGCCTTAAACCAAATCTTGGCAATAATGGATGAAACAGCATCTTAAAGGTTTTCATTGTTCTTTCTAAGAAAACCCTTTACTTGTGCCTTTATGAGTTCAGTACGGTTGATCTGATGATAATCAGGGGTAAACACACAACTTCATTTGACTTTTTTAAGAATTAACACTCATCATCATCATCCTCTTATCATGTCCTCCTTTCGGTAGGTCGATTCCAAATATGCCTCCAACCATCTATATCTTCCCATGCTTTGCTTCTTTTTAGTTCTTCCTAGTCGTATCCTCTCTCTTGTAGGAATTAACACTGAGGTATTATTTATTTAAGGAAAATTATCTCATCTCATATCGTTTTTCTTATTAAACTGGTTTAGAGTTCTAATTAGGTTCCATCCTCAATACTTTCATGACTATTGAAGACGACATAACAGCCATGATAGTAATGAGGATGGAACGTAATTAGGTCCTGAAACTGGTCTAATAAGAAGGAAATGAGGTGAGGTGATTCAATTTTTCTTAAATACTCAACTTCATGTCCACGTGTTTTGCCATATTGCTTATTATGTAGGTTTTAAATTTTGGTTTGTGTAATTTTACTATTTCATAGATGGACTTTTTACCATTCTATCAAAATATTTTTACTTAGCCACTGTTTCATTTCTTCTCTTTTCATACTTGAATTTGGTGCTCAACATAATTCTTCAGAATGATAATTGGCATTATTCATCATAACTATTTGTGGAAGTATGATGTATATTAGGGAGAAGTTCTTGAAACAATTTTTTAAATTGTCCACTGTCCATTTCTTTATGGTATTCTTTAGCTTATTTTGAATTAAATACCATAAGTCCATGAGACATTTTATCACAAATCCTGTTTTGCTTCCAGCATGTAGAATTATTAACCGGAACCTACACCTGTTGGAACTTTCAAGTCGACCTTACTTTTGTTAAAAGTCCACATCTTTTCTCTAGTTATATTTACAGTGAGCCACATTTTGTTTGAGAAAATTATTGGTCTCTATTTTGCCTTATTCTGTAAGAACTTACAATTTGTATTGTTCTTGTAGTAATGTAACCCTATGCTTCTACAATGAAGATAGAGCTAACATGAGCCCAAGTTGTGTTCTTACAGTTACAAAAATCATTCAATACTGGAATAAACCCTTCCTTATAGCATTTAAAAGAATCACCTCAAAGAATCTTAATCAAATTTATCAGATCTAGTAACCGTGCATACGTGCTTTCGCTTTTTTTTGAAGGGCTTTTTAGTTTTTCTTCTGTTTTCTTTTCATTTATGTACTGATACATTACAGTATTAGAGATATCTGTTGCTTTCAAAGTTCCATTGATCACTTTGTCTATGGAAATCGGTTTCCCATTTTTCTTATCATGTTCACTCTGAAAGAACACATGTACTTTATGTACATTTTCTTGTGTTTCTTAGTAAATGGGCTTTCCCTTTCCGCTGATCAAACAAATAGTGAGGGTGAGGCATGTAAAAAGATAATAAGCTCTTAACCAGATCCATGTTCTTTATACCACACATGAAACTGTTCCCTATTTTTTTAACTATACTAACCATCCTACTTAAATGTTGTGTAATTAAACTTAACAGAACATTCACTAAACATTCAAATAAATCTACGGATTAACTGTTCTGTGCAAGGCATTTGTGCATACAAACTGGTATATTTCAACTACAAGTGCAGGACCAGCGATAACCCACTAAAAGAGATTGCTGAAGATAATGTTAATCAGCAATGCCTAGACTCCAAAGACCTCAAGCGATTGGCAGAATGAACTAACAAATTACAACTTGCTGCATTATTGACAAATTCATTAGCAGCATCTATTGGGTTACAAAAAATTAATATATCAGACCTCGGTAGCCCAGTCATTATTTTCGGCATTTACTATACCACAGTTCACATAGTTTTTCCCAAAGAATTCATTAATAAAAATAACATCTCTTGTCATATTTTGTTTTCTTTTAGACCAGTTGCATAGAAATGAATATTCCATCGTCACTTTTTGCTTGACCGATGATCATTTGTGGTGATTCAATGTTTCCTCCACTGACAGAATAATGGTCTGTTTTATGTCCAGCCTAAGAACCACACTTTGACATTTAACTTCCAAATGTATTACTCTGTGCACCACATGTAAATATTCATGTGACCTCAGTCAGCTGTTTATTCCTGACGAATGAAATATCTAACGGGAGCATAGATGTGAGTCTTGCATTCACCAGATGAGTGCCCGGCTTGTAGCAAGTAAGACCACATGCCATTGTTATAATACATCCCTAGTGAAAGTACACTCATTGGTAAACATTTTAAATATCTGAGAGTAATTATTAAATAATGTATGCACGTGTTTTTCATCAACGAGGTACATTCATTATATATATATATATATACATTTCATTTTTATATCTATGGCTGTCTATTAAAGTTTATTATATAAGCACTAAATGTCACATTTAATTTAAATCTATAAAGTATTTCATGTTAACACCCAACATGTCATCTTCATATTCCATTTAGTAAATTTCATGACAAGTCCACCGCTCTGGTCTCGAGGTAGCATGCTGCATTGTTACACAGCAGGCCCGGGTTCGATCCCCGGTCTGGACAGTTTTTCTGGATGAGGTTTTTATCGGGGTTTTTCCTCACCTGTAAGACAGATGTCAGGAAAACTTTAAGGCCCAAATGGTCCCTGAAATCATATGGCCATCGCAATCATCATCATTCATATTCATCTAAGATTAAGCTTAGGATTAGGGGCTCTTCTGATGCACCACTATCATCATTACGCATCATATCATCAGGGCAATGTAACTCTGCCTTCCAGGTGCCTCAATCTCAGAAGTAGGTTACAAGTATGCCATCCCAGGAGAGAACACCAGGAATATCGAAAGACAACCTGGGGCATTTGCAAAAAAAAAATTATGACCACTCTCTTCATCGCTACTTTTCATACCATTGTCTTCAATTCTAAATCAAATCTTCTAAATTATTTTTCTCATGATTCCATCTCTCTCCCAGTACTTGAGTTTGCTATTTTTTATCGAATATGTTTTCCCAGTTCTTTGTACCAATTTGTTCAAATGTTTACCAACACAGCCTTTCAACATATTAATTTTTTTACCAGTGCCACCCAGATTGCCTTTGTGACATATCTGGTATTCTCTCCTGCCATGACGGAATTGTAACCCGCTTCTTAAGTATGGACACCTGGAAGGCGGAGTTACGTTACCCCAATGATATGATTTGTGACGGAATATAGTAAAGCACCAGGAGAGTCCTTAAACCTGGACTTAACCTAAATCCAGACCCTGGACGACCATAGGAATAATTTCCTTTAAGTAAAAATCCTATGATCTGACCAAGAATCGGGTCTAGGACCTCATGAACTTTGGTCAGAAGCCCTGACCATTAGCCCATAAAGCTTGTTCATATTTAATTTTAAAAGTGATGTTTTACTATCATTAATGGTATTTAAATCAGGTGGAAGTTTCAAAACTGAATGATTATTTTCGGCTAATATTGTGTGTTGATTCAATGATGAATTTCACAAATGCATTTTAATGATATCTTCATCGAAATATGTATTATGTTTAAATAACCTGGCTTGGATTTATTTTTTAAGGAATTTCATGTTGGGGCTTTATTCGTTTGCATTGTCAACAACTAAAACAAAGTTTTCTTTTGCTTCTTCTTTCATGTAATTGTGAACATTAACAATAATTTCCCCACTTTAACTGTGATCAGATTTTCTTTTTAACTTTGAAACTGTAGGAGACATTATGTTACTTAAAATGCAAAATGACAAAATATTAAAATTAAGAACTACAGTTTGATGTAGTAGCAGCACGTCCGCTTCAGATTAAAGTTTATTATTGACTGTACTAAGGCATAGTACAAGTGAAATTGTGGTATCACGTGTCCGGCCAGGAAGTACACAACTCAGCTCTCCCACTGGAATTCTTCAAATTCCCTTGTTAGATCTGTACTTAAGAGTAATAAAGTAACTGTACTTACATTAATCACTGCTTGAAAAAAATTGAGAGAAACCGTCATCAGAAACTGAACTCTAGTATGAAGTCTCTCATATATTGATCACTAGAGCTAGGAATTTTAGGTGCAAAATTTTGGTGAAAAAGGTACAAAAAAGGTGCTTTAATTTAGCAGAAAAATGTGAAAAAAAGTGAAATTTTTAAAATAAAAGTTGCAAATTTCCCATGTTAATAATCATTAAAGATTACCAAAACCAATTACAACAAGTAACTAACGATACAAAATTCACGCATGTTGTCTTATATTAAAGAGTCTGTGTAAGTACTTACACTACTTATGTGCTGCATAACACGAATGCATTGATGTTTTTCATCAATTGTTATTGAAATATCACAAACAATGCACCTGATAACAGATCCATCACTCTGAATTCCATCTGCACTAAACTTTTTAACAATATCACATAGTTTATAGCAGCTCACTTTCGGTTTTGGCATACTGTATACTGGTAACTCAGGAAAATAGCAGACCGCACTAGTCAAATATTATTTTGAACTGAAACATTTATTCACGCACTCAACAACCTTCCTTGCTTGAACAATAGCTTTCGCATAACTGTGGTACAATGAGGCACAAACTAATTTAAAAGGAATAGCCTAACGGGATTGCACTGAAGTGGAAGTAATGTGATGTGGACTGATACCACATATCGTTACCAACCCTTGAAATCGTATTTGAATAAATGTAATATATGTAATATTTAATTTTAGGAAGTTATATTTTGAGGTTATTTTAATTATATTATTTTTGGTCTGGACATCTTACCTCAATATTAATGTTGATTTGTTCTTGGACATGTTTCAAAACAATTCTCTGTTTTATCTTCAGCTTTCCCAGATTGGTTTTATTTATGTTGCATTATGTTGCACCACCTGGATGTCGATGTCAGCTCCATCCTGTGGTTGGCCAAAGAACCTCCAAACAAGGTCACCCTCCATCGGAATATCAAAATTCATAACTCTGTTTCTGTTCTTCTGAATATAAATTTTTTCCCAAATAGTCAGCTCGTTTGTATTTTCTAACTGTTTTAATAATTTAGTGTCTGAATTTATATTATGTTTTTCAGACCAAACATGAGCAGCAACTGCAGATTTTTCAATTTCTCCATTTTTAATATTTCTTATGTGTTCTTTGGTTCTAATTTTTAGGTTTCTTTTTGTTTTCCCTATATATATCTTTTCACAACCCATGCATTCAATTTGATATATTCCTGACTTTTTATTTTATCAGTTTTTCATTTTTGTTGGTTTTTATTAGTTTATTTAAACTGTAGTTATTTTTTGGTGCTAATTTAATATTAAACTTCTCAAATATATTTTGAAATTTATTATGTACCCAGGGGTGATATGTGAATTTCCTATATTTTTTCATAGGTGGTTCTTCTTTTTCAAGATTACTTCTGTTTATCATTTTTTGTTTTTTATACTTTTCTATCCTTTGATGAAAAAATGGTACATAAAAGGATAGAAAAGTATAAAAAACAAAAAATGATAAACAGAAGTAATCTTGAAAAAGAAGAACCACCTATGAAAAAATATAGGAAATTCACATATCACCCCTGGGTACATAATAAATTTCAAAATATATTTGAGAAGTTTAATATTAAATTAGCACCAAAAATAACTACAGTTTAAATAAACTAATAAAAACCAACAAAAATGAAAAAACTGATAAAAATAAAAAGTCAGGAATATATCAAATTGAATGCATGGTTTGTGAAAAGATATATATAGGGAAAACAAAAAGAAACCTAAAAATTAGAACCAAAGAACACATAAGAAATATTAAAAATGGAGAAATTGAAAAATCTGCAGTTGCTGCTCATGTTTGGTCTGAAAAACATAATATAAATTCAGACACTAAATTATTAAAACAGTTAGAAATACAAACGAGCTGACTATTTGGGAAAAAATTTATATTCAGAAGAACAGAAACAGAGTTATGAATTTTGATATTCCGATGGAGGGTGACCTTGTTTGGAGGTTCTTTGGCCAACCACAGGATGGAGCTGACATCGACATCCAGGTGGTGCAACATAATACAACATAAATAAAACCAGTCTGGGAAAGCTGAAGATAAAACAGAGAATTGTTTTGAAACATGTCCAAGAACAAATCAACATTAATATTGAGGTAAGATGTCCAGACCAAAAATAATATAAGTAATATATGTATATTATTTTGGTAATAAAATGTTCCAAAGGAGACAAAAAAGGTTTGAAAAGGTGCAAAATGTGCTTCCATTAAAGAAAAGGTGCAAAAAGGTGCTAGCATTGAAAAAAGGTGCAACTAAAACACAGTTAGGGGCATTTATTTAATGTTTTTTTGCAATACTAGCTAATTTGAACATTATAGTAACAAAAAAAAAGTGCAGCACCTAAAATTCCTAGCTCTATTGATCACCATTTGGTCAACCATAACATCGGAGATGTCATCCAGTTGCCACATTCTTTCTTCCTCCTTAATCACATGTCCAATATCCGACTGCCATGACCTCGGACCATGCCGCGTCTACGAGACCATGCACATCTTTCAGTTCGAAAGTCTTATTATTCCTAGCAATGTAACCCTTAATACTACTCCACTCAAGTTCAATTGGATTTAACATACTGTGATTTGGGGGTAACCTTTCCACAGTAAAGCCTGCTTTTTTTGCATTGTCATCAATCACAAATTTATTCTCACTCCTGTCAACTAAATTTTGAGCTATTTTCAAAAGTTCAGCTTTAACATAAGTTTTGAAAGAAACATTGTCTGATGATAACCAATCTATAATTTTTTGCTTTCACCATTCCGAGTTAGGTGACGAGACAACTTGACACTATGATAGGAAGCATTATCCATTACAATAACACTCCCTGGTTTGAGTCTTGGCAATATGTTTTGAAACCATGATTCGAAAACTTCGCCGGTCATAAATTCATGGTAGTCATGGTAGACTCAAAAATAAGGGCCCCACCATCTAAAAAAACAAGTGTCATTAACTATATGAAGAATTATTAGTCTCCCTCCCTTTCCAGTTGGATTTTTCAATCCTTTACACTCGCCAGAAAGGAAAGCACTTTTCCTATTGTCTACAGTGGTATCAACCCATACACTACTGGTACTATGACTCACATTGACCCATGTCTCATTCAGATAATAAATATTTCTATTTTATGTCTTAAAATGACAAATGTTTTTCAGATAATTATGTCTCCAAATTACAATATCTTCCCTGTCTAGCAAGACATTAACAACAGTATTTCGTTTCACAAAAGAGAATCCTATATCTAATAAGAGTGTGTGAAAACTCAATCTCTTAAAAGTGGGTAAATCAGGGTCTTCATTAACAACAGTCAGAACTTTATTTAAGGTTCATTGTTAAAAAAAACCTATGCACTTTATAACGAACTGCACACTTCACAAAATCATCCACCACTCCTAAAACAGGTTTAGGCCTTTTCTTCTTCTTGATCGGCATTTTGATATTACCCATTTCTTTTAATAACCTGCAAATAGGTACAACACTACTCTCCGACACACCAGTTATATTTTACAGTTAATTTAACTATATTTGAGTTTGTATTCTTTAACATTCTTACCTCATATGTCTATTCTGTTGGACGATCGTTTCAAAGCTATTGCTCCATCTTCAGCTTGTTCACAAACTGGGTTTTTTTCTTTTCTTCAAGTTGTCGGCCCTGGATCTGTGTTCCAAAGAACTTGGTAATGAGGTACCTTTCTCCAAGAATTTCAAAGTTCATAATTTTCTCCTTGTTCTTCTGTATATAGATCTTTTCCCATATTGTGAGTTCATTGGTATTTTCCAACCGTTTTAATAATTTTGTATTTATATCTATTTTGTGTTTCTCTGTCCAAACATAAGCTGCTACTGCAGATTTTTCCACTTCTGCATTTTTTACATTTCTTATGTGTTCTTTAGTTCTAATGTTTAAATTTCTCTTTGTTTTCCTTATGTATACCTTATCACAATCTGCACATTTTATTTGATATATTACTGATTTTTATTATCTTCAATTTTTTCATTTTTGTTGGTTTTCATAAGTTTTTTTAGACTATAATCATTCTTTGGTGCTAATTTGATGTTGAATTTCCCAAAAAAATGTTTGGATTTTATTGTGTGCCCACGGGTGATATGTAAATTTCTTGTATCTCCTTTCCTTTGGCTTTTCTATCTGAAGAGTGCTTTCATTTTTCAATTTCTGTTTTTTGTACTTATCAATTTTTTTGTGTATAATTTTTTTCTCAAAACCATTTTCTTTTGCAAGAAATGTTTTTTTTATTTCTCTTCAGCAACAGGAATGTGATGAAACAACTGTTTTGCTCCACTCAGTTGATATTAACCATCTATTACTTTTGTATCCCGGAACACAACAAAAATTCTTGTTTACCATTACCTAAATTGCAAACACAAATTCCTAAGATTACTCCTTAACATCAAACCACCAATATGCTACTATAGCAGTGTAATACATAAAATCAATCAACCTTAATTTGAGGTAAGATGTTTCCCATTCTCACAAAAACTTGACATAAAATGATATTCAGTAAGTTGACACCATCTACCGTATTTTATGGACTATAAGACACACTTTTTTCTTCGAAAAATTGCCTCCAAAATTCAGTGCATCTTATAATCGAAATTAATATAAAAATGTCCAGTGTATGATTTAAAATTCCTGCCAGTCTTAAAAATGGCCATATATTTGATGCTGCGGGAAATTTATCTCTATCTGACAACATTGGATTTAAAATTCCTGTCAGTCTTAAAAATGGCCGGGGGCACGCTGTAGCGTAGTGGTTAAGGCACTGTGCTACAAGCCGGAAGGTCGAGGGTTCAAGTCCCGGTGGGGTCAGGATTTTTAAACTGACCAAAACCTTCTGGCGGCACTATAGCCCTGGGGTCGACTTAGCCTCTAACGTAAATGAGTACCAGACACTTCTTCTGGGGTAAAGGCGGCTGTCACGCAGGGCTGACAACCCAGCTGACATCAAGTGCCGATTGTCTAGAAAAAGTGGGAGCCTTAACCTCCTACTACCCCAAGGGCCTCCTGAGGCCTGTAGTGGGAATACTTTACTTTACTTAAAAATGGCCATATATTTGATGGCACGGGAAACGTATCTCTATCTGGCAACATTGGATTCAACTGGCAGCAGCAGTGCACCAGTGCGACAAACATGAGTTGCGGGGATTCACAACCTTGCTAACACTGTGTCCTCCCGTCCCGCCATTACAAACCCAGAACACTGTAACCTATGATGCGTTGTTTCAGTCTACAATGCCAGTGAACTTGAACAAATGGATGATGGATGAAACCCAACATGAATTCACACCGAAGGGAACTTTAAAACGACATACAATCAAACAAGTGTGTCAGTGGATAAAAAAGTTGTGGTCTAGAGTGAGAGAAAACATTATTGTTAAATCTTTCTAGAAGTGTGGCAAAAGTAATGCTCTCGATGGCAATGAAGACCATCTTATATATGAAGAGGACAACAATGACGACAAAAAGGAAGAAGAAGAAAGTTCAGGAGACGATTTTCAGGGATTTTAAAGATCAGAATGGTTTTATAAACTAAGATTTTTTTTAGTCTGGCTTGGCAATCTAATAATAAAAATGGTAAAAAATGTTTTTTTTAAATTGCTTAAAAATTAAGGTGTGTCTTATAGTCTGTAAAATATGGTATATACACGTCATGAGGTTATTGATCTCAAAAATATTACATATGTCACAAGAAAAAAATAAGTAACATAAAATCCTAATATTTTAACACTGTACACCTAAAATTTCAATACACAATATATATAAAATACAAAATAGGCCTACTATACATATTAACATTTTCCATTAGATCGCATAAGTAATGAATAGTGACATAAGAATGTTGCATTATGCAATGAAAAAAAAATTAAGAATAGTGAACAATGTTTTAATATGCAGTGTTAGTTAGTCATTTAGTATTATAAAAGTGTGAATATTATTGTAAGTTAGGATTACAATTACCGCATAAACCAAATAATTTGATAAAAATTGTTTGAGGCATTTTAAAAATTCTGCGACCTAATGGGAACATGAGCCAATTCATATTTAATATTGTATTTTAATGCAATAACTTATTAATTATACTTACTAAGAAAATATTCTTCTAACAGAAACAAATTTCTCCTTAAACAAACAAATATGGTTGCTTGATGCTTCATAATCATCTTCATAATTATATTTTAAAATATGCAGCCAACTTAATGAAATTAATGTCGTATATAGTTCGTAATATTAAATAGAAAAAAGCAATAAATAAATGATTCAATTAAAATTCATCGGAGAACATATTTGTTTAAACAACTCACCTCATAGGATTCATGCTTCCATGATATCGCGATTTCAAACATAATCATGTTCATCGTCAGCCATAACTCCGACTGAGTTATGGCTGACGATGAACATGATTATGTTTGAAATCGCGATATCATGGAAGCATGAATCCTATGAGGTGAGTTGTTTAAACAATATGTTCTCCGATGAATTTTAATGATTATACCTCATAATGTTTACTTCCTAACATTAATTAAATATAAATGATTCAATATTAATATTACATGCAAGAATTTAAACAAACATTTATATCATGATACTTTTTTTATTAAAATTAAAAGTAAGTCAGCTTATTTCAAATAATAAGAAATATTAAATTTAGAAAGTCTATTGGCTACATGTCACTGGGACAAATAGTATTTCATAATACTGCGACTGCAGCGTTCCAAGTGATTGGCAGAATGAACTAGGTCTGGCATCAAGTACTTCTATATACATCGGCATCCATAGCTGTAGGGATTAACTGTTCTGTGCAAGGCATTCATACAAACTGGTATATTTCAACTACAAGTGCAGGACCTTGGCTATGGGGTAAACAGCAATGACTCACCATGTAGCCAAGATCACCTAAATCTCATCCACCTTCTTTAAACATCAAAAAGTTTGTATTTACAAGATAAATAATCTTTATAATAATAATTATAACACTATTCATTATTATTTTATGTATAGTTGTAATAGGCTTAACCTCAATTTTATCAAAAAAAATAGTTGAAGATCGAGAAAAGTCTTCTCCCTTCATGTTGAAATGAGTGGCAGGATCTTTCCTTCCATAGAAAAAATAAACTACAGTGAGTATAGGTCTATATATTATAATTATTAGTGATTCTTATTTTTACTATTAATAGTAAGATACTACCATATCTGAATTACGAATTACAAATTCTGGCAAGAAGTTGCTACCCCCATCCATAACTGCTTTCACTACGTTGAAGGGTGGCAACATTATACTATTCCTCTGTATTCCAGTTGGGTATCTGTGTAGAAAGGTACTGATTACGAACTAGTAAATTTTAGTGAATGATTTCAAGATGGCTATCTCGTATGAATTTTAATTTGACATGCTATTATATATAATATTATATATTTTGCTTCACGTATGTACAGAGTGATTCAGAAATATGACTATACGTTCGATCGCATTTTGTGACGAAAATATTATTATTAAAGGAAATATGATGTTATCATTGGAAATGGAATCCTTCAAATTACGATAATAGTACAAAACAAAACAAATCACTGCTCACGTGCAGTTTGGCAGATTGATCTTTGTGCGCTAGTGTCGAACACCTCCACAATTCTCTTAATTGTTTCTGCATCCATGCTAATGCGAGGCCTTCCAGGAGGTTTGATTTTCTGCATCCTTTCCATTTCCAGTAGTCTTTTCTCCACTTCCCCACAGTCGACGGCTGCAATGCTACATTAAACTCACATCTTGCCCATCTTGCGGCCTCACGATCACTAGCATACATTATTGCCAATGCAGCAATTGTAATTTGCTGTTGCATATTCAATGCCATTTTGACTAATGACGTAAGTTCTACACTGTTTTGTTTTATTCCATTGTTGTAATTTGAATTATTGCCTTTCCAACGGTAATTTCATATTTCCTGTAATGGTAATATTTTCATCACACAACGCAATCAAAATGTGTAGCCATATTTATGATTCATCCCATAGGTATCGGTATTAACAGTGCATGAGATCTTACTTTTTGATTGACATTTCTGCTCCCAGCTGGCATGAAGATGACATTGTTGTCAAACGTGCTCTCACACACACTGTCGATCTCCAATGGCATTCTATCCAAATCATTTTCTTTTCATTATCAGTGATATCTTGATCACCTATATGCCACACCAATGATGTTTTGATACAGGTAACTTTAAACAAATTAAAACTATATTTACGATTAACATGCAAGTTCCTGTTTCACACAATGAACTGCAGGAACGACATAGAAATTGTGTTAATACAAGACTGTGGATCCATGAAATTATATTACAAACGTGATTACAATTGGTCAACAGTAAGATGAACCCATTCACATCCATGATTGCGAGTCACTTTCTAAGATCTCATGTACTTTTGATTAAAATAAACTAATACACCGGTTGCTTAGTATGATTTGGGAAAAAGAAGCTCTTCCAGTTGAATGGAAAGAATCGATTATCGTACCAATCTATAAGAAAGGAGATAAAACTGATTGCAACAACTGCAGGGGCATCTCATTACTTTTAACTTTGTACAAAATTCTATTATCTGTCCAACATAAGAAGCACACTTGGACATTTAATTTCCGAATGTATTACTCTGTGCAGCATGTGTAAGAGTGCAGGCGAACTCTGTCAGCTGTTTGTTACAAGCCGATAAATTAATACACAACAATTGTTTTAGTTTTTAATGTTGCAGGTTGTATTAACACATACAATGGTATGTTGAAAACTAATTAAATTATAATTGTTAATATTAAATTAATTCAAACATTTAAATTAAAATAACTGTACTAACAGTAACACACACACACACACACACACACACACATTATTGAAGAACACTAAGAAATTGGGACTGGAAGTAAACATAGATAAAACTAAATATATGTTCACACATAGAAATGCGTTATGTAATGGAGATGGACAACTAATGACAAATGAAGGAAATTTTGAAGAAGTGGCTGATTTCAAGTATCTAGGAATAATAATTACAAAAAGGAATGAAATGCAAAAAGAAATCAAACATAGGCTCAATTCTGAAAATGCATGCTATTATGCATTACAGAGACTCTTGACATCCCAACTCCGTTCAAAAAATGTCAAACTGAAAATATATAAAATGGTTATTTTCCCAGTTATATTATAAGAATGTGAAACATGCATTCTTACTTTGAGGGATGAAAGAAGATTACGAGTATTTCAGAATAAAGTTCTTACTAAAATTTTTGGACTAAAAAGAGTTGAACAGACAGGTGAATGGAGTAAACTACATAATATTGAGCTACATGATATGTATAGGAAGCCAGATATAATGAGAACAGTTAAGTCTCGTAGGCTGCAATAGGCAGGACATGCAGCACATATGGGGGATGAAAGAGGTGCTTGGAAACTTCTGGTAGGAAAACCAGAGGAAAACGCCCATTGGAAGACCAAGAATAACATTATCCATGATTTGAGGAAAGTAGATTATACAGGGGATGATTGGAAAACATTAGCTCAGGATCGTGGAGACTTTATGTGTGCATGGCCATGAACCTATTGGTTCGACAGCCAGTGAGTTAGTTAGTACTTACAGTAATAAAATAAAAAAAAACCTATGCACCTTGTAATGAACCTACACTTCACAAAATTATCCACCACTCTTAAAACAGGTTTAGGCCGTTTCCTCTTTTTGTTGGGCGAACATGTACAACACTACTCTCCAACACACCAGTATATTCTGTAGTTAATTTACCTATATCGTTCACTACAGTGCCAGGATTATGCTCCATAACTTACAAAATACATTTGACACTGTTTTTCACCACTCTTTAGCAATTTCCCTTTGTGCTTCTAATGATTTTGATAATACATTTTATTACCGAGTTAAGTTAACATAAACTACCCGACAGCCACCATATTTGTAACTGACATTCAACCTCTCAAGAATCGTTCAGTCAAACAAATGTGAATTTTTAGTTAGTTTCCGACCTTCAAAGAAATATGTAGGTGTATACTGTATTCTAATCAACTATAGTTAACATAAATAGCTTAAATACGTAATTATATTAATCAAGTATATATCTTTTTTTTTTTTTTTTTTTTTTTTTGCTTCTGCTGAACTGTACTTAGGTCATGAACGAATTGCAGTAACTGCAGCAGTATGTGCTTCGTGGATTACCCACCCATTTAATTTCCTGAAGTATCTTTCTTAGGCTGGTCAGAAAATAAATGTATTAGTAAGCAGACTTACTTCCTATATTCTTGACATTCTAGTAGAACATCAATATGGATTTAGAAGAAACAGCGAGTATATAATTTGTTAATAAGAATTGGATGTAAAATAAATTTTATTTGAATTTCTGTTAGAGTAGGTCTACAATGGATCAGATTTTTGGCATAAACAGATTTTAGAAAAGAAATGGGAATATATTGGTACTGTACATCAACTATATGTAGACTTAAAAAAAGCACATGATTCAAATAAGAGGGAGAAGTTATATAGTATCCCGCTGTAGTTTGGAATTCCTAAAAGGTTAGTTAGACTTATATGAATGTCAATATCTGGTCTTGAGAATGACAGCTTGGCTGTAGAAACTTGTTGACCATTTTAAAACATTAATTGGTGAAATGGGCATATTGACTGCATATATATTTTAATATTTTATCACCAAGAAGATCACTTGTGTATTAAATTATATGAATGTGTCTAAATGGCACAAAGAGTAGAGTGCATGTAGGCAAACAGTTTTCGGATTCTACTATCTCTTCTACTATTTAATTTTGTACTAGAGCATGCCATCGAATCTTTAGAGGATGAAGAAGACCTACAACTCAATGGTATTAATAAGCTATTAGTTTATGCTGATGATGTAGTACTAATGGGCGATAGCGAGGAGATACTAAAGACCAACATTCACACACTATTGAGTAACACTAAGAAATTGGGACTGGAAGAAAATACCATTAAAACTAAATGTATGGTTACACATAGAAATACATTATATAATGGAAATGGACAGCTAATGACAAATGAGTGAAATTTTGAGGAAGTAGCCGAATTCAAATACCTAGGAACAATAATCACAAATAGGAATGAGATTAAACATAGGCTCAATTCTGGAAATGCATGCTATTATGCATTACAGGGACTCTTGAGATGCCAACTCCTTTCAAAAAGTGTTATACTGAACTGTTTTTTTCCAGTTATATTATATGGATGCAAAACATGGACTCTTACTTTAAGGGAGAGAAAAAAAGAGATTACGAGTATTTGAGAATAAAGTTCTTAGGAGAATTTTTGGACCAAAGAGAGATGAACAGACAGGTGAATGGAGGAGACTACATAACAGTGAACTACATGGTCTTCATAGGAAGCCAGATATAATAACAACAGTTAAGTCTCGTAGACTGCGATGGGCAGGACATGTGACACAAATGGGGAATGAAAGACATGCATGGAAGCTTCTTGTAGGGAAACCAGAGGGAAAACTCCCAGTTGGTAGACCAAGAATGAGATGGGAGAATAACATTAACCATGATTTGAAGGAAGTAGATTATACAGGGTCTCGTAGACTGCAATGGACAGGACATATTGCATGAATGGGGAATGAAAGACATGCATGGAATCTTCTTGCAGGGGAAGTAGATTATACAGGGAATGATTGGTAAACATTACTCAAGATAGGGATATTTTGGAGAGCTTATGTCTGTGCGGCCATGAACCTATGGGTTCAATAGAGCAAGTTAGTTAATTAGTTAGTTAATGGGGAAAATTAATTAATAGATATTATTTTATTAGGTTTCAAATTATACAATTTGCAAATAGGTAATTTATGGTTATGCATGATTTGTTTTCACTGCAATCTGACATTTTGAAATAAGTTGGCATCAGAAATTGAGTTTTCCAATTTAACAAAAGAAATATATAATCCATAAACCAGCAAAATGACTTGCTGAGGAATTTGCTTAGTTCATACAGTTCCTGCATGACAGACTTTTTATGCTAATTGTACTGGAATCCTCCCTCTGTAGATTTATGGCACTTTAAAGAACCTCAAGCTTGAAATAAGAAACCTCTAAATATAATTTGTTAGCCTTTATATGCCCTTGAATTGTGATGTTAATGATGTGAGGTGTTGAAGAACGTTGAACCGTGCAAGAGTGACTTCTCTATGTTACCGTGCTATGTACTTGTTTCGTTTATGTATCTTGTAATCTGTCTCTCCTTCCCCTTGTTTCCTTCTTGAATGCACCTTTTCCCCACTGTCTGTCCTGCCAAACAGATGTGCAGACTGGCAATGGGGGAAAGGTGCGTTCAGGAAGGAAACAAGGGGAAGGAGACACAGATAACAAGATACATAAACAAAACAAGTACATAGCAGGTCAACATAGAGAACGTCACTCTTGCACATGCACGGTTCAGCGGTTCAGCATTGTTAAATAAAACACTAACACAACAGATTGTTAGGTCCAGTGCTTCAAGTTAATATTTATATTTATTTATTCACAGTGTAGGGTGTTACTGCTATGAATCCCCATTGCATGTTAGACTCTAGTATGACATAACGCATAGCTATCACTCTTCAACTCTTGAGCTCTAATTCTATATGTATAGTGTTCTGTCCTAGGGCAGGTCTTTCACTGCAGTCATAGCATTTGCATGCTATGCTTTGCAGCTTCACTAGGGAATTACTGGTGTGGTAGCTTCCCATTGCTTTATGCACCGGTGAAGGATGAGAATGATGATGATGGGACCTTTTGGGCCTTAAAGCTACCTGACATTTGTCTTACAGGTGTAGAAAAACCCCAGAAAAAACCTCACCCATGAAGCTTGTCCGACTGGGAATCGAACTCCTGCTTAACAAGACAGCACTCTACTTCAAGACCGCAGCAGTGGACATAACAAATGCAACAATATGAAATAACATAATTCTTTTTTTTAGCCTTCAGATAGTAGGACACTACTTTTTCTCTTCAAAACATTTATTTACAGGTTCCAATCTCTTTAACAGAAAATATGGAGTTTTATCTCAATAATTGCACTTAAAATATATGTTTTTTTTATCAGTAACTGATGCAACAGTAAAATGACATGTTTTACAGAATGAGCATAAAATAATAATCTCTAAAGTTTTCAATTTTATTTCAATAAGAAATTGTGAATGTAGTGTATGTAGGAGTAGGAACAAAATACATCTTTTGAGTTTTATGTTCTAATAAACTTTACTCACTAATTAACCAAAATAAAGGTAACTGACATAACAGTTAACACTTTTGCATGATGTAAGAGTTTTTAATTAAAATAATTATTTGTTATGTATGAGTTTGTTCATATTCTACAGTATTTTTGGATGTAGGCACATAGAAAATCTTATTAACAGTCTGTTTACACCACTTTGGAAAACAGGGAAGAAACTTTTAATTTAATGTTTAATGTAACATTTTACATGGTTCACCAACAATAATCACAAACAGAGAGAAATAAATTAATGTAGGGTTAATTCTGGAAATGCATGCTTTTACACATTACAGGGGCTTTTCCCAACTTCTCTAAAAAAAAAAATGTTAAACTGAAAATACATAAAACTGTGTTATTCTTCCAGTTATATGGATGCGAAATTCGGTTTCTTACTTCAAGGAAGTAGTAAAGTTTATAGTTAATTGAGAATAAAGTCATCATTATCATCATCCAGGGATTAAGCCTGTTGGCTCGTTCTGGTTTCACGAAAGCTAGAATTGTTAAAATTGTTCAGACCATCTTCTGTGTGGGCGTCCAACATTTCTACTTCCGTGCAGTTTATAATTTAGCAATAATTTTGGAAATCTTCCTTCTGGCATTCTATCAATATGTTCTTTCCAGTCGTTCCTATATTTAATTATTCGGTCTGTTCTTATGAAAGCAACCGGATTGAGAATAAAGTTCTTAGGAAAAATTTTGGACCAAAGAGACGAACAGACAGGTGAAAGCAGAAGACTACATTACAGTCAACTATGTGATCTTTATGGGAAACCAGTTGTAATAAGAACAGTTAAATCTCATAGACGGCTGTGGATAGGATATGTGGCATGAATGGGGATTGAAAGATGGGTATGGAAACTCTGCAGGAAAACCAGAGGGAAAGCTCCCAGTAGGTAGGCGAAGAATAAGGTGTGAGAATAACATTAACCATGATGTGTGAGAGGTAAATTTTAAGGATGATTGGAAGAACATAGGCTCAGATTAGGGATGTATGGAGAGCTTATGTCCATGCAGCTAATAACGTATGTTGTAGTGAGTTAGTTATTGATTATATTTTATTTACAAAATTAATGATTTACAAATAAAAAGATTGTGCATTTCCCAATAAAAAATTCTGCATTTCTCAATAAAAAATTCTTTTAGTTTATTTAAGAATATGTATTACTTTTTAGAAAACCCTGTAAATAGCACAAACTCCTGGGAAAAATTTCAAAATAAATTGCCAATCATGTTACATCAAGGTCTTCTGCCTTACACAATAGCTGCTGCTGAAATTGAGGAAATAATTACATTTTACATGGCTCTCTCTTCCTAGTTGATCTGGCAAGGGGTACTTTCCCATTCAAACATTTTAATCCAGAATAAGAATGTTGCTAACAATTGTATGTGAAATTCCTTTAGATGGAACACTTATCTTGAAATGAAGGGTACAGGAAAGAACTAGGAAATATACTTTTTTTTGTTGAAATAGAGTTAAAGGTGTCATTAGATTCTCCATGGAAAGAATTCTCATTTAAAAGTGCGAAAGACAGTAACATATACCATTTAGTCTTTAGTTTATTTACCTCCGAAGTTTGGTATACAGATAAGGAAGTATGTATGTTGTACAATTAGAAGTATATTTTGTAGGTTTCAAGGAAAAAGTGACTTACCTGATTTTTCCTTATACCCGTCAATGTTGACACTAACTTAATTGTATACCAACTCATTATTTTGTAAGTAGGGGAAGACTATATAAATAGCAACGAATATTGCAATATTACCTCAGATCATCATATTGTCCTACGAGGATTCTATGTTACATAATAGTCTGCATAAATTCAAATAAAAAAAAAAACAAATATTGTAGCAGTTAGTGAATGGTTAACTATATGGCATGACAGGCCTAGAAGGGCCTTGTCCTACCATCCACATGTGTTAATCATAGAGGTGGATGATCATCTAAGTAGTATAGGGGTGGCATGTGATCAGCATGTTGGGTCTTACCTGGAGTCATTATTTATTACAGCCATGAAAATATGGGTTTGTTAGTGCCAGTGAGTTAGTTATCATCATCATCATGAACAAATTTGTTTTAGGCCATGTGGCCTGTACGGTAAATCTAGCGAAGATGGTCTTGATCTTTCCACCAATGTTTTGGTCTTCTTTGGTCCCTATGTCCAGTTGGGGTATATTGGAATGCCAATTTTGGAAGTCTATTTCTTGCCATTCTCCTCAGAGTTAGTTATATATATATATATATATAATAAAAAAATGTAGCAACTTAGTAAAGCGTAAGAGCAACTTTGGTAATGTCACCTCTCTACATTTCTCTGCTCATTACCTTGTGCTGATGTAGTGGAACAACAAGATTGCCACATAATTAGGGGTACAGCCCATTCATAGAAAATTAAACATTCCTTTTAAAATAACAATACATACGATTTATAAAAATGTACTTACATATTACTTATAGAAACAAATATTGTCTCAACTTAGCACTACCCCTCGGTTTAATCTTTGAGATTGTGACTTCACCGAAAGTAAGTAGAGGATACAGTGATATTTTCATGGTACAATTGTATTCTTCATCTAATGTTATGTAATGTGGGAGGACACACATGTAAGGGTTCAATTAAATATTAAAAATATATCACCTCACCTCATATTTTATCTTCATTTTAGATCGATTTCGGAATTATCCCATGTTCAGTATTTTCATGACCATTATTCTGTCGTGGTGATGCACTTTTCTTTCTCCATCTGTTGGTAGGTTGATGAACTTCCAAATCAAATCACATTCCCCAGGAATTTCAAAATTCATTATTTTATCCTTCTCATTTTTTTAAATGTAGATTTTTTCCCCAAACTGTGAACTCTTAAGGTTATCTATTTGTTTTTATTAATTTAGCCTTTCTTTCAATTTGATGTTTTTCTGATCAAGCATGAGCAGCTACTGTAGATTTTCTACTTCCCCATTTTTAACATTCCTAAGATGTTCCGTCACTATGGTTTTCAAATTTCTTTGTATTTTCACTTCTATCTAGATCACAATTCCTGCATTTAATCTGATAAATCCCTGATTTATTTTCTTCTTCCCTTTTCCATTTTTGTTGGATTTGAATATTCTGTTGAGGCTAGTCATTTTTTGGTGCAAATATTATGTTGAATATTTAAAAAAAATTGAAACTTGTGATGCTCCAACTTCTTGAATTTTATATTTTCTTGCTTTTATTTTTTAAGTGTACTCCTTTTTTATTAATTTTTATCTTTTGAATTTATTTATTTTCCTGTTTATTATGGTTACTTCAATTCCATTCTCTAATGCTATGTTAATTATGTATTCTTTTCCTTTTTCATAATTCACTCTGTTCATGTGTATGTTTGTTGATCTATGTGTTAGACTATTGAAAGTTGTATTGTAGACCCAATTCCTTTTCTTTACAGTGCCATATAATGTCTTGTATGAAGTTGAGTGTGAAGAGAAATTGCATAGTTTTGAATTTAGACATAAAGTGAAAATATGAGAGATAAGGTCTTAGGTGCAGAGTAGCTGTAATGAAGGAGAAATGGAAAGTCAGTTATATGTCACTGGAAACTATATTAGAATCAGCTGACACTTTTAAGAGAAGCAAGATAATGCATAGTTTCCAGACGTTGTTTTGCTTTGAAAAATGAGAAAGAACACAAGAAAGAATTTAAACAGTGCAAAAGTATGGAAGAAAGCCACAGACATTTTAAAAATTGCCTGGGAAGTAGTTTTAAAGTAAACTATGTCGTAAAATTGCTTATTCAATAAGAAAAACCAGTACTGATTATCCTTCTCTTTTGATTAATCGGTCACCCTTTGCTCTTCATTACAATGGATGATTGAGTTTCTACTGTAATTGCAGTTTGGCATCACATATCTGTATTGAAGTATAGTTTTCTCATCTTCTATAATAAATAAGGAAATTAAATACAAGTAGCCATTCCATATACAAAATTCTGCACTATAGTAAATGGCACGAACAAAGCCAGTCGTTTATGAGTTCTGTGCATATGTGTCATAATGCTTTCAGAGAGCCAATCACTTGCAACCATTAGGCTATATGTTAAACGAGGCAGAGTTTGTTTTCTTCCGTGATGTGCTTGACCTACCTACGTCTGTGTTAAGAAGTATAGCAGTTTTATTCTCAAACTTGTAAAGTTTTGAATGCTGGATATGATTGTATTTTAACTTTGAATTTTTTTTTTCATAAAAATTGTTTATAAAAATGTTTTTTTAAGGACTGTTTTACTGAATCTGCTACAGAGCTTCATCATACACTGAGTAAAGATTCACGACAATTTCTTTGCCCTTATGTGCTGTACTAAAACATGAGAATAAATTATATGTTTTGATTTTGTACTCAATTATCAAATTCTTAAGATGTTATTCTTTTTGTTACAGGAAGTTACACCAACACCATCAAAACAAGTGAAAGAAGAACCAGAGCCAACCCCTGGACCATCCTCACAAGGTAATTTACTTTTAGTAGATGTAACGTCCTGCGCTGCAGCCGAGCAGTTTAACCCTTTGCGGGTAAAAACCCATATATGGGTGGCCTGTCCATTCCCTCGTGGGTGGAAACCCATATATGGGTAGGAAAAATACAGCCTACTTTGCCAGCAGTTTTGGTCCATGTATTTCCATATATTTTTCAAGAGATGGCAGGAGAATGTTCTTTCTACGATTGTGAGTGGGTAATTCCTTTTTTAATTCAGTTAGGAGCATTTTCTTGTGAGGTAATCAATGCAGTTCTTGGGTAGTGTGTCATTACATATTACGGTGGTTCATTCGTAACATATTTATCCCCCCCTCTTTTTTTTTGGTAAAATGGCAAAGAGAAAGCTGAATACAAGTGAGGAAATAGAACAAGCAGTGATTTAGAGTGGTAGTGAAGTTTCAGAATTGTCGTTTGGTGACAATGAAGGAGATTCTTACAAAATATCAAGTAGTGAAAGTGAATGCGAAAGTGACATAAGTGACACAATCGACAATAGTGCACCTAGCTGGGTAGAGATGAGTAATTTAGATCCAAGTCCAACCTCTAATATACCAATATATAAAATTCAGCAGGGGCCGGTATTACCATCTCATTTTGATCAGGATACTGATCCTGTGGAATATTTTCACCTTCTTTCTGACAATGAAATTTTTGACATAACAACAAAGGAAACCCGCATTCTAGGGGAAACAAACAAAAATAAAAATCAACACCCTTGACTAAAAGAACTAGAATTGCATCATGGTCTCCCCCGATGCACCTTTATAGTTCTCAAATTCTTAACCAACATACACCTTTCATCAACATAAAACTAAAATATTAAGAATTTATTAACATAAGCAATATTAAGAAATCTCCATATGTACAATCCTGAAGCAGTAATTTCAGACCTGCAATTTTTAAATAGACATTGGTTACCCTAAAACCTATTTACAGCACATTTTTATAAATGTAAACCTTTCAATGTACAGAAAACAGTTATAAATAGCTCACATACCTCATATTGGGAGCATTGTTTTCATGATGAAAATTGAATGTTGTGTATATCACAAGGATTGTTGAATCAATTTTAGCTTATCTGCTCAATATAATATTTCAATTAAAACCTGTATTAATCTTACATTAATAGATTATACTAGGAAGTGACAATATGAGGTTCTATTTAATAATTAATCTCTGAGTCTTGACATCTTATCTCATAAAATTGTTGAATTCTAGAGAGCATGTTTCAATATGTAATGTTTATCATCATCAGCTCTTGCAGATGTTGAACTTCCGGTTGTTGGTCCTTGATGTCAACTCCTCCTCCATCTTTTGGTTATGCAAAGAACTTCCAATTCAAATCTTTTTTCTCTGGGAATTTCAAAATCAATAACCCTATCTAATTCGGTTATGAATTTTGCAATTTCCGGGAAAAAATATTTGATTTGGAAGTTCTTCGGACAACCAATAGATAAAGTGGGAGTAGACATCAAGGACCAATAACTGGAAGAAGTCAACAGTCTGCAAGAGCTGGTGATATGCATTGCATATTGAAATATGTTCTAGAATACTACAATTTTATAGGTAAGATGTCAAGACTCACATTAATTATGTATTAATCTATCATTTTCTGACATGGGAAATTTATTAAGAATAATTTGTGGAATTTTGGAATCGTCATTCAAAGCACACTCCATATTTAATATGACATTCTAAATAATGGTCCTGAAGTGAGCACCATATTAGAAAACCTGATGTCTTATTTACACAACGTTGCTAATTTAATTAAAGGAAGCAATTCAACATAAAATAAAGTACGATACATGGATGGAAGACTTTTACATATTCGTTGAAAAATTATGCCCTCGTCTATCTACTCGGGTATAAACTTTTAACTCATTCTTAAAGCATTGTTTTCCATCCTTGTATCATGATATACTATTGTTGCATTCCAATGGTTTAAGGTGTGTTTTGTATATATGAGGGTGAATCAACTATAAACCGGAATTATTGTTTACAATTTTATTGAATTAACAAAAAAATACAAAACCAAACCTCATTTTTCTACATAGTCTCCTGCATTTCCAACACACTTGCCATCGAGTTGGCAACTTTTTGATGCTGTCCTTGAAGAATGAGGGATGACATGTAGTCAGCCAGTTGTGCACAAACTCCTCTACCACTGTATTGTCACCAAACTGCCTTCCTCCCAGTTTTCTTTCAGTGGCCCAAACAAATGGTAGTCACAGGGGATGGAAGGAGGATGTTCCAGAGGTGTCCAATGCATTTTCGTCAGTTTTTCTTGTGTCAACCGAGCAGTGTGTGGCCTTGCATTGTCATGCAGCACAATCACATTTCGGATCGGTTTCCGGCGGATTTTTGGAATTTGAGTTCACTTGAGTTGGCTTGAACACTTCCAAAGCTTATTCCAACGTGTGAAGCAATTTCAGAAATTGTTACGCGCCGATCCTCCTCAATAAGGTCCCATACAGCACGAATGTTGTCTGCAGTGATGCTTGTTCGTTGCCGTCTTTGGTGGGGCTCATTTTCCACTGAATCCCGGCCCGCTAAAATTTTTTTGCACCAATCATACACCTGCGTCTTCGAAAGGGTTGCTTCCCCGAACTATGCATGGAGCCTTCTCAAAATTTCAGAAGGTTTAGTGCCTTCTTTCGCCAAAAACTTAATAATAATGCGTTGCGCAACAGACGTGTACCTCTTGCTCGCTCATGGTGTACTGAAGCAAGCGGCCGCTCTTCGCAGTGCGACACATCAAGATCCCTACTCCAGACACCTCCACCAACTTCCCCTCCAAGCTGCAACCTTTGCAGTTCGCTACCAGAACCTCCAGATACAAATTCCAGTTTATATTTGATCCACCCTCGTATTTACAATTCTATGGTATGTCCTGATCCCATAACAAGCTTTTAAGTGAATGATAGCATCTGGTGCAACTATGTATTATTCTGATTTTTACTGTTCGGTTTTTTGCTTCTTTGTTAATTTTATTTCCTAATTATTTAAACTCTTCTACTTGTTCAAGATGGGGTTCTCTAAATTAAATTTTAGATTCTTCTAATTTTTTTCTTCCTATTTTCATCATTCTGTATTTTCTGCAATGATTTTTAATCCAAAATTCATATAAAGTATCCATATTATTTGAATTGATGCTTCCTTTTCGTCCCAAATTACAGTGTATTCTACATAAATATATTATGAACTTTATAGAAGTATCACTTTATATTAAATATTAAAAAAAAATTATCACCTCACCTTACACTCTGTCTTCTATTTAACTGGTTTTGTGTCATGTCTGCTTCTTCCTCCGATTGAGGGTCTTTCCACTTTTCAGCGGTTGCCCTTTTACCAGCCGGCTGCTGGCCCTTCACATCCACATGTGTCAATCACAGAGGTAGATGATCAACAGCCAGTGTAGGGGTGACATGTGGTTAGCATGTCGAGTCCCCCAGCCGTTATAGCTGGTTCCTCAACCTGGAGCCGCTACTTATTGTAGCTACCCAATTGCCTCACGATGCTGGGTGGGCACCGGTCCCATACTGGCCGAAATACCATGAGAAAATTTCTTCCCCCATGGAGACTCGAACCAGCGCAAGTCCCATAGCTCTGCGCCAAGGCTTCCTACCTTAACCACTCGGCTATGGCGCGGGACTCCATAGATGTTATTCTGAAACTGATCTAAATAGAAGACAGTATGAAGTGAGGTGATACATACTTTTTTAATATTTAAATATTTTCATATATGGTGATATATTTTCTCCTATCAATTTATTTTCGATTTCATTCATGACCACATTGAAGAGAATGGGTGACAAGACACTACCCTGATGTACTTTTCTCTTTGACAGAAACTAATCTGCAGTCCATTAGATCTTCTTACTCAGTGTGGTCTACCAATGAGTATAAATTGGATCACATTCTGCGAAAAGGAACCAAGCCACAAGATAACTGAACTGAGAAAAATGCAATTAAAGTTAAATATCATCATCATTATCCAGGGATTAAGCTTGTTGGCTTGTTCTGGTTTCATGAAAGCTAGAATTGTTAAAATTGTTCAGACCATCTTCTGTGTGGGCATCCAACATTTCTCCTACCGTGCAGTTTATAAATTAGCAATAATTTTGGAAATCTTCCTTTTGGCATTCTATTAATATGTTCTTTCCAGTTGTTCCTATATTTAATTATTTGGTCTGTAAGTTTGAAAATATTTAGTTCCTTTCTTATATCTTCATTTCTTTTCTTATCCAGCAGAGTATATCCTGCTATATTTCTTAAAAATCTCCTCTCAGCTGCTTCCAATCTTTGTTCTTGTCTTTTAGTGATTGTCCAACATTCTGATCCATACATCAATACAAGAACAGCCATTACTTTATAAAATTTAATTTTTGTTTCTTTTTTTGTGTTTTTGAGGGTTCTTTTAATAGTGCCACTCATTAGATTACATTTATTTATTTTATCATTAATGTCTATAAAAAATTTACAAGTTAAAAAAAAGAATCACTTATTACTTCAACTATGAGAATATCAAAAAACCTCTATTTTATGTGATAGATGGTAACTAAAACATTTTTTTAATTCTGAGATTTCGAACATTTTTGTTATTTGGTTCTTTCTGCAGAAAATGTTAGCATATTCTGTCAGTGGTTTCTGATTTCGTTTATAGATAGCATAAGAATGCCGGTGGCGGGTTGGATCTTTTTTTTGCAGGTTGTGGAGTGATATTTGAGGAACATTAATATAGCATTAGCTTACATATTTAAAATTATTCAAAACAGATATCTAAAAATTGTTTTTTCTGCCCTGTGATATATATATGGATCACGGAGCTTCACTGAGTAGCACAACTTCCTTAATATTTAATTTTAGGAAGTTATATTTTGAGGTTATTTTAATTATATTATTTTTGGTCTGGACATCTTACCTCAATATTAATGTTGATTTGTTCTTGGACATGTTTCAAAACAATTCTCTGTTTTATCTTCAGCTTTCCCAGTCTGGGAAAGCTGAAGATAAAACAGAGAATTGTTTTGAAACATGTCCAAGAACAAATCAACATTAATATTGAGGTAAGATGTCCAGACCAAAAATAATATAAACAACTTCCTTATATTGAGCTAATGCAGAATTGTGTGAATAGTATGGCTACGGACATTGCTGCACACACGAATTGTATGGTTTGCATTATAGGGCAGCGGCAACACCAAAACATATTTAACTAACTATAACACCCACAAGGGGAACTGCCACAGTGAAGAAGCTGTATGATCGCTGCATTGCGTGGATTGACTCATTCCGCATCTCCGACTGGAGCCTTTTGCAGAATGTGGTCCAATTGAAAATAAACTACATTAATGCCTTTTGTCTGTCTGGTGCAGAACCTTAAACATGAAGAGTGTAGTGGGTGGCATTGGAAAAAAAAAAACACACACATACATGCATACAATATTCCATTCATCCTATGACTTCATAGCCTAAGTTGAGTTCTGGCTTCCTCAATCCTCCTCCTCTATTCTTCCCTGCTCCTAGTCAAACATCTTTCAATTCCTTGCTCCCAGAAGTGTAGTGGTGTCTGCATGTACTTTGTTCTCCAATTTTCCTCTCAGTTGTACCATTGCCTTCCTTCCTTCCTTCCTTCAAAGTGTGCCTGCGAGACAATTATGTTGACCTGCGGTATTTGTCTATTCTTACCACATGACCACTTATTCGAGACTTCTCAATCTAACATCTGAAATTTGAGGTTCTCTGTATAGCTTCAGCAATTCTTTATTTCTTCAAATTCTCCAATTTTTTATAGTTGAGTCGTAGATTTTTCTGAGTATATTTCTTTCGAATACATATCTTAATTTGGTAGCATTTTGAGAAAGAATCCAGGGTTTACTTCCATATATTAGTGTATGTTACTTAATTTTAGTGTTTTTATTATTTTCTGTTTGCTTTGATGTTGTTATATTTAACATTTTCCAGTCCTGGACAGTATTTTATTTTTCGAAAAAATTAACACTTTAACCACATATCTCTAGCTACACGTGCTAATATGCTAATCGTTACACCATTTGAGCTCGAATACAAGGAAAGAATTGTTGATGTTCGTATCAGAGCTCGAATGTTGTAATGGTCATTGTACTGGCATGTATAGTCAGAGATCCGGGATTCGAGTCCCGGTTAAAGTGTTAATTTCTCTTTTGAAAATAAAATTTTGTTTGCTTCTTTATTAATATGTTTTTATTGAATTAAATTTTTTTTTACAGATCCAGGTCAAATCTTTGTTCGGCCCAGCAGTACGAACGATCCTGACCAATTTGCTCTTGGTAAGTGAAATAATATATTTATTAATTAATAATAAAATTAACTTTCACCTAACTTGTGATTATGCTTTATGATGGGATTCACTGAAATTTGTGTAATAAAAATACAATATGATGCTATGATTTTCTTGAATTGCAGGAAGCACTTTTAGTTGGTAACACGCTTGATGAGTTGTGTGTGGGTGTGTCAGTTTTTAATGATATTCTGTTTTATTGTTTTAAAAATGTCTAGTAGTTACTGTCAGTTTTGTCTGAAGTAGAAATAACATTTCTAGAAAATTTGTTTGAATGTTCACACATAAAATTACTAATACATTATGGTGTTATTGTGTACATTTTTACACTCAGGATGACAGTTTAAATCATTTATTGAAAATAATTTTTTTTATTTGAATTGGGATTTGAATCCAAGACTCCAGTTTTACTGACTGGTCTACCAACTACTTGTGTTGCTCAGGCTTCCATATCCTCTTCTTCATCCAACCAAGTCTTAGGCCTATAGACCTGTTACGATCTCACTGATGAATTTTGTAATTCCATATTCAAGCACAAATTTTTCTTTTTATTATAATTCTGCTTCTTCCATAGCTTTCACAATGCAATTTGGTCGTTTCTAAATGAAGAAGACGTTATGATGGGATTATTAACACTTCCTTTTAAGCTGTAAAGGTATTATGATGATGATGTATACGTTTATACACTCAGACTGATTGTCTAAATTATTTTTTGATAAGAAAAATGTTTGCCTAAATATAATAATAATAATAATAATAATAATAATAGATTGGTACATTTAGGAAGTAACACTTCCTTTTATTCAATAATAATTTAATTAATCAGATTTTACATCTCACCTCATATTTTTATATAAACTCAGGATCGGTTTCATAAAGAATCACTTTCTTTGTCAACAGGCATCTATAACTGTTAATTGATGATTGGCAGCCAAAGTTTTGAAATTCCTGAGGAGAAGGATTTGATTTGGAAGTTTATCAGTCAACCAACAGAGGGCAAAATAATGGGCCTACAGGACTGCGAATTGTCAATTCAACAGTTAGATGCTAGTTCGAAACTGATCCTTAATTTATACAAAAATATGAGCTGAGATCTAAAATCTGATTAATTTAATTATCATGACAATAAGTTACAGCTTACAGTTCATAAAGTCTTCTTGATTTATAAGCAACCCAATTGCACTATGAACAAAGTTTTGCTGCTAATGGAGATTTGAGATTATAAGAGAGAAAAAATTTGTTTCTGAATATGGATGCCTAAGTGCACAAATAGTTAGCCACTGCATAAAACTGGAGTTCTTGGATTCAGATTCCAGATCAGGGAAAAATTTTCTTTCAAAAAATTTTTACTCCTACATGTTTACTTATCTAATATAATGATGCCTACAATATTTAGATTTCACATTTTTATAGAGATTGATAATATTTTTGTGTAATTATTTTATTGTTTGTAATATTGTGGTTATATATTTGATCTTTTCTACCATATGTTTGTAATCTCAGGACCACCTCTGTGATTTAATGATTGACATGCCAATAGTAAATGGATTGAAATAAGTAAATTATTTATTATATACAGCTAAGTTATTACAATAAAATGGTGAAAAAAAAATTGCCTGATCTTGGAACTGAAATCCAGATCTTCAGCTCTACTTGCTGATGCTCTACCACAAAACTATCCAGATCCCGTCCAAGCACAAACTTTCCATTTTAACATCTTAATTCCTTCTTTATCGCAGAGCAGTGAACCATTATTTACAATACTGTTGGTTCAAGGAAAAATTTTTCTCTTTACTATTGATTTGTAATAGCTTAGTTGTAATTTACTTTTTTTTAGAGGAATTAAACCCAATGGGTACACCAAGTCCCAAGGTTGAGATTTTTTAAAAATCCTTTAACCTGCCGGAAATCGAACCTGGGTCGCCGGAGTGGAAAGTAGGGACTCTACTGACTATGCCACAGCAATGGATTAATTTACTTATTTTTTATCATAATAGTAGCTTTTAGCTGTGTTTAAATCCCATTGTGTCTTCTTGATGTAGAAGCATTCCATGGATTGTGAATAAAGATTCACTGCTCTGGGGTGAAGAGGGTGTTAACACAGAGAAGGAAGTTTGTTAAATTAATATTAAGAAGCTAAAGTTATTACTATAATTGTAATAAGTAAATTAATGTACTCGACTAAACTACTGTAATCAATGGTAAAGACAAAAATTTATGCTTGAACCAGGTATCGAAATTCGAATCTTCAGATTTATATGCAGATGCTCTGACCACTGAGCTAATTAAGGCCTCTCTCCCTCAAGCACAAATTCTCTGAGAATTTGATGGGAGGGAGGTCTGAATTAGTTCAGTGGTTAGACCATCAGCACATAAAGTTGAAGGTTCGGGGTTGGATTGTTGGTTCAGGTATAAATTTTTCTCTTCGCCATTGATTACAATAGGGAGGTTTGTCCTTGGATGGGAAGGAAATGTCTGAATAGGTCAGTGGTAGAGCATCAACTTGTAGATTATATTTGAAGAGAAAAATTAATAAGGAAAACATAAAAATGTGGAGCTGAAGGTCTGGAGATCAATTGCTGGTTCAGGCAGAAAAAAATCTCTTTTTACCATTTAAGTGAATTGATTCTTTATGGCAGATATGTCATTGTCAATCATTCACATTCCACTATTGCCAAATTCCTTGTCTTCCCTTTCTGTTTAGCTTAACATTTAAACTTAATACTATTAAGCAGATTTATCTATTTTAATTAGATATTTGTTAGAAAGTATCACTATGAGGTTTTATTTAAACAGTAAGTAAATGGATCAGTTTTACACCTCATCTCTTTTTCTTTTCCTTCTCCAAGATTAATTTGTAGGAACTTTACTCATTGTCTGTTGACATCTTAATAAAAGTACTACTGGAGGTAACACTATGAGGTAAATATTTATATAAATGAAACAGAATTTTTTTACATCTCACCTCACAAACATCTGAGGTTTTCACCGGACCAGTTTCTGAAGGCATCCCTTCCGTCATCAAGTAAACTCCAACTGTTGGAATTGTGCTGTCAACACCAACATTCCAACTACCACCTAGTGTGGGTTGGATGAACTTCGAGATCATATCTTGCTTGCTGGGAACTTCAAAATTCATGGACCTATATTTGTTTTTCTGAATGTATGTATTTTCTCAAATTGTCAATTCCATAGGTTTCACATAGTTGGGAAAGAAACTAAATTATTCAAACATTTAGAAAAGCCTATGGAACTGACAGTTTGGGAATATATATATATATATATATATATATATATATATATACAGAAGAACAAATATTGATCCATGAATTTTAAAGTTCTTGGTGAGCAAGATTTGATTTCTGACTTCATCCAACCCACACCAGGTGGCAGATTGGATGTTGGTGTTAACAGTGCAACTTCAAAAGTTTGAATTTAGCTGAGATGAAAAGATGCCTTCAGAAACCAGTCTGGTGAAAATCACATATGTTTATGAGGTGAGATGTAAAAATATCAGATTCATTTATGTAACATCAATAGAAGCCCTACTGGCTTTTAAAAGTAATGTTTAAATTCCCAATAAAGTTTTCTTAATCAAAAAGCCGCCATCTGCAAAGATGAAGCCACAGCTTCAAGCATTTGGTGCGTGGGAATTACAACGTATTTAAGAGAAAAATTTGCATCTAGACTGGAACTTGCCCCAGTAGCTCGGTTGGTAAGAGAATTGGTACGGTAAACCAAAGGTCCCGGGTTCAGGTCCTGGTCTGGGCAAAAATTTTTCTCTTCAAATTGAAAAAAAATTAATTTATATAACTTGGCATCTGACTGTTGATTCCCTATTCATATTCAAGAAAAAGCAAATTTTTCATTAATTGAGAACACTCCCATTAATTCCTTTGGATCCATACACAGAGGGAGGAGAAGCAAAGGAATATCAACTGTCAAAATCAACAGTCTGAAGCCATTTGATGATGATAAAGCTTTCTATGAGGATACAAAATATGAAGTGAGATGTGAAATGTGGTTATCTATTTTAATGTATATGATACTTAATCTAGATACACTCTTACTGTATAATATGTAATAGCCTGTTTTTTAATTAGGAAATAAAGTTATTGTATTTAAAAAACTAGAGCATCTGAAAGCATGAACCTTTTGCTTTTACAAAGATAAAAATTATCTCTTTCTGTAGAACATATCACCGACAATCAATTTTACATTGGCTTTCTGGATGCGAGGAAAGAAATGTACAGTGATATGTTGCTGAGTCTCAGTGAGGCAAAGCTGCAGGGCTGAGAAGCCAAGCTATTAGTAAGTGCTTTTCAGCAGTCCTACTTTATCTGCCTTGAAATAATCCATTTACTTAAATTGGGCCGGATTAAATTCCTGGTTATATTATAGACATTTTATCTGTGTGTTTAGGTTTTGAAGCCCTGCACTGTAGTCGAGTGGTTTAAGGAATCTATACATAGTTAAATATGGGAAATAACATTATGAGGTTCTTAATTTGTAAATTAATGAGTCATTTTTTTAACACCTTACCTCATATTTTATGTTTCTTCAAACACGGGAACTAGTCTTCGAGAGAAGGATCTCTCTCATTTTCAACCAACATTATGACTACCAGATTTTCGTTGGAATCTCCATCAATAACGTTGCCATCTGGTGTTGATTTGATGAACTTTGAGATGAGGTCACGTTCATCAGGAATCTCGAAATTCATGGATCTAAATTTGTTCTTCTGAATATATATCTTCTCCCAAATTGTCAATTCTAAAGGTTTTTCCAAATATTTTAAAAGTAGGGCTTCTTTTTCAATTTTATGATTCTCCAAAAAACTATGTGCTGCAATAGCTGATTTTTCAATTTCACCATTTTTAATATTTCTGAAGTGTTCCTTAGTGCGAGTGTCCAAATTTCTTTTTGTTTTTCTTATGTATACTTTATTGTAATCCTTACAATTAATTTGATAAATTCCAGATTTTTTGCTCTCTGGGATTTATCAAATTAATTGTAAGGACTGCAATAAAGTATACATAAGAAAAACAAAAAGAAATTTGGACACTCGCACTAAGGAACCCTTCAGAAATATTAAAAATGGTGAAATTGAAAAATCAGCTATTGCAGCACATAATTTTTTTGGAAAATCATAAAATTGAAAAAGAAGCCCTACTTTTAAAACATTTGGAAAAACCTTTAGAATTGACAATTTGGGAGAAGATATATATTCAGAAGAACAAATTTAGATCCATGAATTTCGAGATTCCTGATGAACATGACCTCATCTCAAAGTTCATCAAATCAACACCAGATGGCAACGTTATTGATGGAGATTCCAACGAAAATCTGGTAGTCATAATGTTGGTTGAAAATGAGAGAGATCCTTCTCTCGAAGACTAGTTCCCGTGTTTGAAGAAACATAAAATATGAGGTAAGATGTTAAAAAATGACTCATTAATTTACAAACTAAGGAATCTATCTTTGCACAAAGTTACATGACTTACTATTGTTTCAGTTCCCATTTGGGGAAGAAATTTTCTCATGGAATTTTGGTCAGTAATGGACTGGTGCTCATCTAGCATCATGAGGAATTTGGATAGTTGCAATAAGTAGCAGATCCAGGTGGAGAAAACCAGCTGTAACAGCTGAACGATCACCACCTCTTTAAATGACTCATGTAACCTGCAACTGGCTGCTAGGCTTAAGTCCTTCTAGGCCGTCATGCCACATTTAATAGTCAGAAATGGACTTCCTTCAGTCTCATGAGGACATTTAAGTAGCTATGTAACTCTCGGATGTAAATATTCTAAAACTTCAAAAGCTACAAAACGAATTTTATTGTCTATGGGTACCAGACTCTAAATTATTGCAGAATAACATTATAACAACCTGCCTACATACCTGTTAAAATAATATTTAAAAATATAGACACACACACGCACATGCAAGACCTACAAAATAAAGCTTAAGCAAAAAATGAAATATCATCATTAACAAACCAGAAAGTATTCTCAAATGCCATGTTAAACTCCAATAGCAAAATTTAGACATCACAGAACATGATTAGTTAGCAAAATATTTTAAATAAAGTTGGAATTTACTCCAATCCAAATTGTCCTCCATGCAACAAGAAGGAGAAATGACTAAATAACATCTTCAAACTTGACAAGTGTTACCTGCTGGATCCATCATAGAAAAATACTGGATTGTTCAAGAGACATTGGCTTGAATTGAACTATTATAGGAAATATCAGTATGAGATATAACTATAGAAGACACGAGATATGAGATGAAGTGAACAGAATTTATTTTAAATTTGAAGCTAATGGCTTCCAAATGCCAAGCATTAGACAACTGCAACAACATTTTTGGAGATTCCTCCAAAGTTCTGAAGAATAAGTTGTCTAGCTAGAAAGTCTCTTTCTTCTATCTGCACCATAGTAAAGGATATATTGATATTGTAGGATAGAGGGATATCTTATATTGTCAGTGGTGTTAGAATATAATTATAATAATAATAATAATAATAATAATAATAATACTTTATTTATTCTGGCAGAGTTAAGGCCATAAGGCTCTCTCTTCCACTCAACCAGCACAAATACAAATAATTCATAGTGTATATTGGATTCTTAATGTAAAGAGATATTACTTAAATAAGATCTCTTTCTTTACAGACCCCACCCAAGAAATAGAGATATATTGTGTCATACAGTTGAATTAACAGATCTTTGGCTTCTGAAAGTTCAGCATTTTAGATTTATAGGTCTGTGTTATCCTAGCAGTGCATTTAAGCTTGACCCCGATCAATCATAGCATGACCTCCCTTAACCCTCCCGCCCATAAAACTTGAAATACTCCAGCAAAATATTTTTAAATGTTGCCAAGTTCTCCAAAACATGCACACGTGGTTGTAGTTAAGTTTTGTTAATTTTATTCATTGTGTTTGATTTTCATTTATTATTGTAAATATTCATATTCAGTTATTTAGTGCATGTCTGCATTATTTGAGATATGCCTTGCGATGGTCTAGGGGTCAAGTTCCTTGCCTCTGGTCTCGAGGGCTGCAGGTTTGAACCTGGTCAGGATGGGAAAATTCTAGGGACTTTTAGGTTATGCATTCAGAGTCTGAAGATTTTCAAACTTGTAAAAGAACCTCAAGCTTAAATTATAGCCTCTGAGCAAAATTTAATTGGGCTTTCTCTTCCAATTAATACCTTAGTTGATGAATGAGTTGGAGAAAATGCTTTAACATCTCACCTCATAAAGTTGCATGTCTTCACGATACCAGTATACTTTTGTATAGTATTACTCCCATCTTCAGTCAAATTCCAACTGTCAAAATTTTGCTGTTATCTTCTGAACTGCCATCTGGTGTCGATTTTATGAACTTGGAGATCAAATTATTCTTGTCGGGGATATCAAAATTCATTGCTTTATATTTATTCTCCTGAATGTATATCTTTTCCCAAACTGTCAATTCTAAAGGTTTCTCCAAATGTTTCAAAAGTTTAGTTTCTCTTCTGATTTTGTGATTCTCTAGCAAACTATGAGCTGCAATTGCCAATATTTCAATTTCACCATTTTTAATATTTCTAAAGTGTTCTTTTGTACGAGTTTCTAAATTCTTTTTAGTTTTTTCTACATATATATTTTATTGCAATCATTGCAACTGATTTCATAAATTCCAGATTTTTTACTATTTGGAATATTAACTTTCTTATTAGTTACTAGTAGATTATCCAGACTAAATTTGTTAATCGGTGCAAATGTAATATCGAATTTGTTAATTTTTTTTTTTAATTTTCTGTGTGTTCCAGGATGGTAAGTAAGTTTCTTGAATTGTTTTTCTTTTGACTCAGGTTGTAGGGTGGTGTATTCTTCAAGCGTTTTTGTTGTTTGAACCACTTTAACTTATTTATTATTATCTCCTTTCCAAAACCATTTGACATAGCTATGTTTAAAATGTGATTGTATTCTTTCTTAAAATTTTCTTCACTTTGTGGGATGTTTGTTAATCTGTATATTGAACTGTTAAATATTACATCTTTATGAGCTATATACAGATTAACAAACATCCCACAAAGTGAAGAAAATTTTAAGAAAGAATACAATCACATTTTAAACATAGCTATGTCAAATGGTTTTGGAAAGGAGATAATAATAAATAAGTTAAAGTGGTTCAAACAACAAAAACGCTTGAAGAATACACCACCCTACAACCTGAGTCAAAAGAAAAACAATTCAAGAAACTTACTTACCATCCTGGAACACACAGAAAATTAAAAAAAAAAATTAACAAATTCGATATTACATTTGCACCGATTAACAAATTTAGTCTGGATAATCTACTAGTAACTAATAAGAAAGTTAATATTCCAAATAGTAAAAAATCTGGAATTTATGAAATCAGTTGCAATGATTGCAATAAAATATATATGTAGAAAAAACTAAAAAGAATTTAGAAACTCGTACAAAAGAACACTTTAGAAATATTAAAAATGGTGAAATTGAAATATTGGCAATTGCAGCTCATAGTTTGCTAGAGAATCACAAAATCAGAAGAGAAACTAAACTTTTGAAACATTTGGAGAAACCTTTAGAATTGACAGTTTGGGAAAAGATATACATTCAGGAGAATAAATATAAAGCAATGAATTTTGATATCCCCGACAAGAATAATTTGATCTCCAAGTTCATAAAATCGACACCAGATGGCAGTTCAGAAGATAACAGCAAAATTTTGACAGTTGGAATTTGACTGAAGATGGGAGTAATACTATACAAAAGTATACTGGTATCGTGAAGACATGCAACTTTATGAGGTGAGATGTTAAAGCATTTTCTCCAACTCATTCATTAATGTAAATACCTCATAGTGTTTCCTCCCACTGTAATTTTACCTTAGTTGCCTATTAGATGCGTGTTTGAGGTGATAAGCTAACCACTTGTCACTCACTGACAATTATACGGAAACAAGCATAACTAAATTAGATTGCTTAAGTGACTCACCCCCCCACATGGGGTTATATGGGTATAGACATACATTATATTATTTTTAGTCTGATCATCTTACCTCAATATTAATGTTGATTTGTTCTTGAACATGTTTCAAAACAATTCTGTTTTATCGTCAGCTTGTCCGGACTGGTTTTATTTATGTTGCATATACAGGGTGGACCGCTCGAATGGACCTAATTTCAATTGCTTGTTACTGGCAAACGGTTGAAGATAGAAACTTAAAACAACGTTCATATTACAGAAAAACTCACCAAGTTTTGATATCCAGATCACCACATCTCTATATGAGCCCCAGCAGTCACTGTGACGATATCAAAGCGATGAACAATTTCTTGCCAAGTACGTTGGAGTATGTCTTCTGGAATGTTCTCAATAGCCTCTATGATGCGCTCACGAAGATCATGAAGGTCTTTGACTGGGGTGGTGGTAAACTTTATCTTTGACATAGCCCCAGAGAAAGAAATCCAGTGGTGTTAAATCGGGAGATCTCGGGGGCCACGCGATTGGTCCTCCCCTACCAATCCAACGGCCAGGGAAAATGTTGTCCAAAGTCGTACGAACTTCATTGGACCAGTGGGGAGGAGCACCATCTTGCTGGAAAACGATGTTAGGCTGCAGTTGTTCAATTTGTGGAAAGAAGAACTGCTCCAGCATGTCAAGATATGTGGTACCACGAACAGTTTTCTCGGCGAAGAAGAAAAGAAAACGGTCCAATGACCTTATTATGTGACAAACTGCACCAAACATTCATCTTCGGACTATCACGAACATGCTCTTGAATAGCGTGAGGATTCTCCGATCCCCAGATCCACACATTATGCCGGTTTACCTTGCCTGACAAATGGAAAGTGGCTTCGTCCGAGAAGAAAATCTTGGTCATGAAGTCAGGATCAGCGCCGAGACGGTCCAGCATCGTATTGGCGAATTCCACTCGTTTCGGCATGTCATTCGGCTCCAGACGTTGCACTAACTGCACTTTACATGCGTGCAGTTTGAGGCGTTTGTGGACAATCCGTTGTAATGTCGATTTTGGTATTTGAAGTTCCCGCGAAGCTCTTCTTAATGACTTCCGGGGGCTTCGCTCAAATGCGGCTTGAACATTTGCTACCATTTCATCGGATGCTCTGCGACCACCACCATGCTTCTTCAACACAGATCCTGTAGCTAATAATGTATCACGCCACTTCTTTATGCTTCTAGCAGTTGGAGCATCACGGTTAAACACACGCCGGAACTCCCTTTGAACTCTAATGATTGATTTAAACTCCGCATACCACAAAACAGCTTGCGCTTTCATCTGCGGAGTCGCCATTTTCACAAACAATTAAATCTAAGAACGAGAAACGTATCTTTGTGCCATCTACCGACAGGATTCGAAACTTGGTGAGTTTTTCTGTACTATGAACGTTGTTTTAAGTTTCTATCTTCAACCGTTTGCCAGTAACAAGCAATTGAAATTAGGTCCATTCGAGCGGTCCACCCTGTACATTCAGGAGAATAAATATAAAGCAATTAATTTTGATATCCCCGACAAGAATAATTTGATCTCCAAGTTCATAAAATCGACACCAGATGGCAGTTCAGAAGATAACAGCAAAATTTCGACATTTGGAATTTGACTGAAGATGGGAGTAATACTATACAAAAGTATACTGGTATCGTGAAGACATGCAACTTTATGAGGTGAGATGTTAAAGCATTTTCTCCAACTCATTCATTAATGTAAATACCTCATAGTGTTTCCTCCCACTGTAATTTTACCTTAGTTGCCTATTAGATGCGTGTTTGAGGTGATAAGCTAACCACTTGTCACTCACTGACAATTATACGCAAACAAGCATAACTAAATTAGATTGCTTAAGTGACTCACCCCCCCCACATGGGGATATATGGGTATAGACATACATTATATTATTTTTAGTCTGATCATCTTACCTCAATATTAATGTTGATTTGTTCTTGAACATGTTTCAAAACAATTCTGTTTTATCGTCAGCTTGTCCGGACTGGTTTTATTTATGTTGCATTATGTTGCACAACCTGGATGTCGATGTCAGCTCCATCCTGTTGTTGGCCAAAGAACCTCCAAACAAGGTCATGCTCCATCGGTATATTAATATTAAATATTAATAGACATACATATTGATGTGTTATATGAGGTTGGATTGAAAAGTTTTTATTATCACTAACGGAGGTTAGTAATAGCATTATCTGGCTCTGATGTAATAATTAGTCATCCTTCATGACTGGCATATCACTGCTATGAAGGGGAGCTGTGGTGCAGAAGATTCTCTATAGTTCCCATGCAGTGATTTTTTTAACATGGAAAATACCAAGATTTGACTATACACAGTGGGACCATAAAAGAAATGAGGAAATTATAGAAAAGTTGGATCCCATTCTCCACCATTTACAAAACAACCAGAACAACTGGAAAGCCCATCTTCGATGAATGCCATCTCATAGAATTCCAAAAGTCATGCTTTGATACTGCCCCCAAGACAAAAGATTGCTTGGACATCCAAGAAAACACAATGGAAAATTCCTCATTGAGACCTAAAAGGCCACATGGCCTAATATTTGCATGGATGATGATGATGATGATAAGTAGTGATGAAGTAAAAATAAGTGTCTTCTTAATAAAGAAACCGCTATTTGCAAGTTAGAAGCAAAGGTTTCATAGCATTTGGTGCGCAGGAATTAACAGCGTACATAAGAGAACAATTTAGATTGGAACTTGCTCAGGTAGCTCAGTCAGTAGAGTATTGGTCTAGAAAGTCAAAGGTCCTAGGTTCAAGCCCCATTCTGAGCAATAATATTTATCTTTTCAAATATGATTTATCCATCATTGAGATGTATGAAATGAATAATAAGAACATCGAAAGAAGCTGTACTGGCTTCATAATGTAATGTAAAATTCCCAAATAAATGTCTTCTTAATAAAGAAGCCACCATTTGCAAGATAGAAGCAAAGGTTTCATGCATTTGGTGCGCGGGAATTAACAGCGTATATAAGAGAACAATTTGCATTTAGATTGGAACTTGCTCACAGTCCGTAGAGTATTGGCTTAGAAAGCCAAAGGTCCTGGGTTCAAGCCCCAGTCTGAGCATATAATTTTTCTCTTCAAATATGAGTGAAGAAGTATTTCTTTAATAAAGACATGAAAGCAAAAGAAATTCAAACCTTCTTAAATAAAGACATGAAAGCAAAAGAGATTCAAACCGATTTTCAGAACCCATTGATTCTCTGCTCCTTCATATTCAGCTGTTGTTAAGTGGACCAGCGAGTTTAAATTTGTTTTGGAGATTTTAAAAGATGATCATGTAATGCTTGGCCAAAATGTATCACCATCCCAGAAATTATTGAAAAAGTGCACAATATATTGGAGGATATCTGACTGGAAATGCGAGAAATTTCTGAAGCTGTTGGGATATCTACTGAAAGGGCATATCACATTTTGAATGAGAATGGAAAAAATTATCTGCTAGATGGATATTGTAACTGTTAACACATGATCAGAAACACACAGTTCAAATGTCTGTTCCGTTTAAAAAAAACTGAAGATTTTTTTTTTGCACTGGATGAAACATGTGTTTTGTCACTGTACCCCAGAAAAAAAAAAACAGTCAAATTAATGGATTCATGATAAAATCAAATGTTTCCTACCTCTCCTCATATAAATCTTCTAAGTAGATTGTGATTTCGAGACCATAACAGTCTTATCTTCAGTACAATCTTGGCCAAGATTGTACTGAAGATGAGACCATTATGGTCTCGAAAACGCGATCTACTTAGAAGATTTATATGAGGAGAGGTAGGAAACATTTGATTTTATCATAAATTAAACCTCATGGTGATTAATTCCTATAAAAGTTAAAAACAATGGATTCATGCTGATTCTCTACTGCCAAAGAAAGTAAATTCAATATAGTCAGCTGGAAATGGCATGTTATCAGTTTTTGGGACGCAAAAGAGATTATATTAATAAATTATGTCCTCACTAATCAAACAATTACACGAGACTTTACTACAGCAATAAATGCATGAAAAAAGGCCAGATTTAATAAGGATGAAAGTCATCTTCCATCAAAATAGAAAAACTGGTAGCCGGAGTTGATGTGTATTTTGTAGGCCTGGAAGGAATCTAATCTAAAAGCATTGAATTGTTGATGGATCAAGTAAATTAGTGCACAAGGAGACTACTGTAAAATAATAAAAAATATTTGAATGAGGTCAGTTATTTAGTATTTCATTTTGAGAAATTTTAAAAACATTCTCTTATTATTTTATGTTTTGTTTTTAAGTTTCTTTTAGGCTTTAATTTAATGTAAAATGTTACAATTGTGCCACTAAAATAATGACAGCCATGAATTAATACATCTATCAGAATGTATGCCCAGAAACTGCTCTGACACATGCATAGATAAGATCCTGCTCGTTTTGTTGTTTCATGATTTGGTCAAATTATGTTTAATTTACTATACAGGGTGTAACATAACTCAACGGCAAAATTTCAGGAATGAGTTCCTCATATGGAGAGAATAAAAAAAGTATATTACAACATGGGTCCGGAAACTGATAATTACAGAGTTATTCAAACTTTTATGAATGTTAGTACATGGCGACAAAAATGCAAGGGACTTGTTGGAGCGCTCTGTTCTGTCAGATGAAATGTTCAAAGTGACCTCCTTGTGCCTCAATACAGGCAGCCGCTCTTCTTCACATTGAGTCTCCAACACGATAAAAAATGCCTGATGTAGTGCGTACTGTCTGACAGGCTGCCACAGTGCATGCACGGAGAGTTATTACATTATCCACAGGGCTTGAATACACCAAAGACATGAGGTGTCTCTAAAGATAAAAGTCCAAGGGGTTAAAATCGGGAGATTGTGGTGGCCAAGAAATTAGTCCTCCTCTACCAATTCAGCGGAGACCAAATGTTCAATGGGTACCTGCGAGCAGACTGACTGAAATGTGCAGGAGCACCATTGTGCAGAACATGAGCCGTCGGGATGTTAGTGGTATATCTTCCAAGTAACGAGGTAATTGATTGCGCAAGAAATGTGTGGGTTCACGTCCATTGAGCCTATTCGGAAGAACGTAGGGTCCGAACAAACGATCACCAACAATGCCTGCTCAGATGTTATACTCCAGTATAAACTTTTAATTCATAAATAATAGGGTATCTAATCCTAGTCTATTAATTAGATTTTGCAGTCTCACCAAAAATATTTTAAGGTAAATTAAAATCTCTGTTGGTGATGTGTTGCGATTGTTGCATTGGCCTTACAACTGTTGGCCATCCCCCGGTCCTTGGTGGGCATGCAAAACTTATGTATTCGCATAAACGGTGATGGATTCCTTCAAAAGTCTTACGATCTGGTAATCTCCGCATTGGGTATCGTTCCTGATACAAACGACGCGCCCTCAAAACATTACCATCTGCCAAACCATACATGAAATGCATATTCTTCATTAGTGTACATCACAGCAGCCTACAATCAACAGAAAACAGACTGTCAATAACTACTGTAAACCTTAATAACCTAACATTCATAAAAGTTCGAATAACCCTATAATTATCAATTTCCGGACCCATGTTGTAATACACTTTTTTATTCCTTCCATACGAGGAACTCATTCCTGACAGCAGCCTACAATCAACAGAAAACAGACTGTCAATAACTACTGTAAATCTTAATAACCTAACATTCATAAAAGTTTGAATAACTCTATAATTATCAATTTCCGGACCCATGTTGTAATACACTTTTTTATTCCTTCCATACGAGGAACTCATTCCTGACAGCAGCCTACAATCAACAGAAAACAGACTGTCAATAACTACTGTAAATCTTAATAACCTAACATTCATAAAAGTTTGAATAACTCTATAATTATCAATTTCCGGACCCATGTTGTAATACACTTTTTTATTCCTTCCATACGAGGAACTCATTCCTGACAGCAGCCTACAATCAACAGAAAACAGACTGTCAATAACTACTGTAAATCTTAATAACCTAACATTCATAAAAGTTTGAATAACTCTATAATTATCAATTTCCGGACCCATGTTGTAATACACTTTTTTATTCCTTCCATACGAGGAACTCATTCCTGACAGCAGCCTACAATCAACAGAAAACAGACTGTCAATAACTACTGTAAACCTTAATAACTTAACATTCATAAAAGTTCGAATAACTCTGTAATTATCAATTTCCGGACCCATGTTGTAATACACTTTTTTTTATTCCTTCCATACGAGGAACTCATTCCTGACAGCAGCCTACAATCAACAGAAAACAGACTGTCAATAATTACTGTAAACCTTAATAACTTAACATTCATAAAAGTTCGAATAACTCTGTAATTATCAATTTCCGGACCCATGTTGTAATACACTTTTTTTTATTCCTTCCATACGAGGAACTCATTCCTGACAGCAGCCTACAATCAACAGAAAACAGACTGCCAATAACTACTGTAAACCTTAATAACCTAACATTCATAAAAGTTCGAATAACTATAATTATCAATTTCCGGACCCATGTTGTAATACACTTTTTTTATTCTTTCCATACGAGGAAATCATTCCTGACAGCAGCCTACAATCAACAGAAAACAGACTGTCAATAATTACTGTAAACCTTAATAACCTAACATTCATAAAAGTTCGAATAACTGTAATTATCAATATCCGGACCCATGTTGTAATACATTTTTTTTATTCTCTCCATATGAGGAACTCGTTCCTGAAATTTTGCCGTTGAGTTATGTTACACCCTATACATGGTAAAATATTATCTTGTAAGCATTACAAATTCTGATGTGCTTGTGCTCTTCTCTTTCCATGTAATTGCCAATACACCATGTATGAGCAGCAATTTAGTATCCCTTCTCTAGGTGCCAGTGTTAGTAGCCAGAAGTCTAAAGATCCGTTGATTCATCTGTGAAGGGTGCAGAAATGTTCATTGACTATCAATGGATTATACTGTTTTCATTGTTCACATAAACAGCAGCAAGAGTGTGCAGTCTGATAATGAGAAGCTCAACTCCAATCAAACTCTAAACTTGTAATCTATAAATACTGGAATGAAATTGAAATACAGTTTGAATTCTTTATGGATTTTAGACTCAGATTTTTGTTGCTTTGTATATTTCTCGAGAAAACCTCTAAAATGTAAATTTTCAAGTTTATTGTTGAAATATTTGCAGCAATCATCACATTACATAAATACTTATTTAATTCAGATTGTGTATGAATTTCATTATTTAATTATGTTTGAGTTATTAATTAATTGATATAGAAGAACTTCGTAATTTTTAAATGTATTTCTTGCTGTTACAGTGCCACTCTATGTAATATTTCATAATTATTTATATTAATTTCACATTTGCACACCGAACAAAAAAATATTTTCCTCTTGTAGATTTAAATTCCATATTTATTTTGTGTATGGTTTAATCCTAAATCCTTTAACTCAGGCATTTAATCACATTGACACAGCATTACTATAAGCATAAAGACAATAAGATCTGGAATTGTTTCTCGTAAGTTGGTACTGAACGTCGCATCGTTTGTTGGTTCTTGCATATACACCCGCCCTCTCATAGCTCATTTTTTTGTGTCAGATGTACCTGTTTTAATTTAAGAAAGAAAAATTAATGTGTGAACTGGGATTTGAACCCTGGACCCTGGGTTCAAATCCCAGTTCAAACATTAATTTTTCTTTCTTAAATTAGATTCTATCCAGAATTGGAATGTGTTAATTTAAATAAAAACATCAAAGATGTACCTGTGACGTAATAAATAAGATGGGTCTGTTGCATCTTATCTAATAAAAGTTGAGTTCTTTTAGGAAATGTTTCAAAACACACTTTTATGAGGCAAGGTAAGTGTGTTTTGAAACATGTCCTAAAAGAACTCCAACTTTTATTAAGTAAGATGCAACAGACTCACCTTATTTGTTAAGAACAACCTCATAATGTTACTTCTATTGTAATTTTATAGTACCTATGATTTACCTATATGCCAAAGCAATCTACCCTGCAATGCATGTAAATGCATACTTCTGCACTCTCATTCATCTGTAATCATGTGATTCTCTGTATGACAAATTAATGTACCTCTGGCCCTATGGAACTTTTGTGCTATGGACTTATTTAGTGATATATGATGATAATAATAAAAATGTAATATACTTTTTTACAAAACAACATTGATTTGTTTAACATTTAACAGTATTAAGATTAATTAAAACCAAAAGTTAAATTGAATCAACACATTGTTATACTCTACTGAAAATAGTAAAAGATGGGCAGATATTGGAAAAACTTGAAGAACAACTGCCAACACCAAGAAAAGAAGCTATTGCCACATTTTGACTGAACTCAGGCCATGGCTTTTGCTACACAAGATGAAAATAACCGAAAATGAAAAATGCATCTTATGATGTCGACCAAATTCAAGAATGGGTCAGGAAATTTTGCAAAACTGTCCAGAACTCAACAATCCAACAACCTAAGTGCATTTTATTTGAAGAGAAAAATATGTGCCTAAATTTTGGATTTGAATCCAATGTCTCTGGTTTTGCACACCAGCACTCTACACCAATGAACTATTAGACTTCTGGTCTAAATGCGTATAATTTCTCTCTCTTATATGAATTCCTGCATACTGAGACTATGAACTTATTGTTCCATAGCCTTTGCATGCGGGAATTCTTATAGGAGAGAGAAATAATTAATATGCATTTAGACCAGACGCCTAAATTAGGAACTCAGTTATAAGGGAGAAAATGAAGATTGAAGACACTATTTTCGATTATATTAAAACTCAGCAATTAAGATGGTACGGACATGTCCAGCGAATGGAAGAGGATCGACTACCAAAATCTGATTTGGAATGGAAACCTGAGGGAAGACGAAGCAGAGGAAGACCTAAAACCTTCTGGAGTCAGGTAATATGTTTATATATGAAGGAGAAACATCTACAACCAGGAGATTGGATGGACCGACAAAATTGGCTATTAGGAATCGGATGATGTCAAAGACATCAACCGATGATCTATCTATCTATCTAGACCAGACGTCTAATAGCACATTGGTATAGAGTGCTGGTGTACAAAACCAGACATTTGGTTCAGATCCCAATTCAGGCATACATTTTTCTCTTCAGTTAAATTTGTTATTCGGTGAGAAGTGATAAAATTTTGTGTGTAACATCAACTAAATGGACTTTACTGGGAGGCAAGAAACAAAAAGGATTAAAGGATTCCAAATGTAAGCCATTGGAAAATAGCATTGATTTAATTTGCCTAGCTCATGCAGTAACATGCCTGCCTCCTAACAAATGGGTTTGGTACATGATAGACATCCTTCAGGGTCTCAACTGAGAATGTTTTTAGGCTAAGACAAAATTAGGGCATCTGAGCAATATTTAATCAGCCTTTGCCATCCACTTGGTATCTTAGTTGCCTACTAGATGTCTCTTTGAGGCCATGAGCTAACAATGTTTCTCACTGACAACTGTAAGGAATTAAGAATAACTACATTTGCTTTTGTATAGTAAAATAAGCAGTGGATCAAAATGACTTACAAAAGTATTGATAAATAATTACAAATTTTAGTCATTTTCAACCACTGTTGAGTTTACTATATAAAAGTTTAAAATTATGAAATCATACCTGGGATCTCAGTCGTCCTCAACTAAAACTTCAGTTAAAGATCTCGGGTGTGATTTTATAATTTTAATCTTTTATAAAGCTAAATTAAGCCATTGATCATCAATGCAATATGAAATATACTTTTCTTGCATAGTTGATATATTGTGATTGTCATTTATTAAATTGATCCAGTTGTAACGATAAATTTCGATGATATGGAATTAAAAGTAGATAAAAAACTAAATAGTGTATAATTGGAGCAATCTGTATGATATGGATATAGTATTCCGTGTTAATATGTCAAAAGGCTGTAAAAGTTTTATTGATTTGCATTTCCTGTCTTGGAACGGTATCTGTTCTTAAAATTTATTTAATTACATTTATTAACAATGTTTACTTTCAGAAGAGTGCTTTTACTTCTTCATATCTGCATGTGTCTTACTTGGTGAACAAAACCTGTATTTGAATGTCCAGGAGCACTCTACTCTACTTCAAATGTCTACGCAGCACAGTTGTCTAGCCTTGAGGCTGGCGTTGGACTCTCATTGGCTGTTTCCCTCATTATCTCACCAAACAGCCAATGAGAGTCCAATGCCAGCCTCAAGGCTAGACAACTGTGTGTACTCTTGCTGTGTAGACGTTTGAAATAGAGTGTAGAGATATAATCCATCTTTAATCTACCTAACAACCAAGGGAGCTGTCAATCATTGCATGCTGAAACCCTACCTTGAAATTTCTTTTAGAGAAGCATTGTGATGTACAAAGGCTGTGTCCAAAAAATATCTGCCTTTTTAACTGCAAAACACTAAAATCAAGTGCCAAATCTCTCATTTAAACTATAGAAGTAATGCAAAATGCAGCTCCTGTATTGGCCAGATTGGAAAACCCTCACTATCCGGCGTTTGTGCTGCATCCCACCTCACTCCACTCTGTGCTTAACTTACACAAGGATGTACATCTCCTCCGTACAGTGAGCTGCCATTGCTTGATTCTGGCTTCAATTTCTGTGTCTTGCACTTGAAAATGGCAGATCATTTTTGGACACGGCCGTGGTACATAACAATGCTTCTCTGGGAGAAATTTCAAGGTAGGTTTTGGCATGGAATGGTTGACAGTTCCCTTGTTAGAATTGTTAGTTGCGGTGTTATCATGCTTGCCTCTGGTTCCACGATTTGCAGGTTCAAATCTGGCTGGGATTTGATGAATTGTTCAGGACATAAGATTCCTGAGTAATATTTCCTTTTGAAAGGAACTAAAGCCTTCAGTCCCATGTCATATATTTACAGGATAAAATAAAACCTCAAGCTTGAAAAAAAGAGATCTCTGAACAAAATTTGCCAGCCCCATCATGTCCAAATTTCAATTGTGATGCAAGTGACTTTAGCTGTTAGTATTTTTAAATAAAAATATTCATTCAGCCCCTTTTCTCCTACCACCCAAGTGTTGTTCTATATTATCTTTGGAAATTTTTATTTTCCAATCATTTTACATGTCCAAAAGGTTTAATTTTTGCTCTTCAACCACTTTAATATGTATTTTTAATTGAATATTATTAAAATTACACCTTACCTCACCTCTTGTTTTTAAGGCTGGTTCAGAGAAATTAATAATCCTCCATCTTCAGTTCATACTCTTCTGTTTTATCAAACAACAGATATCAATATTTTATTTTAGAAAGTAATATTTTGAATTATATTTGAAGAGAAAAATTTTCGCCTAGACCAAGACTCGAACCCGGGACCTTTGGCTTTCATTGAGAAATGTTAAATCAATAATAAAAACATCAATATTTTGAGTGTTTATCTTACCTCAATATTAATGTTGATTTGTTCTTGAACATGTTTCGATTGGATATCAATGATCCTCAGCATGTTGCCGAGTCTGGACAAGATGCTGAGGATGATTGATATCCAATCGAAACATGTTCAAGAACAAATCAACATTAATATTGAGGTAAGATAAACAGACTCCAATTAATATAATATATATCAAATTGAAAGAAAGGCAAAATTAATTAAATAAACAGAAAAAACCTAAAGAATTCATAGTTTTGGAAAAGAAGGAGCAATTAAAGAATTTTAAAATTCCCGAGTAATATGATTTGATTTAAAGTTCATCAGTCAACCAACAGATGGAGGAGGAAACATTGAATTACCATTGACAAAATAACAGATGAGTACAAACTGAAGATGGAGGATTACTAATTTCTCTGAAACCAGTCTTGAAAAGAGGAATAAATATGAGGTGAGGTGTAATTTTAATATTATTTAATTACTAATACCTCATAGTGTTACTGCGTACAAATGTTGTATATTTTTAACTTTAATAATTTCTCTAATTCTTTAATATCTAGTTTTCTCTATTGATATTCTTGCTGCTCTTAACCAAAAGTCCATTTTTTATTAATTAAATCCTGTACTCATGTCCAGTGTAATACCAGGTCAAGCATCGAGATGAACCCCCTATTATTGAAGGTCTGTGATGTACAAGGATGAGCTTATTTGTTCTGTCACACTATCACTATAGCAGATGGAATGTAACAAAATGGATGACATAAATATGCCTATGCAGAAATTACGGAATGAAGTTTTTGGCAGGGGAAAACAGGAGAAATCCTTCTGTAGCTCTGTTTCATCCAGAAAGGACCCCATAGGGAGTGTCCAAGATGCAAAATTGGGACCCAGGGGTGGAGGAATGAGTGTCAACTCTTTCTGATATGGAGTCACCTCTATTTTTATTATAGTAATACTTAGATTTATCATTCTTCAGGAACTAGCAGAATGTCTTGAGCTTAAAAACGTGTGGTCAATGCTTGCATTCAATAAATTTAACCGCTTCATTGCATTGTGTATTTATGAGATAACTAATAATTTGTGTATTTTCTTACTTGTCGTTTAGATATAAAATGATGCTTCTATTTTAGTCTGCAGTGAAACCTCTGCTTAACGAATCTCTGTCGGTGAAAACTCGGACAATGACTGCTTTCATAACTTCATTTTATTTATTTTTTTAAATGAAGTTTAAGTGTCAAATTTTACAGAGAAATAGTTGCGATTGTTGTTGGACACATTTTTAAAAAAGTTTCCTCAACTCAAAGAGTTTTGGTTTTACATCAGTGAGGCAGGATTATGAAGATTTTACGACAAGAAGAAATGATTAAATATGTTGGAAGAGATTTAATGAGAAGGTAAGTTTCAGTCTGCAAAAGTTAGAATTTTGTGATTATTTTAGTGTAGAGGAAAACTTCTGCTGAATGGAGATGATTTTGATCCCATTTCTCGTTGCGATGTGTTGGTTTTTTAAAAATACGGTTTTGTAATTCTCGAGTCTTGTTTGCATATTATTATGATTTCATTAAGCAGGGGTTTGACTCTACATGTTTGTATATGAATGGGTGAGAGGAAGAAAGAAAATATTGCACATTTAGCTGTTTCAAACTGAGAAGTTTTAGTGGCTACATTATTAATTACACTGATTAATAAAATACTTTCTTAAACAAAAAAACATTCTAATCCTTATGTGCCCTGAATCTGTATTCAGATTTTCTTTATTACATTATTTTTTCTAATTCATGTATTTTATGTCTTTCTGTAATTTTTAAAGAACAGAAACAAATATAAATCAGCTGAGTTCAAGCTTAAAAAAAAGTAGATATATATATATATATATATATATATATATATATATATATATATATGACTTTAAATTGTCTTTTGTTAGTTCATTGGAGGGTACTGAAGCTGAATTTGTATTCAGATTGGAAAATATTAGTTAAGGAAATGGAGAGCTTGTTTGTGTGGCCATGAGCTTACGGGTTTTTTAGTGCCACTGAGTTAGTTAATTTGACACAAATTTAAACAATTTCTACCAATTCATTTTCCCATTACTTTATATTAGATTAATTATACCAATGTATCTTGTAGGATATATTCCCAATTTAAGGATTAATTAAATTGTATTATATACAGATGCATGGTGGTTGCTGGAGCAGTTTTCAAATTTTAGGTTTCAGGTAAACCCCCACTTCTAATGGTTGAATCTTGCTGATTTTTTTGAGAATACCTTTCTTACTTTATTTCAATATCATGTACTGAGTTTTGTTGTGAAACATTGAAGATTGCAACTACTAGAGCAATTTTTAAATTTCGTTTCGGGTAAACTCATGCTCCTACTGATTTCATTTTGTTGGTTAAAGAACTCGACCTACTTTTTTAATTAATTGCTATATACTGAGATTGGTTCCGACAAAACAAAAATTATGGCTGCTAAAGCATTATATACATACATACACACACACACACACAGCTGCTAAAGCATTATATACATACATACACACACACACACACACACACACACACACACACACACACACACACACACATATATATATACATTTTTATCATTGTTATTTTCAGTGCGTACTAGATAGAATTGTGAAGATTTGTATAATTTTTTTGAAAGTCTTTTCATGAGAACAGCCTCAATAGCTTCGTTTCTTCGGAATTTGCTAAAAATGTTATTAGGCAATGAAGCCAAATAAATTGCTCTCATGAAAAGATTTTTGAAATATTTTTACAAATATTCATCTTATTAGTAAACACTGAAAACGACAACGATAAAAATTCACACATATATATATATATGTCAATTCTCTGACAGCTGCAATTTTTTAACCAAACTTGGGATATAGAAATCAAAATGAAGATCAAATTCATTAAGCAGCAAATTCAGATGTTAGTGAGGGTTCACTTGAAGCAGAAATTTAAAAAAAGTTGTTCTAGCCTCCACCTCATTTTTTACTTTTTTGCAACTAAACTTGGTATGTGCCTTTGAAATAAAACAAGAAAGATATTTTTCGATAAATCAGAATAATCCTAATATTAGGAGTGGGGTTTACCTAGAAGCCATAATTAAAAAAAAAATGTTCTAATGACTGCCATGTTTCTTTGGATTCCTGAAATTTCTTCCGTACTGGATGGCCATTGTCCAGAGCTGATACTATTCAATGTTTCGTCTACTATTGCAGTACAAATCCTCAGGAGACTATGCTTGCCCTCTATGAACTCTCGAGCTGACCACTTTAGATTCATTGGATGCAGGAAACATTCCCAATATTTATTAGTAGTAGTCTTTGTGAAATCTGAGAGAGCAGAACAGTTTTTTTTATATGGAGCTGATGGAAGCAGTAGAGACTATTCTTGGCTTGGTTCTTGTTCTGTGTAGAGTTGGGATCTAAATTTTGTTGATCTTTGTTGGAATTTTTGAGTTTGTAAATTTCAATGAATTCTTTATATAATCTTGTGTGGTTGACATGATTTTGCAAGAATTATGTATTTCTTTGAATTTTACAGTAACTAATGGAATGCAGGCTTTCACGGCCAGTAATCATAATGTTAGAAGATTCTGGGCTATGTGGCTGTGGTCTATAACTGGTGTTTCTTCCAGATGTGTAGAGTCTACGACAAGGGAACACCACCTAGAAGCACTCACAACTGAAGATGCCCTCCGCAGAGGGAGAAACGTCTGGAAGAAACACCAGTTATAGACCATGGCCACATAGCCTGGAATCATTTAATATTTACAGTTACTGTCTCATAAGTATGTCTTTTTTAAACAAAATTTTATTAAATGTTTTATGACAAGAAATTGAACTACTCTTCTAAGTAGGGACCATCAGATTCTATGGTCTTGGGCCATTTGCAGCTAGATTTATTATCCTGCGATGGTACCAGTCTCTGGTTTTTGATGCGAAGAACTCTTTGAGATCCATTTTCACAATCTTTAATGTTTTCAAAATTTCATGCAAGAAGTAGGCCATGGATTGAAACAGATGGTAATCTGAAGATGTAAAATCAGGGCTATATGCTGTGTGGTAGAAGTTTGATTCTTCCCAATTCCGAAATATTTGTCACGGTTGTTCGTGAGTGTGGAGTCCAGTCAGGTTTGAATCCGTGAACTTCAAAATTTGAGATCTGCATTTACTGCATGGAACAAACTCCAAGTGAATCCCACCTTCAAAATTATACCAAATTTTTATTTATATATCATGTATTTTTGCCAAAATATTGGTTTCTTTGAATTTAATCACATACTCTCTAGGTATGTATAGAGCATCAGAATGTAAATAGAGATCATGTGATAAAATTTAAAGAAACCAATATTCTGGCAAAAATGCATTATACAGAGAATCCATTGTATAGTATAAGACATCTTAAAATATTTTGTTCTGAGTGCTCTCTATCCCTTTGCTAAACCCAATTCACTCCCTCCTAAGCAATGTACCATAGAAATTATTGACAGTTACCATCTTTCTCAGTAGAAAAGTTGGTTTTGTATTTATTAATTTTGTACTTACGAAAGAGAAATGCTGGCAATCTTGCAAATTTTCAGTGACTAAACATTAACGAGGTTTTGCTGGCATGTCACCTTTGTTCAATGATCCCTCTATTAAGGGAGGCTTGGGATAATGGATTTGACAGCTTGGTTGAAAATATTTTAAAATTTGTACCAATGTATAATTTCAAGCACAAGAATCAAGAAAGATCAACAAAATTCGTCTTGAAAACCATGGGAGGTTGTCCCATGGGCCATTCTGGCCAAGACTCATATATATCTCCTGATGTGCCTCACTTATCTTGTCCAATGTGTCTTATTTATCTTGTAGAAGGGGCCGAAATAAGTGTGTCATAGTTACTGTAGGTGTTTACTTGCACTTGCTTGAATTTCCTTACTTTAGCAGCATTCAGTGCACAAAACTGATTGAATCAATACTTTAAAAATTCATTATAAAAAAGTTAAAATAGTAAAACTATAAGAATCAAATGAATTGTGAATTTTTCTTACCTCATACTTCTGTTTTTTTTTTAAACGTAGCACTGCAGTATCGTAGAACAATCTTCCCCTTTGTCAGCTGTTTTCACGAGTGTCAATTTTTTCTTTTGCCGGTAATTATCCAAACTGCCATCTGGTGTACTTTTTAAGGAGCAATTTTCTATTAAGAAAAATTATCCAAACTGCCATCTGGTGTACTTTTTAAGGAGTAATTTCACGACTGTCAATTTTTTCTTTTGCCGGTAATTATCCAAACTGCCATCTGGTGTACTTTTTAAGGAGTAATTTTCTATTAAAGATGGCAGTTTGGATAATTTTCCTTAATAGAAAATTACTCCTTAAAAAGTACACCAGATGGCAGTTTGGATAATTTTCCTTAATAGAAAATTACTACTATATATATACTGCAGTGCTGTGTTTAAAAAACATAGATGTATGAGGTAAGAAAAAAATCACGATTCATTTAATTATTATTAATTGAACCTCATAATGTTAAAAATTCCCAAATTATACTGCAGTGCTGTGTTTAAAAAAACATAGATGCATGAGGTAAGAAAAAAATCACGATTCATTTAATTATTATTAATTGAACCTCATAATGTTAAAAATTCCCAAATTATACTGCAGTGCTGTGTTTAAAAAAACATAGATGTATGAGGTAAGAAAAAAAATCACGATTCATTTAAATTATTATTAATTGAACCTCATAATGTTAAAAATTCCCAAATTTAATATATAAATTTAATGTAATTGTAAAATTTTCAATTTTGGTGCCTGGAGGGATGGGGTGTACAATTTTTAATCATTAGATTGTGCAGTAGATTACTGCATTAAATATGCAAATCCCTCTGTATTACATAAATTGAGAAGGTATGTGGTACTGTTGATAGCGATTCATCCGTCGGCTGGGGACATTAAGACTAGGTCAACATGAGTAGGTTACAGAGTTTCATCTTCTCCCTTCATCATCCCTCATACTGCACACTTTACACAACCCAAACATATACACATACACTAATTTTACACTTCTCTTTGTACACAATTCAAGAATAGATATCATCTATGTAAAGTTCCTTACCAGAGTGGTGCGTAAATTGAAAGTAGACAATATTAATGTCATCTATCTGCCCAATGCAGAACCTGAAGCACAAAAAGTCTAGTGGATGGCATTAGAAAAAAAAACACACACACACACATATGAGTATTCACAGAAGTTTGTAGTATTACTTCACAACAGAGAGTTTATGCTTTTCTCAAAAGTGCAATCTATGGATATTTTCTTACTCTCTTCCGTTTAAATGTGAAAATTTTAGTAAGTAAATATTATTGTTTTATTGTCTGCACCTTGTAGAAATGTATGTTTTACACTTTTGTTATAGAGTTTATAGTTGATAAATACCTCTTTAGTCATCCGTACAATGATGTAATTGACACAAACATAGCTTAATTGGTTATTCAATATGCTGCAAGTTGGAAGGTCATAGGTTCAATTCCTGATGGAGTCAGTATTGTTAAACTGATCTAAATGTTTAACCTATGTCGGCAATTCCTTATGCCCTTTTTAAACCTGCTTTATTTTTTTTAATATTCCCCCCCTTTTTTTAGTTTTTTAATTAACATTTTTCTCTTTACAATCCAGTCTCAAATTATTACTATTAAAAGTAGTGATCTCACAACAGTCCTTGATATCCAAAGGATGAGTTCTCTGGTAGGGATTTTAAGCTGTGGGTTCCAAGTCTGAAGATTTTTTTGGGCTTGTATAAGCAAGCCTAAATTAGAGTTATAAAGCAAAATTTAATCAATCTTTCCCATCTCACCTTGCCTACTAGGTGTCTCCTTAAGAAAATAAGCTAACCACTTGTCACTTGCTGATACTTGTATGGAAGTTAGCATAATTTCATTAGCATGCTTAAGTAACCCCTGCAAGGGAGCACTCTTGCCTCATTTGGGGATGTGAAAGTATATACAGATTACAGTCCTTAAGAGGCTCTGAGGTCTTCTGCCTATTTAGACAACCGGCATGAGTTTTCAGCCATGCATAATATCTATCCTAGAAGATGTCTTCTACTTAATTTAAATAGAGGCTAGGTCATGGTGCAGCCTAATTATTTAGGCCAGTTTGAAAATCCTGACCCTATTGGGATTTGAACCTATGAACTTCTGTCTTGTAATGTATTAGCTTTAAACAACTATGCTACTGATTGTTTCTATTACTTCCTAATTATATGTTTGTTTCTATTACTTCCTAATTATTTGTTAATGTTAAGTTATTTGTTACTGGTTAATAAAAATGAAACATTTATTTTTCAGTGAAAACGAAGAAGAAGAACAAGGAACAAATGATGTAGGTTATGAGTCTTCCCTTCCAGACGACGAAAACGAGCTTATAACTTTATCTCCGTCGTCTAGCACAGCAGAAATGAAAAATAGCGATGAACTAATAACAATAAATTTAGAAGATGATGGTGGTGATTTTAGCAATGACATACAAGACCAAGATATATCAGATATAAATAATGCAGCCCTTCTACATGACAGTGATCTGCAGGCAGTACTATCTGCTAACAATAGCATGTTCCCTGTTTCTGAGACTTCTCGTCGTCTCTTGTCGTTAAATGACAATTGTAATGATTTAGTTATACCGACTGAAGAATATTCACAGTCAGGATTTGAATCAAGTGTACAATCTCCAGGTTTTGGAATGGATCAAGATGATTTACAAGATGGTTCTGCTCGTAGATTCTGTGTTAGAGAAGCCGATAATGTATTTAGGTGTAAAGTTTGCAATAAAACTTACACGCATATTAGTAATTTCTGTAGACATTATCTAACAACTCACAGGAGGAGTAAAATGGTTTTTATTTGTCCATTGTGCAATAAAGAGTTTACTCGGAGAGATAATATGATGACCCATATAAAAGGAGTTCATAGGGTATAGTTTTGGTTACATAGGAAGCTTAGAAAATCTAGATTCGGATTTTCTTAAATTTTCAATTACTATATATTTCTGAATGTAAAGAACATAATTTATATTTTTTTGAACAGTCAATTCTCATAAAATGATTACTGTGTATATTAATGGTGATGATTAATAGTATTTGTTAATTGTGTTGAAGAAAATTGAATATATTTTTTTCTATCATTCTTCATTTCTTTTTTCTTTCATTGTTCCTTTTTTCCTTTCTCTTTACTTCGTTCATTAACTCATTTTACTTTCTTCTTTCTTTCATTCCATATTTGTTTCTTCCTTTCTTTCTTCATTCCTCACTTTCTTTCATTCATTCCCTTTTCCATTCATTCAGTCCTTTTTCCTTTCATTCTTTTTTTTTTCTTCCTTTTGCCCTTCTTGCTTTGTTTTTTTTTCTTCATCAGTCATTGTTTCTTTCTTCCTTCCTTTTTGTTTCTGCCACCCCTTCCTCCTTTCTTTTATTTTGTTTTTATTTATTTCTTCCTTCCTCTTTTATATCTTTTCATTCTTTCTTCTTGTTTATTTCCTTCCTTCCTTTCTTTTCTTCATTTCTTTCATAGCAGCCTGTGAGACTAAACTGTTCATATTACATCTTATTTCCATAAAGATCATGTAGCTCACTGTTATTTAGTTTACTCCAGTCACTTGTCTCTGGTCCAAAAAGAATCCTTAGCTCTTTATTCTCAAGTGCTTATAACTCTTCTAATTTCACATTATTTTTTTTATAAATAAGAGTGTAATAAAAATTGAATGTTTGGTGTTGAATGTATAAATTATTTAATTATAATATATAGCTTTGATTCACATGATTGTTAAAAAATTTTCTTTTCATCAAAGCTAACTCTTATTTGTTTTTGGATCATTGAAGGAACTAAACAGAAATATATAGTATTGAGAAAAATGCATTGCAACTGAAGCAATATCAAGAAATATATCTAATGTAATTTTCTACATTTATTACTAAAAGTGAGTTATGTGCAATGGAAAATAATAAAATTACGTTCATAAAACTATAGGTGATATTAACATAATAAAGAGAAAAATTTGAACATGATCTGGGATTTGAACCACAGATATCTTAACTGATGCTCTACCATTGAGCTAATTAGACACCAAGTCCAAATTATTCTTCGTTTAATCTGCCAGTTCAAGAAAGTATTGAAATCAAATTTAAAAAATTGAAGCCACAATTCTGTAAATCAGTCTATGGATTTTTTTAAGGATTAAAAGTCCTGAGTGTGATTTTCTTTAGAATGGAATAGTCATATCATATGTGATAGTTTTAAAGTGATCTCGCTACAGACCTTAAGAGGTCCTTAGGTGATCTCGAACTGCATGAGGCTCCTGTGGTTCATATCCTGCTTAGGTACAAATTTGTCTATGCAGTGGAATTAATGGATTTTTGGACTTATGACAGTTCAGCATTTGAAAATAGTGGGTCTGGGTTGTTATGTAATTGCATTCAACATTGTCAAAAGATAATCACTGTGTGTGGTCACCCCTGACCCTCCGTCCCATGAACTCAAAACTTTTTCTTCTTCTTAATCTCGTAAGTAGAAATATAGGACATCCACAAAGCATCTCCAATGGATCCTATTCTGTGCTATCATTCTTTATGAGTTTTCCTATCCTTATTAATTTCATCCTGTATGGTTATTCTCAATGCTTATTTTGGCCTTCTTCTTCCTTAATGTAGGCCTGTGTCCTATACATTTCCATTTACAACTTTTTATTTCTGTTTCAATTTATTTTTGGTCTGTTTTTTTCCCCCCTGTAGTTATTTATTTGATACATCTAGTTATTTGATTTTTAATTTTTTTCCTAGCCATTAAACACTGGTATGGGTGAAACTTCATCCAACAATATTTTCTAACTGCTGTCACCAGATTCATTATGGTGGTAAAAACTTACTTTGTTCTGTAGAGTTGGTATTTTATTATAAAACTGCTTAATACATGGCTAGAAATGTTATCTTGTTTTTAGATAGTGAAAATAAAATATAATTAAAAAAAATAATATACAGGTAAAAATTCACCCATCCTACTAATAGAAGGAATAATAAAGCACTAGTGTTTAAAGATTAAACATCTGTTCATAAATACTAACAATTTTTCATTGATTTTGCTGCTTTCCAAATTTCAAACTCAAAATACTATTAACCGATGATAAGAATGTGGGCTGAGGGATTCAAGGGAGAGGGTGCTAATGTTTCAGTCAAGGTTACAGAAGTCTTGTTAACAGCACCTTTGTGAAAATTAGATTTTAAAAATAAAATTTGATTAATTTTATTTAATCGAAGGCATATTGTTATTAAGTATATTGCATTCAGTCACATCTAAACTCACTGGCACTATTGAACTTGTAGGTTCATTGCCTGTCCATACAACCCCTATCTTGAGCTGATGTTTTCCTATAATCCCCTGTATAATTTACCTCCCTCAAATCATGTTAATGTTATTCTCCCACCTTATTTTTTTAAACCTACATACTGAATGTTTTCCCTCTATTTTTCCTACAAGGAGTTTCCATTTTTAGTCATTGGCATATTTTTAAAATTCTGTTTATTTGTTATAATTTGTACACCTGCACAATGACTTAGGGCCGCATGCAAATACATTAGTCTCTACTCAAATTACTTCCAATCACTGGTGAGCTGACTCACCGTGAGCAAGTACAAAGATCGAATTAGCTACCCACAAACTGGTCATGCATGAAAGTTGTCGTTTTCATAATATTGGCAAGAAATTACCCAGAATTCTCAGCGATAAACCACTTCTGTTATTTTCATCTGCTATAGAGGAACACATTTACGCTTGCGTCCTGCAAATAATACTGTATACAACAACGTCTGCGTCGTGCAATATTACGCCGATTCTCCTGTTCTTCCAGTTGAATTCTTTGGTAGACTCTATCAAATTCCTCTTCTCCGCGTATACCGAAAACATGATCAAAGCCTTCAAGGTCCGACATCTTGGATAAAGCAGCAAGGTATGCAGCAAGGTTTCAAACTACATCGGTTACCATCAGTTCCCTTCGGAATTCTCACGATAAGTTTCTATCTTAAGTTACCTCGTCAGGTAGCTTATGAATTTCAACAATTATTATCGCATGAATAGATTTCTGAGTAAGCAAAATCGTATTAGGTTAAAACTTTCTCAGCAGAGAACGCCTTTTATGGTCTAATGCATTCAAAAATTCGACCCTTAAAGTGACACTACAATCCAATGTAGACCTTTGCCTCCTTCTCTGATCCCCTCCACTCGTCTCTGTTCTTAGATCTTACATTGCACTGTGATTTTACATTTCCTAATATCATTGTACACATCATTGCACCATTTGATTTTTGTCTTCCTCTTTGCCTTTTTTTTTTTCTGTGGTTGATTAATAAACACCAATCAGGAGCCCTTTTTTTCTCCAATCTATTCAAATGCCCTATCCACTTCAACCTCATAATTTTTATAAATGAAACTATATCCAGACCCTATTTGAGTTCATTGTTGACATTATTCTCTATTTATTATTGTCTTTGATGAGTTCCAATATCTTTCTCAAGAATTTTCCATTTAAAAACGGTCAGCCATCTACTAATATCTGCATGTAGGGTCTATGACAATGACTTATTAAGGTATGTGATTTAGTACAATCCTTTATGGTGTATAGTGCATATTTCATTGCCATACATTCTTGCCATTGCCAACAGTGGTTTTAGTTCAGATTTTACTTATGTTTGTTTTGAATTTTTACTATACATGGTGATATATTAAAAGTCAGCATTACAAATTCTGTCCCCTCCACCATCAATATGTCTCCAGGTAAGAGAGTTGTAGCTGTCACAAGTGTAAAGATCCATAATTCTACTATAGTTATGTCAACTATGCCAACAGACAACTAGTCTGGAAAAATAATTTCTATAAGTGATATAATTTAAAAGTTTGTTATATTTGTGCCATTAGTTTTGACTCTCTAAGAGCTCTTTAAACGTTTTCACTTTAGTTTATATTAATTATTTTTAATTTGGTTGTGTAAAGGGTTATTATTTGTTGTGTTTTATTATACTTAATAGCTTTATTTCAATGTTGTTATTTTTAACATGTTTTATTCAGTTTGTGTGATTTTTATTATTGATTGAAGTAAAAATGTTACCTTAAATTAAAGTGAACTTTATCCCTCTGAGGGAAAACTCCTTGATGCAATAGGTCTACAAGGTCTTTGGACTGTCAGCTGGCACCTGGCCTCACATCCACACGTCATTTAAAAAAATGGACAATCATATGGCCCGCATAGAAGTGACGTGTGATCAGGATGATTTCCCCAGCCATTATAGCTGGTTTTCACTACCTTGAGTCGCTACTTATTGCAGCTACCCAAATTCCTCATAATGCTGGATGTACACTGGTCCCATACTGGCCATAATCTCTTATTATCCCGTTTCTATAAAAGAAGCTAATTTTTGTTTAGTTTGATAAATGGATGCAATAACTTCCTCAAATTGTATGTCGTGTGCTGTAGCCAAATGGTTTTAGGCATCATGCCTTAGTGCAAAGTTGTGGAATTTGTACTGGTTTGAGTCCTCATGGGAAGAAATTTTCTCATGGTATTGCTGCCATTATAGGACTGGTACTCACACAGCTCATGAGGAATTTGAGTAGCGGCTCCAGGTTCAGAAAACTAGCTACAATGGCCGGGGAATCCTATGACCATGTTTCTCCTATAGTGGCTAGATAATATTCCACTCTGCGATTCAAGCATGTGGTCATGAGGCCAGCAGTTGACTAGTAGGCCAAGGGCCTTTTCTAGACTTGTCACATCATGACATTTTTTTTCCCTCCACATTATACAGCAAAAATGTAGTTCCTATATACAGGTGGAATAGAACTCTACCAATAAACTACTACAGGTTATCTGGTGATGTTTTTCTGAGTGTTTTGATATAAAGAATCCATGTATAGTTTGTCTGTCCTGGTGGAGTAGTGGTTATCATGCTCGCTTCTGGTTACAAAGTTCGTGGATTAAAAAATGAGCCGGGGTTGATGGATTTTACAGGACATAAAAATCCTAAGTATGAGTTCCTTTGGTAAGGGAACTAAAGCCATGGGTCTCCATAGATTTATGATCTGAATAAGGGGCCTCTGAACAAAATTTCTGAGCTCTTTCATGCCCTGATTTATAGTACAGTGCTAATGAGTTGATCTCTTAAATACTGTCATTAAATAATGACTAGCAGAACCCATTGACTGTGTACGTATTACTAAATAGTAATGTGTTAGGTAGCATGTCCTTTGGAAGATGATAAGGTGGGTTCTGGTAAATTACAAAGAAATTAAAAAATTAAGCAACTATAGCTTGGCAGTGAAGAAAATGCAGTGCTATTACATTTTTACCATGACCGTACATCTCATACTCTACAGATCATTCTCATCTGTCCCCCTTTTTAGTCAATCAGTATTAATACCATATTGCTTGAACTGAAGTTGGTATGACTATAAAATTATACGTAATAACTAGAGAGCGGATTTTTAGGTTCTGAAAGTTAAGATTGCAACATAGTATAGTGATAAAATTAATTTAATAAGTCTTTATATCCAATCAACTGATTTTTTATAATATAACTTACAAAAATGTTTCTACACATCTTGCTTTTAAATTAAAAAGAAATAATGTTCTATTTACATTATTTCTTTTTAATTTAAGAGTAAGATGTGTAATATAAATGTAATATTGCTAGATCCTACGTGAAGTATTGGGAAATGTTTTTTGTAAGTTATATTATAAAAAATCAGTTGATTGGATATAAAGACGTATAACATTAAATTTATCACTAGACTATGTTGCAATCTTGACTTTTAGAACCTAAAAATCCGCTCCCTAGTAATAACCAATAACAACAATGCTAATGCACTTGAACGTCTCCTAAGGTTGCAAGTATATCACAGCACAAACTGACTCGAAGGAGAGCATTACATCATAGAATTGTATAGTGCATGAACTGCATTTTGTTTTTTGCCCAGCTGTAATCATTGCCTGAAGTAGGGTACTATAAAATTCATAAACATTTATTTAATTAAATTTTGTTTAGTTGTTTCTTGACTTACCTCATACTTCTTAAATGGTATGAGGTGAGTTAAGAAACAACTAAACAAAATTAAAATAAACCTCATAGTGTTATTTCCTACCTACATAACTTTATTTAATTTGTTTATATAGTTAAGCCCTTCTCTTCCACTTAGTCAAATCTAATAAATAATTCCAACTCAACGATATAAAAGACCTAGAAGGCCCTTGGCCTACCATCCAACTGCTGGCCTCATATCCACATGTATTTATCAAAGAGATGATCAATCATCCTGGCAGTATAGGGCAATATGTCGGTATGTCGGATTCCACAGCCATTATAACTGGTTTTCTCAACATGGAGTCGCTACTTATTGTAGACACTCAAATTTCTCTCAATGCTGGTTCCATACTGACCAAAATTCCATGAAAAAATTTCTTCCCCTAGTGCATACACCAAGGTATGGCGCCTTAGATTAGACCAACCGATTAGCTTTAGTTTATCTTAGAACTAATTGATCTACAAGTTATAAAAGTTGCCTTAAAGTATACTATAATCAAAATTTGTGTAACAAATTACAAAATAATTTTACTCAATAATTAAATATTTTATTGTCACTAGACAGGCTTAAGATTCAGATGGAATTTCTTTAAATAAATACCATAGATGTTTACAATAAAATTTCCAAATTTACTTTATTTACTTCACTATAATTTCCAGATTCTTCACAAATAATTTACTGCTTATAAAATCTCTTGTTTCACAATTTATTTACAATCCTTTCTACTCGCTGGTAATTTTGCTTAGATCACCTTCTTCACTCATGAGATTGGTTCACAATCCAAACACAACTGCAACCAGCAGGTCTAATCCTTGTAATTGTGAGAGTAGAAATATTATCAGAGCACACTCCTATGTCGAAGTCGAGAACCAAACTTTCCAGAATGGAGAGATAGACACATGTGGAAAGTTCTCCATGGGCTTTCCGATTAGCTAATTGACAGCTCAAAAATCCTTCTCTATCATACAAGGTGAGACCCGACTCTCGCCACTGATCATGAAATTCAGAAGGCCAGCCCAACAATGTGTCACATTATTATTATTATTATTATTATGATTATTATCAGGACATGTTGCACGTATGGGGAATGAAAGACTTGCATGGAAGCTTCTTGTAGGAAAGCCAGAGGGAAAACGCCCAGTTGGTAGACCAAGAATGAGGTGGGAGAATAACATTAACTATGATTTGAGGGAAGTAGATTATAGAGGGAATGATTGGAAAGCATTAGCTCAGGATAGGGATGTATGGAGAGCTTATGTCCGTGCGGCCATGAACCTACGGGTTCGATAGTGCCAGTGAGTAAGTAAGTATTATTATTATTGTCCAAAGGACATCCTGCGTCATGCACTATTTAAACACATGACAACATTCCTTTGAGGTATTAATCTGAATTCCATGATGCAACTGGCCTAGAAGGCCCTTGGCCTACCAGCCAGCTGCTGGTTTAACAGCCACATGTGTTAATCACAGATCATCCAGCCATTATAGTATGACATATCAGTATGTCAGGTCCCCAGCTGTTATAGCTGGTTTTTTCAACATGTATTCACTTCCTATTGTAGTTACCCAAATTTCTCTCGATGCAGGATGACATCAGTCCCATACTGGCCTATAATGAAAAGATTTCTTCCCCCATAATGACTCAAACCAACACATGTTTAGTAGTTCTGGACCAAGGCATGATCTATTAGACCACTTTGCTACAATTTATGTTGGTATCATGAGTTATAAAAGTTGCCTAAAAAACTACAATAATCAAAATTTACACATAATGTAAACTCAAATGAACTAATTTACATATTGTGACATATTATTGGGTCGGCTTTTAAAATTCCATGGGCAATGACGGGAATCATGTCTTACCTTATATGGTAAAAGAGGATTTTTGAACTGGCAACTCATGAGTCGGAGGGAACTTCCAGATGCATCTTCTGGAAGAATCAAGCTCTTGAGGTTTCTATTCAAAAGAAGTCAAGACTGGCCTTACAGATTGTTTTACCATCACATTTAAAAGAGATGAGAGTGATTTGACTAATAAGTCAGTCATGAGATGTAGTAGCAAGTGAGATGAAAGAGTCAGTCATATGTCAGAAGACAACCAGTGAATGTGATCTGAATGGTGAAGAAAGTATTGTAATAGGAAGATATCTGTGTGTATGTAGAAGAGACTATGAGAATAATTGGACTGCATTCTGCAGAAAGGAACCAAGCCAAAAGATACCTGAACTGAAAAATACCGGGTGTGGCAGAAACAATTACTCATTTTAATTTGCCCACCATTATTGGACACGACTTCCTAGAGAGTTGATATTGGTACCAATGCGTAGTGCAGTTCAAAGCATTGCCAGTCAGTATGGAGCATTGGTCAAATGAACACCGTGCGTTTGTAATAGAAACGTTTTTCAAATGTGGTGACAGTGTCATATGGATACAACGTTTGTTCCGGCAACATTTTAACATTGGTCAGAATGATCAAGTTCCGTCTCGGAAGTTGATTACGAGATGGGTCCAGCAGTTCAGAGCAACAGCATCTGCAACAAACAATAAGCCGACTGGTAGGCCACGTACTGTTTGCACCCCGGAGAATATTGCAAGAGTAAGAGTTGCTTTGGCAATGTCAACTGGCCACCCCGTTTGCCCTATTTATCGGCTTGTGATTTTGTTCTGTGGGGATTCCTAAAATTCAAAGTGTATGCTAACAAGCCAACAACTCTTGAAGACTTGAAAAACAACATTCACGCTGAAATCGAGGCCGTAACAGGTGACACTCTTTGTAAGGTTATGGAGAATGTGCATGTTCGTGCAGAAGTTTGCATCGCCAACAATGGTAGACACCTAAAGGATATAATTTACAAAAAGTGACATGTGTAATTAATGGTAGGATGTGTTCTTTTGAACAATGTACACTAATAATGTATAGTTGTATTTCTTCATGACAAAATAACATAATCAATTGAGTTGGTGTTTACTTGATGAAAATCCATATTTATTAATTAAATAAAAATAAAACGTAGTTTTATTTGATTTTCATATTTATTATATAATTCAGTGACAGCTGTTTCGGTTCACTGAATTATATAATAAATATGAAAATCAAATAAAACTACGTTTTATTTTTATTTAATTAACAAAATAACATGTTTAAAATGGGTTATTGTTTCTGCCGCACCGGTTACAGTTAAAGTTAAATGTCAATAAAAAATTCTCAAACAAAAATAAACATTTACTTATTATTTCAATTTTTTTTAAATCTGAGATTTTGCATATTTTTCTTGTTTGGTTCTTTCTGAAGAAACATAAAGTGGCATATTCTGTCAGTGTTTTCTTACTTGATTCATAGATGGCCTAGGAATGTAGATTGTGGTCTGGATATTCTTTACAAGACATATAGCGATACTTGAAGAATTATAATATAATTCTAACACAGGGTTGAAAATGTGGTCCATTTGTGTTTATATAAGACTCAGAGCAGAAAATTGTGTGTTTATGCAGCAAATTCTTATGAAAGAAATAAAGAATATTTGGAATTTTCATGTGAAAACTGATGTAAGTGAAATTAAAGAAATTCAACTTGTTTTCCATGCCACCGGTACTTCCTATAGCATTATTGAGTAAAATTACAAATTATTATCACTGTCCAGCGAACATGCTAGGTTATTTACTATTAAAATAGGTGATAAAATTGATCAGTCACATTATAAAATTTTAAATTTTATGTTATAACATGCAACATGTCTGACACTTGAAAAAAAAAGTATTAAGCCAATGGACAGCAGATGTTCTTATCAAAACACTCGCCCAACATTCCTATAAGATCTGTGAAAGTTTGTCATTAGAGTTTTGTTCCATTCTATATAATATCAACCTCAAAAAAGAATGATTTTTGTTTACAAGAGGGATAAAGTAAACCTCAGTGTGATAAAATCATTATATTGGTAATTTCTCAGAAAGTGTTTGGCCAAATCTTCAATTTTTGCTAGTTCATCCTTTAAAATTAGTTCAGTGAACGATTGTTTTATAATATCTTTCATTTTCAAGATTGCTATGTTGTTTAGTATTTGCATAAATGTTGATTTTATACAGTATTTTCACATTGTAAACGGTTCATATTGAAATTGTAATCTGTTCATATTGGTCTCTAAAAATTGTGATATACTACCCTTACTACTAAAAAATTATACATAAAATTTCAGCCTGCGTATATTTGTACTCGCAAATCGTGAAAAGTAGTTGGTCGATTGACTTGAAATTTTGACACAACGTGGCCTTCGAATACATGTGTTCTTTAGTAAAATTAAATTTTGGCACAATGTTGCATTTGAATACACGTGTATTCAATTTCAAACGACTTCAATTTCCAATATGTCTTGTGTTTGATATGACTATCAACAAAGCGCAAGGGCAATCTTTGCAAGTGTGCAGTTTGAATTTAGAAAATGATTACTTTTCTTATGGGCAATTATATATCACATGCTCCAGAGTTGGTAAACCAACTGTTCTTTATGTTTATGCAGAAAATGTAATCAATCCACTAGCTTTATAGTAAAAGCAAGGATAGATTAACATATTTTAACTGAAATATTATATTGAGCTGGTCTTATTACATATAAGCTAAAATTTTTATTTTATTTTTCTCTTCAAATATGATTTATCTATCATTGAGATGTATGAAATGATTAATAAAAACATCATGAGCTAACATTATTTAATATTTAGAGGAAGTGACACTATGAGGTTTATTTGAATTATTATGAGTGACTCACCTCATATTTGTAGTTTTCTTGCAAAGTTAAAGTATTGATAATGACACGTAGAGTGTTGAAACCATGGTCTGCAATAAGACTACAAATATGAGGTGAGTCACAATTAATCTAATCATAATAATTAAGCTAAAATGAATATAACAATTCTCATGATGTCAAGTTAATTATATTGGCCCCGTACCCAACATTTAGCTTTTGTCCTCAGGATACAATGGTACCAACATGTATGGCTGTTTTCTGTATATTGAAAGGGTTTTATTTATAGTAACATATCGTGAACTGGTTCTAAGTATAAGCAATGTCCTTTTAAGATAATGGGTCTGAAATTACTGCCCCTCAATATATATATATATATATATATATATATATACAGGGCTTCCAATATAAAACCGGACCGGCCTCACGGAGTTTCACCCGACATGCAGTGCTGTCTCTTCCTCCCGCAATTCACCCTGCCTGCCACCCGTCCTTGAACTGTTTCTTACCTTATAGAAAATGCTGGAAATGTTGTCCTCCCGCAGTTAAACAGGCATTACACCGAGTAAACACATTTAGATTTACATGCTGTAGTTCGGGCACTGTCAAGTTTCTGATTTCATTTCTTATGTTGTTAACCGCGCCGTAGCCGAGCGGTTAAGGTAGGAAGCCTTGGTGCAGAGCTACGGGACTTGCGCTGGTTCGAGTCTCCATGGGGGAAGAAATTTTCTCATGGTATTTCGGCCAGTATGGGACCGGTGCCCACCCAGCATCGTGAGGCAATTGGGTAGCTACAATAAGTAGCGGCTCCAGGTTGAGGAACCAGCTATAACGGCTGGGGGACTCGACATGCTAACCACATGTCACCCCTACACTGGCTGTTGATCATCTACCTCTGTGATTGACACATGTGGATGTGAAGGGCCAGCAGCCGGCTGGTAAAAGGGCAACCGCTGAAAAGTGGAAAGACCCTCAATCGGAATGTTGTTCTTCAGTTCTTCCAGTGTGTGCGGATTTGTTTTGTATACTTTGTCTTTCAGGCTACCTCACAAATTTTCGCCAATTTCGTGTAATTTTTCTTCGGTGAGAACCGTACGCCTTCGCGTGTGTTTCTTATTTTGTACTGAACCAGTGGTCTCACAAGATCGTGGATTGTCGATCTGGAAGGAGTTAATTGTCCAGGGAAGTTCCGAATAAATTCCTCGCGAACGCGACGAGCTGATTCGTATTTATAATAACATTTACACACATAAATGCGCTGCTCTAATGTCAGCTGACGTCTCATCTTGTCGAACGATAGTAAACTGACTAGTTCAAGGACGAGCAGCTGGCAGAGTGAAATGCGGACGAGGAGAGAGCGCTGCCTGATGGGTGAAACCCCGTGAGGCCGGTCTGGGTTTATATTGGAAGCCCGGTATATATACACACACACAGAATATTCTTAATATTGGTTATGTAAAAATGAGTCACCACACACTATATTTTAGTTTATATGTTGGCAAAAGATATATAATAATTAATTTTCCACCTCATAAAGTTCTTAGGAAAATTTTTAGATCAAAGAGAGATGAACAGACGGGCAAATGGAGAAGTCTACTTACAGTGAGATACATGATCTTTATGGGAAACTAGATATAATAAGAACAGTTAAGTCTCATAGACTGCGATGGACAAGACATGTGACATGAATGGGGAATGAAAAAGGGGCATGGAAGCTTTTTGTAGGAAAATTAGAAAGAAAATGCTCAGTTGACAGACCAAGTATGAGGTGGGAGAATAACATTAACCATGATTTGAGGGAAGTAGATTTTACAGGCAATGATTGGAAAACATTAACTCAGGATATGGATGTATGGAGAGCTTATGTCTGCAGGGCCATGAACCTATGGGTTTGATAGTGCCAGAAAGTTATATTAGTAATGTAAACATCAATTTCAACATAGTATGAAATGAAAAATCTTCCTAAACACTTTCTTCTCTCGGTAAAATCAGTAAAATGTTCCTTGGTTATTTATCACACAATGATTTATGAGTATTTGGGACCACATTTATAAGTCTTTTTCTTTCTTCTTCACTTCGTGCCTTCCAGCTTCACCCCCATTTCCTAAACAGTTGTCATACTTGTGCCAATTTCTTAACTAATTGTAATTCCATTCTTATCCTCACCATTATACATCTATTACTTTAGTTGGTATTTTCTCTTTTCTAACTTTATCACATAATCATCACTGGCACGACAGCCAAAGTCTCTGCCAGTCTTCTGTAATTAAAACCACAGTTCTTAATTCCCAATATCTTGATGTTCTTCAACACACAATCCTTCCATCTCAGTCTTGGTCTACTCATTTTTCATCTTCTTTCTGTCTTTGATTAAAAAAATTCTTTATAATTCTCATATCACCCATTCTCACTAATGTCCAGCCCATTCTAATCTTTTAATTTTTATAAATTTAATAATATCAGGCATTATATAATTTGTACAGTCACAGTTATACCTCTTTCCTTTTAATATTCTATTTTCCTTAACAGCCAAAAATTTATGTAAGGTGCTTTCTTTCAGATATATATAGTTTTTGTTTCACAGACCAGTTTAGTTTTCCTTTATTCAACTATTCTATGGGCATACTTTTTCATATTTCTGTCTTGTATCATTCTCACTGGTGTTTCAATATTTATAGTTCATGAGACTTTTTCTTAAAATGTAAAATGAAGTTATTTTAACTTATAATCATAAGAGAAGTGAATGTTTGAATTGGATGATAAATCGTTCATTGAATTAGTAGAAAAGAGTGATTGAGTGAGATGCATTCTGGGAAATTACATATTATTTTCATTTATTTATTAATAATTAAGGAACATGTTTTAAGTGCTAGTAGGTAAGATTGCAACATAGTATAATGACTTTCCTTCGATCAGTTGAAAGTATTTTTTTGTGCCTTTATATAGATATGGTCAAAATAATACACTATAAGCTGGAAGATTGTGTATTTTATTTTGATTATATTTTGTCTTACTAGCGGAGTGTAGGGCAAATTATGCTTACAATTTTGTCCTATAGGATTCTTCTCCAGGTTTGTTTTGACCTTCCCCTATGTCCCTTAGGATTCCATTTAATATTTTTTCCACTACATTATTTTTCCAAAATAGTATATATTTTTCTTATATTTTATTATTACATGTGTTAACAAATGCTTTATAATTATTTCGCTTTGGCAAGTCAGTCAAGGTCACTTGTAGGAATCCCCACTCTTATAATGAAGCCCATTCAAGTGTTACCCTGTTTTCTCCCCATCTCTTCTTCTATGCCATAAATAATTGCATAACTCCATTGACAATGGGATCCATCTGTTTGAGGGAAAAACTAACAAAGAAAGATCTGGTCACATTTAGAGAGTCAAAGAAACATTTTTAAAAGCCACAATAAGCCATCACAAAATATTTGCAAACCTGCATAGCATACAAACTAGCATGGGTATACTTCCTTATCAAAGAGCTGATGATAAAAGTACTACTGCATCTACAAAGAGCATAATGGAGAATCTAGAGGAGAGAAAAAGGAAGAATGAAGAAATCCCTCTTGATTTGTAAAGTATGGATGCCATAATGGAAGGAATTTGTCCATCGACAACCAGAGACTTAAGACATGTAATGATAAAATTAGCCGTGCACAACTACCACCACAAAATATGAAAAATCATGTCTTACCACAACCCTAGTGAGAGTTGTATGCTCACTGTGTGGACAGTTATCTAACTACGTTATCAATACAAAAAAAAATCACAAATCCCTATTGAATGTGGAATTTATTATGAAAATATATTAGGAAGTAACATTATGAAGTTCTCATAATAAATAAGTTTTGTTTGTTTTCATCCTACCTCATAAATTGTTGCTTTTTTTTTTTTAAGATGTGTTTCAAAGTTTCTGTGCTTTATGGTCAGTTGGTATAGACTGTTTTTTGTAAGACACATTTCAAAGATTCTGTGCTTCATTGTCAGTTGGTACAGAACTACAGACAGACTCAGTCTGTACCAACTGACGATGAAGCACAGAAGCTTTGAAATGCATCTTACAAAAAAAAAACCAACAATTTATGAGGTAAGATGAAAACAGACAAAACTTATTTATTGTGTGGAATTTATTTACTCGTAACAGGGAAGTTCTCGGGAGTGCTACATGGTGGAGGAAGAATGTTCTTGACTGGACTTGCCAGAGTGAAACATTATAAAAAAATTTGTTCTTTTTACTTGAATGTTATATTGTGTTGCAAACTTAACTTGTAGTATATAAACATTCCTGCTAAATAATAATTCAAATGAATATTAAAATCTTGGATATGTATTTGAATATTTAAAGTTAATTTTATTGGTAGATTTTATGTTTTAACAAATTCTAAGTCAATTTTTAACATTCATATTTAGATGTTCTAATAATAAACAAGAGCTTATATTACAGGGAGTTCATAAAGTCTGATACTATTACAATCAGTGGCAGAGTGTGTAAATTTTTTATCAAAGGAAGCTATTTATATTTCTATAGCAGAACAAAATGTAATGGAACTTGAAAACTTATATTGTCATTGTTCTGGCAGAAGTTAGTAACTACATGTTACTTATATCTCTTCATTAAAAACACTCGTGTATAAGGCTTCCTGGCCTATTCAACTTTGGACTGAAAACTGATTCCTCTGACATAAATCCCTGGACTTCCAAGGTCTTTCTTCCAATAGGTCTGTAGATGAGTAGTTTTTATTACTGCTCATTTTCTGGAAAATCTTGAATGTGTCATTGATTTTTGGCATGTTAAGTTCTATTTTAATATCCTTGTTATATTTATACTCATAGAGAGTATAATTTGCCAATGATCACAACAATCTCATTTCAGTAGCTTCTATTCTTTGGAGTTGATGTTATTGTTCTGGCTTTGACTTGCAGAATTGTTAGAATTGTCATTGTTTATATATATATATATATATATATATATATATATACATAATGGAGAATATAATATAAATGTTTGTATTAGATTTGCCTGGTGGTGTAATGGATAGCACACTGGGGTACCAACCCAGAGGTCTGGGTTCAAATCCCATCCAGGCATTTATTTTTCTTATCATGTCATGTGTGTGAAGATCATTGGGCATACAGTAATTGGTTAAGGGAAAACATGTTACAAGAAGGTTGGGAGTTCTGAGTCCTGAGGGTGGTCAAGATTTGTAACTGGCTTAAATCTTTTGATGGCACACAGCCTGGAGTTGAATGAGTACCAGACTATATTCTGGTGGTAAAAGTGACCATCAAACAGGGCTGATAACCAGCTGACATATCGTGCTGATTATTTAGAAAGGTGAGAGCCGTATCTCCTACTACCCCAACGACCCCCTAAGGCCTACAATGGGAGTGTTTTGCCTTTTATATGTAGGTCATATTTTTAAGAATATTTGTGAACACATGTGTAAGAAACTCGACAGTTTTTCTGGTAAAAGGAATTAAGTTTTATAACATTCAAGAATTAGTTAAAGAGTGTTAATAATTCATAATTTTAGAATAATCTTTAATTAAAATATTATAACTCAAAACAGAATTGTGATTTCTGCCAAAATAGTGGTAATATAAGGTACATATTACCGTTAATTATTGTGAGTTATTTTGATTCACCTCATATTTTTTTTATATTCTGCAGAATATAGTTTTGTCGCATCTATGTGACATTGTCGATTGCAATGAGTTAGAATGCATCGACAACGTCGCATAGATGTAGAATATAAAAAAAAATGAGGTGAATCAAAATAACTCACAATAATTAAACGAAACCTCATAGTGTTATTTTCTACAAATATTAAACATATTACTGTGTTAATTTATGTTGAGTTATTTTTGTCTCACCTCATATTTCTTAACTCCCTTGCAGACTCGAGTTTCTTCACTACATTTGTGACATTCTCAATGCTGTATCATGTTCACAACTGATGTCCAACGGCCTCGTCTCCTGCAGATGGACCTCCGCGCCATCTGATGGCTGACTGACAAACTTCCAAATCAATCCCTTCTCCTTATCACCGGGTATTTCAAAATTCATAGTTATGTTTTTATTCTTGCATATGTAATTTTTTTCCCAAATTGTGAGTTCCTTCGGTTTTTCCAATTGTTTAAGTAATTTTGTTTTTGGTTTCTATTCTGTGTTTTTCTGACCAGGCATGTGCAGGTATTGCAGATTTTTCTGTTTCTCCATTTTTAACATTTCTGAGGCATTCCTTTAATCTTGTATTTAAATTCCTTTTTGTTTTTCCTATGTATATCTTTTCACAATCTTTACAATTAATTTGATAAATTCCTAATTTTTTTTAGTCTTCAATCTTTTCATTTTTTTGGTTTTTATTAAATTACCCAAACTGTAATCGTTTTTCGGTGCTAATTTAATTTTAATTTGTTGAAAATTTTTTGAAACTTGTTAAATACTAAGGAGTGGTATGTGAATTTCCTGAATTTTTTACCAATTTTTTTATGTCTGAAGACTACTTTCATTAATAATTTTTTTGTTCCTTAAATTTATTTATTTTCTTGTGTATAATCTTTTCTTGAAATCCATTATTCTTCGTAATTTTTATGATGTGTTTATTCTCTTTATTGAAATTTTCTTTGCTCATTGGAACATTCACAAGTCTGTGTGTTAAACTATTAAATACTGCTTGTTTGTGCAAAAAATGGTTAAATCCTGTTGCTTTTATATAATTATCAATGTGAGTTTCTTTTCTGTAGATTCCAAATTCTATTTTCCTTTTTTCTTCATTCCTGGAATACCATTTTTAGACCTTAAATTGATCAGGAATGAAGAAAAAATAAAATAGAATTTGGAATGTACAGAGAGGACACTCACATTGATAATTATATAAAAGCAACAGGATTTAACCATTTTTTGCACAAACAAGCAGTATTTAATAGTTTAACACACAGACTTGTAAATGTTCCAATGAGCAAAGAAAATTTCAATAAAGAGAAAAAAACACATTATAAAAATTACAAAGGATAATGGAATTCAAGAAAAGATGATACACAAGAAAATAAATAAATTCAAGGAACAAAACATGATTAATGAAAGTACTCTACAGACAGATAAAGAAATTGGTAAAAAATTCAGGAAATTCACATAGCATCCCTTAGTATCTAACAAGTTTAAAAAATCTTCAACAAATTCAACATTAAATTAGCACCAAAAAACGATTACCGTTTGGATAATTTAATAAAAACCAACAAAAATGAAAATATTGAAGACTGCAAAAAATCAGGAATTTATCAAATTAATTGTAAAGATTGTGAAAAGATATACATAGGAAAAACAAAAAGGAATTTAAATACAAGATTAAAGGAACACCTCAGGAATGTTAAAAATGGAGAAACAGAAAAATCTGCAATAGCTGCACATGCCTGGTCAGAAAAACACAGAATAGAATCCTAAACAAAATTACTTAAACAATTGGAAAAACCGAAGGAACTCACAATTTGGGGAAAAAATTACATATGCAAGAATAAAAACATAACTATGAATTTTGAAATACCTGTGATAAGGAGAGGGGATTGATTTGAAAGTTCATCAGTCAGCCATCAGATGGCACGATGTCAGTCTGCAGGAGAGGAGTCTGTTGGACGTCAGTTGTGAACGTGATACAGCATTGAGAATGTCACAAATGCAGTAAAGAAACTCAAGTCTGCAAGGGAGTTAAGAAGTATGAGGTGAGTCAAAAACAACTTAACATAAATTAAAATAAACCTCATAGTGTTATTTCCTACCTACATAACTTAATATTACTGTGTTGTAAAAAATGTCATGCCATATTTAATTGTAAATATCTGTTAAAAGTTTGCAGGAAGTCAGTATTAGTATACTGCTAATATAGTTGTAGTTTGTGGCATATCATAAATCCCCATGCATTTTGTAAAAAGTAGATACTTCAGTGATTTATGAGCGATGGTTGATTATAATTGGTATCAGTAATTAAATTAATGTTTTTATTACCTCACCTCATACCCTTTTTCTTCTATACTGCAGTTTCGGAGCTTATCTCCATCGTCAGTAGCCTCTGGTCGACCGGTGTTATGTCGTTTCTTGGCGGTTTCCTTCTTACTTCTGTTGGTGGACCGATGAACCTCTGGATTAGGTCAAAATTTGCGGGAGTTTCAAAATTCATGAGTTTTTCTTTTTTGTTTTTTTGGATGTGGATTTTTTCCCAGACTGTGAGTTCCTTTAGTTTATCTGTTTGTTTGATTAGGCTAGCTTCTGTATCTATTAAATATTTTTCAGACCAAGCATGGGCTGCTACTGCTGACTTGTCCACTTCCCCCTTTTTTACATTTCTAAGGTGTTCCTTCAATCTAGTTTTTAAATTTCTTTTTGTTTTTCCTATATAGATTTTGTCGCAATCTTGACATTTGATCTGATATATTCCTGATTTATATTCTTGTCCAATTTTTTCATTTTTGTTGGTTTTAATTATCTTGTATAGGCTGTATTCATTCTTTGGGGCCAATCGAATGTTAAACTTATTGAAAATTTTCTGGAACTTGTGGTGTTTTACAGGATGGTAAGTGAATTTTTTGAATCTTATGTTCTCTTCTGTTTGTTTTTTAAGTGTGCTTTCATTAATTAGTTTTTGCCTTTTGAACTTATTTATTTTCTTGTGTACCATGTTCTCTTCATAACCATTTTCTATTGCTACTTTAATTATGTATTCTTTTTCTTTTTCATATTTTTCACGGTTCAGGGGTACATTCACCAATCTGTGTGTTAGGCTATTGAATACAGCTTCTTTGTGAGCGAAATGGTTGAATCCTGATGCCTTAATGTAGTTATCTTTATGTGTGTTCTTTCTGTATATTCCAAATTCTATTTTGTTTTTTTCGTTTCTAGTTAGGGTTAGATCCAAAAATGAAATTTGTCTTTCAGTTTCAGTTTCCATTGTGAATTTTACAGTTTTGCTCTGAAGGTTCAGGAGTTTTAAGGCATCTTCTATTTGTTTATGGTTTGTAATGGCTATTATATCGTCAACATATCTGCGCCAAAATTTGAAAGTTAATGGGTGTCCCCTTGTGATTTTCTGTTCGAAACTACCCATGAATAAATTGGCCAGAAAGGGAGATGGTGGGTTTCCCATGGAAAGTCCAAAATTTTGTTTGTAGTATTTCCCATTGTATGTAAAGAACATTTGTTCGATGCACAATTTTGTCAAAATGATGTATTCTTCTATCTTTTTCTTTTCCAAATTATTGTTCGTTAACCATTTTTCCAGAATATCAATGGTGGTTTCTCTTGGGACACTGGGAAACAATGAAACTACATCAAAAGAAACTAACCTGTCGGTTGGTTCTAATTCTCTGTGCTTGAAATCCTCTATCAATTCCAATGAATTGTCGATTGAAAGGTTCTCAAACCCTCCCATATTCTTGTATTCGCTACATAACCATCTAGCTATTTGGTATGTAGGGGACCCTATACAGTTGATAATGGGTCTCATTTTGTTTCCTGCCTTATGTGTTTTCGGGAGGCCGTGCATATTAGGGTTTTTAGGGTTGGGAACCTTTAGGTAAAACTTCTTTTGTTTGGTTAGGATATTGTTTACTTTCTTTAGGGTGTTGTCCACCTCTTTGATGCATTTCGGAAGTGGGTTAGATTTAATTTCCGTGTATTCAGTTGATTCCAAAAGGTTGTACATTCTATTTTTACATAAACAAATAGAAGATGCCTTAAAACTCCTGAACCTTCAGAGCAAAACTGTAAAATTCACAATGGAAACTGAAACTGAAAGACAAATTTCATTTTTGGATCTAACCCTAACTAGAAACGAAAAAAACAAAATAGAATTTGGAATATACAGAAAGAACACACATAAAGATAACTACATTAAGGCATCAGGATTCAACCATTTCGCTCACAAAGAAGCTGTATTCAATAGCCTAACACACAGATTGGTGAATGTACCCCTGAACCATGAAAAATATGAAAAAGAAAAAGAATACATAATTAAAGTAGCAATAGAAAATGGTTATGAAGAGAACATGGTACACAAGAAAATAAATAAGTTCAAAAGGCAAAAACTAATTAATGAAAGCACACTTAAAAAACAAACAGAAGAGAACATAAGATTCAAAAAATTCACTTACCATCCTGTAAAACACCACAAGTTCCAGAAAATTTTCAATAAGTTTAACATTCGATTGGCCCCAAAGAATGAATACAGCCTATACAAGATAATTAAAACCAACAAAAATGAAAAAATTGGACAAGAATATAAATCAGGAATATATCAGATCAAATGTCAAGATTGCGACAAAATCTATATAGGAAAAACAAAAAGAAATTTAAAAACTAGATTGAAGGAACACCTTAGAAATGTAAAAAAGGGGGAAGTGGACAAGTCAGCAGTAGCAGCCCATGCTTGGTCTGAAAAACATTTAATAGATACAGAAGCTAGCCTAATCAAACAAACAGATAAACTAAAGGAACTCACAGTCTGGGAAAAAATCCACATCCAAAAAAACAAAAAAGAAAAACTCATGAATTTTGAAACTCCCGCAAATTTTGACCTAATCCAGAGGTTCATCGGTCCACCGACAGAAGTAAGAAGGAAACCGCCAAGAAACGACATAACACCGGTCGACCAGAGGCTACTGACGATGGAGATAAGCTCCGAAACTGCAGTATAGAAGAAAAAGGATATGAGGTGAGGTAATAAAAACATTAATTTAATTATTAAATTAAACCTCATAGTGTTCTTTCCCTGTGAAAGTTAAATAAATTGGTATCAGTACTTTATGAACAAGATGTATGCATACAATGGAAACCTATTTTAAAAATTGTGTGCTCATAGGCAGCAATGTGTTCTTTTTGTCATTCATCTGTTAACAGTTCTCCAAATGTTGAAGTAACCATAAAGTGACTATAAAACAATTCTATATTTCAACATATAAATGCAAATGGAAAAAAAAAAAAAATCAAAATTTTGCTTTTTAGAATGTCATTACATTTTGTCCAAAGTCTTGTGCAAACATTTATTGCAATAAATTTATAAAAAAATTAATTTCTTATATTTATGATTTAAATACATGTTAGTTAGGATGACCGCCTAGGGAGATGAGGGAGACAAGAGTTCCAAAAGGAGGGACATTTCAAGATTTTGTGGTGCATGAGACAGCATGAAATTAAATCTGTAATTATATTGTCATCCTCCTATTAATAAAAAAATATTTCTACAATTCTAATTTAACAACTTTCTATTATAAAACTGTAGAGAGAACATTTATTAAACATTACAAAACATAAAAAAAATCAATGTTTTTATTTAAATTTATCACTCACACTGAAGGGCAAAACATTTTTCTCTTCAAATATAAAAATCAATATTTTAAATTATATTCGTTTATGAATGTATTTGTATACCTGACTTACGTCTAGAAAAAATTGATATATTATTCCATTTTAAAACCATATTTCTTGTTTCTTCTTTTTCATGCCAAAATTTCTTTACTATTTAGGACTGTATTGAGAAAGTCTTTACATTCAGCATTATAATTTATTTTTACTTGAAACTCTTTGAGTTGTGTCCATATGAAACCAATTTCTAATATCTGACCACAACATAATCCCTAGCCGAAACATCTTTCAACAAATGCACTTGTTGGTAGAATTGAGAATAAAAACTCTTAACAAACTAGTGACTGGCACTTTTTTATTTTTCTACTGGAAGTAGTGTCACAAACATAATTTTTCAATTTAAATTTGCAAGATAAACATTGTAATTTAGATAGAACCTGCAGCACAGCCATCGTATAATTATCAAAACATTAAAATACCTGATATGGCTAACATAGACAACAGGCATATTTACATATGCATAATGTGCGAAAATTAAAAGTCTAAAGAACATTTTACAAGACAAATTCAGTCCTGCTTGGGACTGCGTAAACTAAGTGAATTCCTCAGCAAATCGAAGTTATGGTCCAATTTTGGTGGTTTATAGAATGTTTCTTTCGTTAAATTGGAGAAACTCAGTTTTTTATGCCAATTAATTTAAATGTGTCAGACTGCAGAGAAAACAAATCTGTCATAACCTAAGTTATTACCTTTAGAATATTATTGTATAATTTTACACAAATTTAAATAAATCATCGTCGTCTTCAAGGATTAGACCTGAAAATTGCTCACACCATCTGTGTAGAGGTCGACCTATATTTCTTGTCCCTTCAAATTATAATATAAAACAGTTCTTGCCATTTTTTACACAAATTTAAATAAATACTACTGATTAATTCTTTTATTACTTTATTAAAAATCAGATAAATTAAGGTAATTTATTTATTTTTATTATACATTTATTATGTCCACCGCTGTGGTCTCGAGGTAGCGTGCTGCCTTGTCACACAGCGGGCCCGGGTTCGATTCCCGGTCGGGGCAGTTTTTCTGGGTGAGGTTTTTATTGGGGTTTTTCCTCACCTGTTAGACAAATGTCAGGAAAACTTTAAGGCCCAAACGGTCCCCGAAATCATATGGCCATCATCATCATCAACACCCTTATCATTATCATCATAATCATCCTTCACAGGTGTGGAAAGCAATGGGAAGCTACCACACCTACACAATTCCCTAGTAAAGCTGCAAGCATAGCATGAAAATGCTATGATTGCAGTGAAGGACCTGCCTTCGGACAGAATTACTATGGATGGATACATTTATTAAACATGCTCCATTACAGTTGTAATACATGTTCCGGTTAACATAAATACTGTTATATATGGTACATATTTCTTCCAATGAGTTCAATATTTGTGTTAATGATATTTTGTAACTACCATTATTTGCTATGCTCAGTATGTACAACTATGTTTCACCTTGTTTAAGGTGTCCCTTTAATATAAAAACTTATTTGGTTACTTAGTTCTGTTAATGTTTTGCTATCTACATTTAAGTCACACTTCTTAAAGTCTAAACTTCGTTATGTCCTTTCATGTCCATTCAGGTCAGTTTTAAGATTTTAAATTTTTTGAGTTATGTATTTACACTATGTACAGATATATATTTTTTCTCGCTCTATCTTCATTCTTCTTTAGTTATCTGTGAAGTTAATTTTATTCACATATGAACAGAAATCTTTTAGGAATCGTTTAATTAGATCTCTCCTGTCTGGCGGCCAGACCCCTCCCTTGCTAATTATGACATTTCGTAACAATTGTCTTGCCATATTGTATTTTGTACACTCGAGCAGGAGATGATCAACGGTTTGGTCTCCTCGTTGTAAGAGCATGTTGTATCAGGTGTGATGTGAAATCTGTAAAAATAGGCCTTTATTCTTCCGTGTCCAGTTATCATGGTTGTGAGTCCTGATGAGATGGGAAGTTAACTGTTAATCTTTCTGCAATGCTTGGAAAGTACTGTTTTGTATCAGCTCCGTTCTTTGTAGTTCTCCATTCTTTTTCCCAGCTCTTCATGCTCTCTTCTTGTAGTGTCTTTGATACTACCGACTTTGGGACCTTATTATAGGATACTGGCTCGTCGCTTCTGGCTGCATGTTTGGTGAGTTTGTCTGCAACTTCATTGCCATATATCCCTACATGAGCCTTGACCCAGGAGATTGTTACTGTCCGACGGTTGCATATCAGATAGCTTAGTGCCTGTCTGGTGTTTTCTATTAATTTATTGTGGTTTCTGGTATTTTTTAGCGAGTCTATTGTAATTTTGTTGTTGGTATATATAGCTGGAGTTTTTGGAGAATTTGTGTTCAGTGTTGCTTCTGGTGTTCTTTCTAACGCCTTCATAATTGCAATTATGAAGGTAATTTATCTTATAGCATACATTGTCAATTGTATCATATATCGAGGCATTTCAACGAAGCAAGACTGATTTTTCAATTTTAGATTTCAGATAAACCCCAGTTCTAATAGTCAGATTTTCCTGATTTTTGAGAATTCCTTCCATGGTTTATTTTAATAGCATGTACGGAGTTTCATTGTGAAGCATAGAAAATTGCGATTGCTAGAGTGATTTTTAAATTTTCATTTCAGGTAAACTCCTACATCTACTGGTTTGATTTTCTGGTTAAACAAACTTAACTTTTTTTTAAATTATTTGGTTTCGGTGAAACAAAAATTATGACTGCTTGATCATTGAGGGACCTATATATATATATATATATATATATTATATATATAAATAAATTTTATTCATTAACATTTTCGGTGTCTACTAGATAGGATCGGTGAAGATTTGTAAACATTAAAAAAAATCTCTTCATGAGAACAGTCTCAATAACTTTTATTCCTTTGGAATTCACTCTCACAAAATTTGGGATGGGTGGTCATCCTAATGATATTAAAATAAATATGTATACATTAAGAATATGTGTCTAATTCAATTCTAATATTTTCGGAACTTAACTTAGGTCTTGTGGAAATTCTTACTTAAACAGTTTAAATACTATCCCAACACAAATATTTTTATCCAAACAACTACTTTATATTTATTGTTTATGTTTCTCTAAGTTTCGCAATCATATACACTATCTATGTTGCAAACATAACTTTTAATACATGATATGGATTTTTGTGTGTTAAAAGTTAAGATTGCAGCATAGAGAAGTAAGAGTTTTGTGTTTGTCTTGGTTCTACATATAAACAGTTCACGAATTATACAGGGTGTCCCTTTCATCCCTCCCATATTTTATTTAATCATTGCCTCAAAGTATGTGGGATTATGAAATGAGACTGGTTTTAAAAGAAAGAGAAACTCAAAATATTTGCATTGTCACACACTAATACATCTCTACATGTGCACCATTGGTAGCACAAAAAACATCAAGTCTATATTTGATTTCTTACCACATTCTTTCCAGCACATCCATTGATACTGTTGCAATTATATCATGTACAAGGGTTCATAAATCTTGTACTTGAATCGCAAACACATGGTCTTTCACATGCTCCCAGAGGAAGAAGTTCACCGAACATTTACATTTCCAGTCGCCACAAACTTCTCACACCACTCCTTAATAGATTTCTATCAGGTGGAATTCTTCCATTTTCTCTCTAGAAATTTTTTTGCAGTGTAATTATTTGATTTTATCTCTGTATACCAGAAAACAGTTTGTGCACATTACTGCAGAGTGGACATTTAGTTTGGTGCCATTATTTTAAATACTATTGTAATATCTGAATTAATTGCAAACAAATGAAATAAAAATTATTTGAATTTCTTATTTCTTTTATATCAGTCTCATTTCATAATACTGCATACTTTGTTAACGATGATTAATTATATTTCGGAGATTTGTAAGGTGTAGAATGTACTTTATGTTTACTCTTAAAATATGCATCCTAATTATGAGTATCAACTTTAAACAACATAATTCAGATATTTTCTCAGAGATCCTAGATTCCTTATCTCAAATTGATTGACACCTTTATAACAAGATAAATTTCTCTGAGTTAGTTAATTTACACTCTGAACAATATAAATTAAGTATTAACTTTGTTACAAATAGATCACATTCTTGTATAAATAACTATTGTAGGATCTTGTGCAAAAACATACAAATAAAGGAGATTTAAAGAGGTTAGAAACATTAGAACATATTATGAATGGAGAAGATTTACACTGTATTAGAGACTCTAGTGCCATACAATGACTGATGCAATATTGAGACTGAAGGAGCTCTCTTAGATATTACAGTTAGTAATATTTGTGCCTTCATTTCTATACGTTCTGTAGCTTGGAGCAAGAATATGGTTATTGCCAGTCTGTCCATTTGAGGTTAATGATGTTTTCTGGGGTTATAAATGACAGCCATAATCAAAATCAGGTTGAATGTTGATGGGACGAATTACACTCTATTCAGGATGTCTGTAGAGTGGAGATAAACAAATGCAACAGTAGGTGCTGTAAATGAAAGTTTGATTTCAGTTGTTCTTTATTTTTAAAAGTTAGTAAATAATTGTAGCATTTGTTTATCTCCACCCTATAGACATTCTGAATAGTGTGTAGAAACTAAGTCTGAACACAACCATGGTTTTATAACTTTTTTTTTGTGTCCATAACAACCATAATGACCTAAAAATCCACACTTTTAATTCCAGATCAAAGTCTGAAACATGACTAAAGTTTTATAACAATTTCAAGGATTTCCATTTATTTTTGTAGTTGTTACAGAAACAATAAAAAAAAGTAGTGAAGCTGCAGTTGTGGTTTAGACTCTTTCTGCAGTTGACTCAGTGTTTAAAGCATCATTAATTTAAAAATAAGGACATGTTGCTGCTTACCATTATTTAGCTCTAAGACATGGAATTAATTTGGTATAAAAATTTGGAAGTATTAGTAGTGTTCGTGAATTTTGGAAAAATTTAAGACTAATGTACATGATGACACCAAGTTTTATTTATACAATTAATGTTTAAAATTTAAAATGGGATTTGTAAAATATAGTGGCACATGTGGGTTTTAAAATTAGCTTAAATTAATTATGTAGGTTGCTAAACAATTTGAAATTCATAACTTAAAACATATTTTTCTTGCCTTAACAACACTGAGAAGACTGGGCTTTTAGACTGACTCATTAGTTTGTGCTAGAATTCATGTTTGTGCTCTACCATTAACGAGAGATGTTGAAACAAGTATCTTTCCCCTCGTCTCTTGCATCTCTTTCAAGCCAGTGTAATTGTATCGGGAGGTTCATACAGAGAAAATGATGCATCTCTTTGCTTCTAAAGCATGCCTGCACGAGATTTTCACAACAAAAATACAATGTTGATTCAAACTGAGTATTTTAGGAACTGAAAATACAAATTCACTATTTTTCATTACAACTATTCACTAATTTTAATAATTTGAATTTATCTTGGAGGTTCATTGAACCATTGAACATATAGGATGCATCCTCCATACTTAGGAGATGCTTGGGGAAATATGCAAAGAATCCCACCTTTCTAAAATGTCGGCACGAGATGTCAGTTCTGTGTGGCAGCTGCATTTTACTCTCAGAACATAGTCTGGTAATCATTTCCATTAAAGGATGAGTTGACCACAGATCCATGGTGACATCGGAAGATGTAACCCAATTTGTTCATCAGGAAACAAACTTATGACTTTCTGATTTATAGCGTATTATCTTAAACTATGCTACAGCATGTCCCTACTCACATTCATTTTATGAACCTGATGTCATCATGTAATTAGATTAAAATGCAAGTATTTATAAACAAAATTATTTAATGTATTTCAATACTGTATACAATTAAGAAAATTTAGGTTTTATGACAGATTTTAATTATAACATTGGAAGGTACATTTAAAAAACAATAAGAATTTATAATTTGCTAAACAAACATTTAAAATAATTTCTATTGTTTTTTTCTCTTCATATTGCAGCTAATATTTTATGTACAATTTTTTTATGTAAGAATTTTCTTAAATATTCCAAGGATGTTTAATGTTAGTGTTATTGTTTCCTCCTAGTGTTCATGAAAGTCAATTAATATTTTTAAATGTTTATTCTTAAATGTTAACATATTTGCTGAACTCTTAGTTTTCCCTTGTAAACAAATGAACTTCATTTGTTAATTCACAGCCCATTTGATAATGACTTTTATGACCTTTACATTCTATAAAGGTGCATTATAAATGTTCTGAGATTTGTCACTAAATTCCTTTTAATAAAGAACACCTTTTCATTAGCTCTTGAATTTTTTGCAACAATGAACATAATCTACACAGTCTTCTGATCTAATGAAAAGCCTGAGGTCACATGGATTTTCATATATCCTTATTATTTAGTTTAAAGGAATATAAAATTGAATTGTTTTATTTAATATTTGTAGGAAATAACACTAGGTTTCTTTTAATTATCATGAGTTATGTATTTTGACTCACCTAAATGTTTAAAAAAATTTTGCAGACTATAGTTTCGTTCCATTTATAGTCTACAAAAAATAAAAAGAAATATGAGGTGAGTCAAAATACATTACTCAGGATAATTGAATTGTTTTGCTGATAACCGTTCTGCAATATATGAGGCAACAACTTGCTCTTATGATTTTTTTCTGAGTTTAAATCCTAGTTGATGATGATGTTCACAGTTTTTAATATTTTCTATATATATATATATATATATATATATATATATATATATATATATATATATTTATTTATTTATTTGCAATGGTTGTTTGTGTGGCTAGTTTACTACCAGTGACAAGTACCCTAACTTTCACCACTTCTGGAGTCCAGCTTTTGTTACAGGTCAAAGATTTGCCATTTCTTGCCCTTTGGAATTAATCCCATGTGAAATTTTTGCTTTTTATGTATTACTGAGCTGATCCCCTTTTTCGATACCATAAAGTTTCTCTTCTTGCACATTTCTATTATAACATAATAACTACAGTTTGCATTAAAAAGAGGTGTAATGTACACTTCCTAGTAAGGCCCATTTGCTTCAGCATCTTAGGCACAACATGCATGTGAATGCTTGCACAGATATAGTGACTACTGTTAAATGATGAGTCATCCTTCCAAGCCCTAACTTGCAAACTTGCTTGATGGTGCCACAGCCACACTGGCAATTCATTGCCAGATTTTGAAAACAACCCTTCGTAGTTAGGCTAACAAAAGTCTACTTGTCTGTGTATATTATTTTCTATATTAGGTTCATTATAAGTTTCGCGCTTTTGTCTTGGCTGACACTTAAGATTGAGATTGTGTTTGCAAGTAACAAGATACTTTGCCATGTTTTTATGTTTCAATTTAATGTATAGGTTCACTTAATTATTCAAGCTTTCACTGCCAGAATCACAATGTTGAAAGAAATTGTTTCAGAATTCTGGGGCATGGTCAAGAGGCTTGAAGTTAATTGTTTCATAGAATCTGTGTCTGGCGTTCTCAATGATTGGTCATCATGGTGTCAGGTACAAACCTACAAGAATATATGCCAGTCAGCAAGCTCCTGCACCAGTAGCTGACCAATCAGAAGGTGGAAAAGAATTTACATTGCTGCAGATCACATACAGAGTGATTCAGAAATATGGCTATACATTTGATCACATTTTGTGATGAAAATATTATTATTAAAGGAAATATGTTATCGTTGGAAAGGGAATCCTTCAAATTACAACAATAGAACAAAACAAAACAAATCACTGCTCACGTGCGGCTTGGCAGGTTGATTTTGTGGGCTAACGTCGAATGCCTCCACAATTCTCTTCATTGTTTCTGCATCCGTGCTAATGCGAGGCCTTCCACGAGGTTTGATTTTCTGCATCCTTCCCGTTTCCAGCAGTCATTTTCTCTACTTCCCCATAGTCGACGGCTGTAATGCTACGTTAAACTCACATCTTGCCTGTCTTGTGGCCTCACGATCATTAGCATACGTTATTGCTCATGCAGCAATTGTAATTTGCTGTTGCATGTTCAATGCCATTTTTACTAATGAAGTAAGTTCTACACTGTTTTATTCCATTTTTTAATTTGAATAATTGCCTTTTCAATGGTAATTTCATATTTCCTGTAATGGTAATATTTTCATCATACAATGCGATCAAACATATAGCCATATTTATGATTCACTCCGTAGATAATGCTCCATGACTGATATAAACACAAGGAATATTCGACAGTTGAACTAGTCTCAAATCAACCCTTGAAAATTTCAGATGCAGTCTCTAGTAAAATGATGGAGAAACTTCAACCTCTTAACCATGCCCCAGAAGCCTGGCCTAACAAGATTTTTTTTATTACTGGAAACAAACTAATAGCGGTGCGATGTAGTGATTTTTTTTTTGTTGCCAATCGAAACTTGTTTACCAGTTGGGGAGGAGATGAAGAAAAACAACACTTGCTGTTGTATCCAACTGGAAATTAAATTGTGTCACAATTCCATTGAAGGTAGTGACATCCAGTATAGCAAGTTTGCCACTGACGTGCTGCAGCAACATATGGTGTAAATTGGAAACATTGAAGTGCTGTGTATATGTCACTTCAATTCTCTGATGCCAAATGGCAGCCATACCTTGTTTTCATAAGAAATTTATGGAATTAGATTGTTGATAAAAATTCACTGCACTTCTGCAAACTAATTGTCTAGTTTTTTAACAATACACATATTCTTGGGGCAATGGAAGCCGTCATGCAAGACTGACATTTCATGGTGATTGTCTAGAAAGTTGGGACTCTTAGGCCAGTACTCAAAAACCAAGCTTTCTGCGAAGAGCGACTCTCAGCCAGTATCTCCATGGTTAATTATATAGGTCATGCAGAACGTACTCTATAGTCTCTCTGGTTTAACTTTACGAGAAATTTGTAGAATGAGACAACTGTACTCACCTCTCTCACTCACACCAGTGTTGTCAGTGTTTCTTCACCAGATGTTAATAGGGGAAAGGGGGGAGAGGAAAACTGACAACCAGGTGGGTTCTTTCTTTTGTATCGGACTAAAGCGCTCAACGATCTACCCTTGTATCTCCATCTCTCTGCCAAGTTAAACCAGCTACACAATAACTGGCTCACTCTATTCAACATCATGTGCTAACAAGATATTTATTAAAAAAAAATTCAGGGAACATTTGAAAGATGAGAGCTTCAGCTTATGGAAGATGGAGATGGCATGGCCTGGAGAACTTGGTTCTTGAATACCGGTCTTAATCTCATACTACTCCTAGGACTTCCTGAAGCCAGTAATAGAATAACTTTTCGATAGCTGAAACAGATTTAATGAAAGAGCATTTGACTTATAAAGTTTTCCAGCTTTCAAGACCATAAAGAAATAATTTATCATCAAATGGGCTGTGATTTGAAATAATACTTTTTTTTTAAATTGTTGTTTTGCTTATTGTATTTTTTTTTAATATTTGGAAAACATGAAACATCACAAACCTTTCACACAATGTGTTTTTTCATTTCCTAATATTTTCACCTCTCCTGTATTTTTCCTTATAGCACATTTTTTTTGTACAATAGCCACTTGGAGAATTAATTGGATACTAGTTTTATAAGTATCCTTACTAACAAGTTTGGTAATATTGTGTTAAAGAAATTTCATCATTTGAATATTGAAGAATGTTCCAGTATTCAGGTGGAAAAGGTAATGATATTATAGTTATTTTTGTTATAAATTGGTTGCGATGGGAATCATTATGGAAATATGTAGCACAGCTTTATTTTATAGCAGTTATCAAAGAGTACGAGAATGCTATTTAAATTTTATTTATTTATTTATTTATTTTAAGTTTGTGTTTTTATACAGTGCAATCAGATTATCTTTCTGTCGGTTGAGCTGGAATTTGATATGCAGCTGGTTGTGCTTGGTTCTTATCATTCCACTGCAACAAACACCACATTGTTTCTACATCTCTTTGTCTCTTAGTTCTGTGCTGTAGTCGAGCGATTTAAGGCAGGGATATTTGCTGGTTCGAATCACCATGGAATTTCGCTCAGTATGGGACTGGTGCTCAGCTAGCATCAAGAGGAACTTGGGTAGCTACAATAAGTGGCAGCTCCAGGTTAAGAAATCTAGGTTTAATGGCTGGGAGATCTGACACGTTGACCATATGTCATCCACTATATTAGATGCATGGTCTTCCACAACCGATTAACCACATGTGGATGTGAGGCCAGCAGCTGGTTAGGTCAGAAAGGGCTTGTAGTATAATTTGTTAATACAATACGCTGCAAGTTAGAAAGTTAGGAGGTGGAGCCCAAGGTTTAGGACTTTCAACTGACCAAATGTTCATTTGAATATTTGTTAAATTTTTGTGTAGGCTGCATTTTTTCATTTTTAAATACATAATTCTACTGTAATCTAATATTTGCTGTTCAGGTTGACATGCCACAGTTTTGAAACCCTTTTCTTATTGGGACTCAAACTGTAGCGCTACGCCAATACAGAATACCTTAGACCCCCATGGTCACAATGCATGCAGTATAATTACTTTACATATTATATGTAAAAATGAGTGAAATTCCTAGAAAAAAGGAAACTTGCCACATATCATTTTCCAGACTACCAGCTAAGAGGTAAACTGGCCAAACTGTATATTGAATGTAATTTATAAATGTATTAAAGCTATGCCCGTGCTTTTTGATAATTATGCATTTAAGTTTATTTTAAATTATGTGTCAGCTGAAGTTGTATGTAGCTTTCTGTTATAGTTGTTAGCATTGTTAAATAAAATTAAGAAAATTACTGTTGCCATTAAAGTGCTAGCAAATATTTAGTTTTGGTTCTGCTGATTAATTGCAGAATGTGTAAATGAAACGTTGCTTATTGTGGGCCGTATTGATATGTTAATTTGTTGAATTTCCTATATGGTAATAATAATATCAATCTAGAGTACTGGCAGAATTAAGACCACAAAGTCCTTGTCTTTCACTCAACCAGTAAAAAAAAAATAGTTAAAGAAAAAAATACTGAAGTTCATAAATGTAGAATAATTTATAAGACATTTATACACGTTAAACTGAAATTGAAATGAATCAATTCAATATTATTAGAGAAATCTTCCATTAACCTGCTGAGAGGTCAATTGCAAAAGAAATATATTTAAATTTCTGTTAAAAGAAGCTAATGTCCAGTAGCTCCTAGATCTCTCCCAAAAGTGAATACATTTTGAAAACATAGACAAAATAACTCATTTTGAAGTTTCCAACGAGAAGGATTTAATTATGAGGTTCGTCTGCCCAACATCAGATGAAAAAAATTATACAAAACTTTATGAAAACGACTATCTCAAGGTTGGTCTTTGGTTGAAAATGAAGGACCAAATATCAGGTTAGACATAAAAAAACTGATTCAATTTCCTTAATCCATCTTTGTCAAATGCATTTTTAAGGCAATGGTAATTTATGTTGTAAGTGAATGCAATTCTTTTTATCATTGTAGCAAAATTTATTCTTTTCATTCAATAAAAACCTTTTTTCCTTGGATGTGATATGTAGTACATTTATTTTATTATTTTAGAATTTTGATGCTTTTGTTTCCTATGAACCCAATTTCCACCCTATATTATTCATAATGTATGAATGGATTTTATCTTTTTTAGGGGATTGTGAAATGCATACATTGGTAATATTGAATTAACCAAAATTATGGCCCATATTCTTTAAATCATATCAGATAATGTAATGACATTTTTACAGTGTACATGGTCATATATTGTGAATTGACTGATACATTTTCTTGAAGATCTCTTATTCTGCATCTCTTTTGAAGTAAAGAATAGAATAGATGCAATTAAAACCCTTGAAACCTTGGGAGTTTTTCATTGGCATCAAACTCATAACAGCACACACTGTGGGAACTAGAAGATTGTAACTTCTTTTTATTAATTTTACCAGGAGAGAATATAAAAAGTATTTAGAATGATTTTTAAAACATTTCAATCTAGTAAAAGTTCTGTTATATAAAGCTTTTACTATACTATTGAACTTATTGATAAATAAAGCTAAATAGCTTTATTAAAATTTTTAAAATTATCCTAAACACTTCCTTTCTTCTCTATTGTAAAATTCAGTAAAATGGAGTTAATGTTCATCTGATTCTCAGACAACAAATAGACTAGTCTGCACACTCTTCTGATATAATAACACAAAAATCCTATAAAAGACTCCTAGCTCACTGGTTTTTATTTACATCTACTGTATTCTTTACTTGAAAGGAGTTTAAAAAAAATATATATTGATGTGTTAATGCACATGTTGAGTGCTATTTTTAAATTTTCTCAAATTTCATTTTAAATTTAAACTGCTAATTAATTAAACAATGATAATGCCATTAACTAAAATGTGTTCTCCCATTGGATTTCATATACAACCTTTCTACACAATAAACTAGCTTCTTCGTCATTCGTTACATATAAATTCATTTTCAGTTAAGCCTGCACTTAACACATGTGTATGCTAAGCCATTGAGATACATATATATATATATATATATATATATATATATAGAATGAGAGTATCTTCATGAAAGTAAACCAGTGAATTTATAAAATATTAATCTATACACTGTAAAAATTTAATTACTTTTCTTAAGCAGTTCTAGAGAAAATTGGACTAAGTTTGCTTAATTAATCATTACCAGAAGATGTCTTTGATAGTCTCTATAATTTAAATATATATATTTAGTTGTAATATAAATTATCTATTATCTGCATGCATTTTAGAATAGTATTATTATAAACTTAGATACAAGTAGGGCTGTTGATTTGATTAGTTAATCAAATTGATGTACAGATTTAAAATATATTAGAAATAAAGTTTTTGATGAATTAATGAAAATTATTAAAATTATCATATGTTGATGAAATGATAACTACTTTTATTTCATTCTATGTCTCATTTCATTATGTTACAGTTTTATAAAGTGGCCAATAAATGAAACTTTACATTGACAAGTATTGTAATATATACAAGGGAATGTCAGTTTCCAACATACAAATTAACTACGGCAAACTTAATTGAACTCAGAGTCAGTAATAAATTTAACTTTCACAGGGGAAAAATCACTATGAGGTTTAATTTAAGAATGAAATTAATATTTTTAATATCTCACCTCATATCCTTTATTCTGACTGCAGTTTTGGAGCTATATCTCCATCATTAGTAGCCTCTTGTCGACCGGTGTTGTGTCGTTTCTTGACAGTTTTCTTCTTCCTTCTATTGTGGACTGATGAACCTCTGGATCAAATCAAAATTTGCGGGAATTTTGAAATTCATGAGTTTTTTCCTTGTTTTTTTGGATGTGGATTTTTCCCAAACCGTGAGTTCTTTCTCTTTATCTGTATGTTTGATTATCTGTATGCTTGGTCTGAAAAACATTTAATTGATACAAAATCCAGCCTAATCAAACATACAGATAAACAGAAAGAACTCACGGTTTAGGAAAAAATCCACATCCAAAACAAGAAAGAAAAGCTCATGAATTTCGAAATTCCTGCAAATTTTGATTTGATCCAGAGGTTCATCGGTCCACCAATAGAAGGAAGAAGAAAACCGCCAAAAAACGACATAACACCGGTTGAGGAGAGGCTATTGATGATGGAGATATAGCTCCGAAACTGCAGTCAGAATAAAGGATATGAGGTGAGGTATTAAAAATATTAATTTAATTCTTAGTAATAAATTTATTCAATTTATAGTGTTGGAAGTCATTAAAGATTCACTTGCTCATTGTACTAATAAATAATAACATTAATTAACAAAATAAAAATTATATTATAAAATTAAGTACCTTATAAGTTCAGTCTTCTCAACTGATACACTGGAGGCCTATTGAGACTAGTGCCATCCTCAGCAGAAGGTTGTTTTGCTACTGAATCTTTTGCTGATGTTTGGACTGGTCTTGAAAGAATTAGTGTTTTAAATTTTTTGTCAGTTGAGACTGCATATACAAGGTACACAGTTTTATATTCTAATTTTTATATTGTGTTTAATACTTCAACAGAATTTTATCATTAACTTTATAAGTGTTTACATTAATTAAAACATTTTGCTTTTTTTAAAAAGAAATCAAATATAAAAAAATATTAGATTTAAATTTAAAATTTTTATTTTGAATATTTTCCCCCCTGCATTTCTCTTTGAACCTCTCAATAGGGGAAGTTAAAAAAAAAAGCAAAGGTAATCCAAAGAATTTATAAGAATATTACAATATAAGAGATGGGTACTCAATATTAAAGGAACTATTTATAATAAATTGGTGCAGATTTTAGTCTATGTCGATGACATTGATATAGTGGGTCAAACAGTTAATTTTGTTAAGGAAGTTTTTCATACTCTCAAGCAGCTGGAAAATTAGGTCTGGAAGTGAATGAAGATGAGATAAAATTCATGCAAATCACCAAAAGACCTATAAACACTAAAAATATAGAAATCTTCGAGGAATTTAAATATTTGGGTCCTATTATAACTAATAATAATAATAATAATATAGAAAATAAATAAAACATAGAATTTTCTTGGTTAACAGATGCTATTATGATATCAAAAACACATTAAAATCACATTTGGTGAGTTAAAAAAATTAAATTGATCTTATATGAATCTCTATTAAGGTTGACGTTACATATGGTAGTGAGTGTTGGACACTTGAAAAGTAACAAACAACTCAGGGTTTTTGGGAGGAAAACTCTTAGGATGATATTTGGACCAGTGAAAATGAAGGTGGGGAATAAGATATAATCATGAATTGTATTCCTTATTCACAGATCCTGACATTGTTAAGTTTATAGATATAACTAGATTACATTGGGTTGGCCATATTATCAAGATAACAGAGTACACTCCTATTAAAAACTCAAACTACTGAAACCTGAAGGAAGTAGAAGGCAGACTGATCCTGAGATAATTAGATGGAATAGAATAAGAGTGTAACAAGTCCCATAGGAGCATGGTGATTCCTAGCAAACAACATGAGGGAGATTGCCTGTGCTCCCTCCAACTTTAACCTCCAGTTCAGATACTTTTTAGTAATTGGTCATTATTGGCCAGGAAGTTATCGTAAAAATCAGCTAAACATTCTCGCAAGAATGTTTTTTAAAAAACTTACACAATAAAATCTGATTCTCGCATGTCATTAATATACAGTAATAATAATAATGTTGATAGTTAGAAACAATAATAATATAATAATAATGGTTATAATGATTATAATAATCTGTATTATAAATAAAAATGTAAATGTTCTTTTGTTAAAATTCTTAAATTTCCGAAAGTTCTCCACCGATTGCTTTGAAATTTTGGCACAACGTTGCATCTGAATTTGCGCACATTTTTATATACCTATTATGTAGATGTCATACCTGTGACAGGTAAAAACATGCTTTTTTGAAAAATGAAAAACAGCTCCATCCGTTGGATGTAAAAGCAACATATGCTATACTAAATATTTTATGCAATGGTAGCACCATCTGTTGGATGTAAAAGCAATACACACTATATTAAATATTTTATGGCAATGGGAGCACCGTCTGTTGGATGTAAAAGCAACACACGCTATACTAAATATTTTACTGCAATGGGAGCACCATGTGTTGAATATAACAGCAACACACACAGTACTAAACATTGCTGATGCTGGACAGAAACGTGTGTTTTCTCTTTATAATTTTTTCCATTTAACCAGATTGAGCCACAGCAATGTGTGGGTGGGAACAGCTAGTATAATAATAATAATAATAATAATAATAATAATAATAATAATAATAATAATAATAATAATAATGGAGGTCATTAAATAAGAATTAAGTTAAATTTACTCCAGATAACTTAGAGTTCTGGCAAAATATAAAATTAATTAAATGTGCAGTTAAAATTATAGAAATGCGTTTTTATTTTTAAAAATCTATTAATTTTATATAACACTAGCAACAAACTTAACCCTCTGCATGCCACTGGTAAAATCTCTTGTGTCAGAGATTTCAATCGGATCCGCCGATGTGATTGGCTTTGCAAGTAGTTTAAGTATATAGTCTAGCAGATAATGGACAGAAGCATCAGAGCCGATCTAATCAGCTCACTGCACTTAAAGGGTTAATATTCAGGGGTATCTAAGGGATATGTGGATGGCGATCACAAGGTATCCAAGCTGAGCAAAACATTGCTTCCACTTGTGTTTTGCTCCTTACTTTAATCTTTCCTATATAGCTTCTCTTGGCTAATTCTTGTTTTTTCGACTCTGGTGGTATTAGAACATTCGAGGCCTAGGAGATCTTTTTCTATTTCCATTTCTCTCTATTGATTTATCTCATTCTTACAACCTCGTGGACACTCACCTTGATGGGTGAGAAGGGTTAATCTTTTATTGAGATATTAGGTAAACATGGAACTAAAAATGCCCACATAAGCTGCATGTACATCAATGCAGCCCCATTGCAACTTATACACAATGTGGATTCTTCTAAAGAGAAATAAGCATAAGTATGCAATGGATTCTTGTCATCAGCTACAGCTGGATACCCGTAATGAAGAATGAATGTGGAGGTTCATGATAGCACAGACATACATTCCAACCCAGAGCCAGTATTTTTCAAACATTTTTTGTATAATTCACCTTTTTCAAATCATGGATAATGTTACTATCTCACCTCATTCTTGGCCTACCTGCTGAGACTTTCTGTCTGGTTTTTTGTACAAGAAGTTTTGCATGTGCTTCTTTCAATCCCCATTTGTACCACATGTCCTGCTATCAATGCTCTTTTACATCATATTTTTGTATGCAACATAAAATCAACTTTAATGAGCTTAACTATGAACATGTGTAACAATAACATCTTCTTTCCAAGTATTAGGCCAAGGCCTGTTACGATCCTACAGAAAATTTTCCCTCCAGCATTTCATAGGACGGCCCAGTGATCTTCGTCCTCTTGGTATATAATTATAAGTAGCTTTGGGGATCTGATTTGAACTCATAAATATATAAATATGTACATGAACAATGAATAATACATAATTTTATCCAGAAAATCGAGAATAGGAGGAATAAAGAATACAAATATAGGAATAATGGAAGTGGAAGAAAGTATAACTCTAATATTGGAAAAAAAGACTGATGGTGGTGTGGACATATACAGATTTAAATCCTTCTCTTGCAGTTTTATCCAAGGCTGGATGTTTAGGCATAAAAAAGTAGAAAAAGGGAGGCAAATAAAAGGCAGTAAAAATCCTGCACTGTAGACGAGTGGTTTAAGGCACAATACCTTGGTGCAAAGCTATGTGACTTGCACTGGTTGAGTCCCTATGGGGGGAAGAAATATTATAATGGAATTTTGGCCAATATGGGACCAGTGCCTATCCAGCATTATGAGGAATTTGGGTAGCTACAATAAGTAGCAGCTCCAGGTTCTATTTATAATTCTTGTTATTTGCAAAAAAATCATGGTTTTGTTAGTGATATCCTTTTTATTTTTGTTTGACACTGAACATCCTGGGTAGTTAAATGTATTTATCTGTTCTGTTATACTATTATTTATTACTATTTTAATTCTAATTGAGTTTGTTTTCTTGAAGTCCATTATCTCTTTGTTTTGTGATTTGAGATTTTTAAGCCATATTTTTCTGCTCTTAATTGTAATTTGTAAACTGATTTCTGTAATGCATCTTCTGAATCAGATATCAGAACTTGGTCATCTGCAAAAAAGAAGTGTTTGGATTTCTTTTGCTCTTTAACATTTTTATTTGCTTTATTTCTTCCAGTTTCCAATATGAAATAATTTGTTTATATATTTGTTAAACAGTGCTCTACATTATTTATATAAAATCACAAAAGTACTGGGCTCACTCTTTTAATGCTGTTTTATAACTTTTGTTGCACATAACTAAAAGATGATTCTTCAGATTATCAACATAGAAATTTTGTAGTTTGACAAATAATGTAAATTCCTCAATTATGTTCTAAATTGTTATCACGGTCAACATTTTTGATGATCATATCATCATCATCCATGCAAGTATTAGGCCATGTGGCCTGTTACAGTCTCAAAGAGGAATTTTGCATCCAGCACTTTTTTGGACGTCCCAGGATCTTTTGCCTTGGGGGAAGCAACGAAGCATGGCTTTTAGGATTCTGTGAGATGGCATTCGTTGAAGATGGGCTCTCCAGTTGTTCTGGTAGTTTTGTATATGGTGGAGAATGGGTTGTACATCCAACTCTTCCATAATTTCCTCATTTCTTTTATGGTCCCATTTGGTATAGCCTGCTGTATGGCACATAAATCACATCTCATTTACTGTTATTCAGCTTTCATCTCTTCTTTGTATTGTCCATGCTTCACTACCATATTTTAATACTGGTCTTGCAAGAACCTTATAAAGCCGCAATCTTGTGTTCTTTTGTACTAAAGATGGTTTTATTATACTGTTAATTATCCCCGTTGTTTTTTATGAAATTTGTGATTTTCTTTGATATATCAGCTTTATCTTTAAATATTAAATTATAACCCAAATAATTAAATTCATTTACTCTTTCTAAAATTTCATCATCCAAAACAATTTTGCTAGGCATCACTTTAGTTTTCTTTGTATTGATTTCCATGTTGTACCTTTTTGCAATTATATTAAAATTGTGTATAGAATACTGTAAATCTGTTTCTTTGGAGATATTAATATCAAATCATCTGCAAAAGCAAGGAGTCTATTTTTAGGTTTCTATTAATTTGAATAGAACCGTGTCTCATCTGTCGCCAATCATAAAGTATTCTATCCATGTATATGATAAAGAGCAAGGGTGAAAGACCACATCCTACCCATTGGGCAAAAAATTTACATTTACTTTCAAGTCTCAAACCAAGCCTCGGATGATAATCATGTAGAACATGAAAAGAAAATTCTGAGAAAAAGTATGGATCTATTCTAGAAAGAGGAAAATGCTTTATATTATTAATTGGTCCACAAGACAATTATTAACAGCAGTTGCATTGGATCAAACAATGATTCTAATTCAGACACTAAATTAAAATAGTAGTGACATATGGTCAGCATTCAGCATGTCGAGTCGCCCAACTGTTATAGCTGGTTTTCTCAACTTGGAGCTGCTACTTAACGTAGCTATCCAACTGCCTCAAGATGAGTGGGTATTGGTCCCATACTGGCCGAAATTCCATGAGAAAATGTTTTCCTTGGAGACCTGAACCAGCGCAAGTCTCATAGCTCTGCACCAAGGCTTCTTGCCTTAACTACTCGGCTAGATGCAGGACTCCTAGTAGGCTTATCTTCCTCTTCCTCCTGCCATGTGTTAGTCATAATCTGAATGAGATTATGGTGTTCTTGAGCCATATCTTTCTTGGTTGACCTAACAATCTCTTGCCATGTGGTTAATGATCTTGTATTATAAGAAGTTAAAATTTTAAAATTATGTCTGAGATCTTAGTTTTCTTTAACATACTTTCCATGGTGCGACATCTATAAGACCCTACCTACTAGCCTGCTGCTGGCTTCACATCCATATGCGTTAATCATAGAGGTGGATGATCATCCAACCAATATGGGTGATGTGTGGTTAGCATGTGAGGCCGTCTAGCCATTATAACTGGTTTTCTCAACCTGGAGTCGACACTTATTGTAGCTATCCACATTCCTCACAATACAGGGTGGGTACCGGTCCTATGTTGGTGGAAATTCATTGAGAAACCAGTGCAAGTCCAGCAGATCTGCACTAAAGCATCAATCATTAAATTGTAATATAGAATCTTAAAAAATGCTAATTACTTTTTCATTATAGTGAAAATTCAAGAAATTGTAGTCAATGTTGGGGGCAGAATAATCTCATTGCTATTAATATAAGAGAATATCTATTAAAATCATTTAATATAATCATATAGGAACTCTTTTATCATCCCTACTTCTCTAAAAAAACTAAAAATATATAAAACTATTACTCTCCCAGTTATATTATATGGATGCGAAATATGGACTATTACTTTAAGGGAGGAGAAAAGATTACAAGTATTTGAGAATAAAGTTCTTAGGGAAATTTTTGGACTAAAAACAGACAAACAGGCAGGCAAATGTAGAAGACTACATAACAATGAGATACATGATCTTTAAGGAAACCAGATATAATAAGTCTCGTAGACTGCTGTGGGCAGGACAAATGGCAAAAATGGGGAATGAAAGAGGGGCTTGGAAATTCTTTGTTGGATAACCAGTAGGAAAGTGCCCTGTATGTGGGCCAAGAATGAGGTGGGAGAATAACATTTATCATGATTTGAGGGAAGTAAATTATACAGTGGATGATTGGAAAATTAGCTCAAGAGAAGGATGTATGGAGAGCTTATATCCATGGGGCCATGAACCTATAGGTTTGATAGTGCTATGAGTTAGTTGATAGAATCATATTTATGTTGTCAATAATAAATCTGACCTAATATTTAAATAAAGTAAAGAGTAAACCCTCTACCTGTGTCCAGCATAATGACACGATAAGAAGTGAGATGAACTCCTTTTTATTGAATATCTATGAATAAGAGGGTGCTGATTAAACAGGCCTGTCACACCTCTACACTGACAAATGAAACAAAATTGATAATACAAATATGGAGAGGTGGTAAAATGAAGTTTTTAATGGAGGAAAACTGGATGAACCCTGAGAAAAACTTGTCTTGGAACCAATTTGTCCCTAAATTTTAGCCAGGTTAGCTTTTTACCATTTTTCCTTGTCAAAAACTTAATTCCACCATTTCTTGATAGCCATGCCATCCATTAAATTTGCTAAATATATGTAGAAAATTAATAATGGTGAAAAAAATGCATTAATAGTATAAGCTGAGAGGACTATATTTATTTCAGGGGAGGTTGAATGAATCCCAGGGGCAGCTAGGATCCAAACTGTTGAAGTAAGATCTTTACCCTGTCACTTATAGTATTTGAATATCTCCATAGATTGATGATTTTTTTGGCAATATAGTGGCCTAATAATTGAAATAAAACTGATTATTGCATACACTACTGTACATCCTCAGGGAGATATGGCTACATTTTATGAATAGAGAACAAATCTACAAATTGTATACAAGTGAATAAAATGTTGAACCAGACTATTAGCTTAATGGAAATATGAAAGGTGTATCACAGTAATGTTAAATTAACCAAACTTATGTCATATTTTCTCTGGAACCGTTTAAGATAATGTAATGGAATTTGTACAGTGTATAGATTTATATCTCGTAAATTCACTGACTTACTTTCATGAAGATACTATCATTCTAGATCAAGATAAATATAATTTTGAAATATAAATTTAATATATATATATATATATATATATATATAATTTTACTTTAGAATGAGAGTATCTTTATGAAAATATATATCATTGAATTTACAATATATGATTCTATACATTGTAAAAATATCATTACGTTATCTTAAAACTGTTCCTTAGAATTGAATACAAATATGAATCGGAATCTTTACACCTCACCTCATAAAATATGATCTGTCCCACACAAGTTTTGGAGATCATTATCCCTATTCTCAACTAAATTCTAACTAATTGGGAATCTGGATGATTATCTCCAAAATGTCTAGGTGTGAGGATCATATTTTATGAGATGAAGTATAAAGTTTTTTATTTATATTTGTATTGTACTGATTTTTACCTCATAGTGTCATTTTCCATGAATTTTTCATTAAAGAATTCCTAAGAAAATGGGATACAATTTTAATTAATTTAACATTATTGTGAAATGCCTTTCATATTTTCCCTAAAGTAAACATTAGCTTGGTACAGCCTTCTGAATATGTCTGCCTAAGTGAATGTTAAGCTTTTGTTTAAGAGTTAGACTACTACCATTGGTTAAAAGCTTAGACACTTATCCTTATAAAAAATTATCTTCTTTCAAGCAATAACATTATTATGTAAATACAATGTTTTTGAAAAAAATTTGAATAACTCAGCCTTTGAAATTTTTTAAAGTTTTCTAAGTTCCACAGAATAGCAGTGCACATGTGCAAATTTTCATGAATTGTCACCAGATGGAACCACATATTTGTGAAATTGGTATAACCATGATGATAATTGCTGTGTATGCCCCAGAGGAAGGTAAGAAAGAAGACAAAAAAATTTTATAAAACATTACAAACATTAGTTGATAAATATACAAAAGATCATCATTTAATAATAAGTGGAGACTTAAATGCCAGAGTAGGCAATGTCCCTATACCTAATGTAATAGGAAATAATGGAGAAGTAACAATAAATGATAATGGACAGGATTTGAGACAGTTTTCAGCTTATAATCAATTAAAAATAATGAATACCTATTTCCGAAAAAAGGACATACATAAATATACAAGAAGTGGATATAACTCAAGATCAATAATTGACTATTTAATCGTAAACAACAAGCTAGGAGCCTTGGTAAAAGATGTGAGAGTACATAGAGGCAGCGATATATACTCTGATCACTATCTCGTGATAAGCAAAATAAACATAATAGCTAAATGGCGGAAAAAAAAATAACATGAAGAACAAAAGAAACCAAGAAGAAGTATATAAAGTATATTTATTACAAGATCAAAGTATTAGACAACATTATGAAAGCAGAATGAATAAATATATATCAGAGATAGCGACATCAGAAGACATAAATATTGAATGGGAAAATATATCAAATGTAATACATAAAACAGCAAATGAGATATTAGGAAAGAAAAATAGAATAAGAAATAGGAAGGGCTTGAGAACTTGGAATGCGAATATACAAAATGCAGTGAATGAAAAACAAAAAGCATATCATTACATACTTACGACTGAAAACAGAAGAATCTTATGAAGAATATAAAACGAAAAGGAGAATTGCTAAAAGCATTATAAGAAAAGCCCATCAGGAGTCATGGGATAAATTCATAAGCTCAGTAGAACATGATATGTATGGAAGACAAGAAATAGGTTATAAATTAGTGAAAAATCTAAATCAGACTGAGAAAAAGATTCTGCCAGATTGAATATAATCCCAGAACAAGAATGGATCCAACATTATGAAAAACTTTGGAAAAAGGAGGAAATTGAAGGAAAAGAGAACAATGAGGAAGAAATAAAAGTGGAAAAATATTGATGTAATAGACATAAATGAATTAGAAATGGCTTTGAAAACCACTAAGAATAGGAAAGCAACAGGATTAGATAATATAAATATGGAATTAATCAAATATAGTGGAATATTGTGTAAACTACGAATACTTCATCTAATTAATATATGTTGGCAGACCTATGGGATTCCAACCACTTGGAAAACAGCAATTGTGAAGAATATATTCAAAAGAGGAGACCGAAGAAGATTGCGAGAATTACAGAGGGATTAGCTTAATGAATACTGGCTACAAGATATATACGAAAATAATAAATAATAGATGATGAGAAACATAACAGAAGTAATAATAAGTGAAAATCAAAGTGGATTCAGAAAGGGAAGGTCATGTATAGACAATGTCTTTACACTGAAACAACTCATAGAAAAGAGAAGAGAACATAACTTAGAAACTCACATGGGATTTATAGATTTGGATAAGGCCTTCGATCGAGTAAACAGACAAAAATTATGGGAAATATTACGAATGAAAGGATACCCGCTGTGCCTTGTTGAAACAATAAAGAAATTATATGAAGACACAAATATAATTATAGATTACTGGATTCAAAAGAACAGATGCAATCAAAACAAATACTGGATTACGACAAGGATGTAGGTTTATCACCCACTTTGTTTAATATATATATAGACGATATTTTAAATAAATGGAAAGTTTTAGTAAATCCAGGAATAAGAATAGATAATAAAGTGTGCATAAATAATCTTCTATTTGCTGACGATGTAATCATAATACAGAAAAATGAAGACGACTTACAGAAATCAATGCATGCATTAAATGAAATATGTAAGATATACGATCAAAAGGTTTCTGTAAGGAAAACGAAGACCATGGCTTTTAGAGGAAGAGATCCAGTGAGAACCAAAATTATTTTAGAAAATCAAAGTATAGAACAGGTGTCTAGTTTCAAATATTTGGGCTGTGATGTTGGCTACAATGTGGAAAAGAGATATTGACTCCAAAATAAATAAATTTCAGATGGTGTGTGGAACAATACAGAGAACATTCAAAAATAAAATTAGAAAAAAGAAACCAAGATTAAAAAAATGTATAATGTGGATGGCGGTTCCCACAATATTGTAGGGAGGTGAAACTTGGGCTCCAGTGAAAAGACAGAAGGATAGAATACAGACGGCAGAGATGCGGTTCCTAAGACAAGTAAAAGGATGTACAAGACTTGATAGAATAAGAAATGAGGATATAAGAGAAGAATTGAAAGTACAGCCTTTATTGGATAAAGTCACGAATTACAGACAGAAATGGATTGATCACATGGATGGAATGAGTAAGGAGAGATATCCATTGTTAGCCAGGAACTATCAAGCAAGAGGAAGGCGTGATGTTGGAAGACCTAGAAGACGTTGGGCTGATGCAATATGAAGTCGGAACGGGCAATTGCCTAATCCCTGGAGTGATGATGATGATGATGATGGTATAACCAACCTTCACAATAAATTCTCAAACATGTTTATAAGAAATGGATGTACACTAACCTGCCCCTTCATAATCTAACAACATTTATTTAATAAACTATGAACTAATCTGGTGTACACTAACTTGTCCCATTGGAACCTAACAAAATGAAATAAGTGAACATGTATATCTTGAAATAAGTTTTACAATTAATTGCAAAAATGTTAGTCATCCCAATTTCAGAGATGTCTTGCCATCTGGTAGCAATTTCATAAGCATTTACACATGTGCACTACAATTCTGTAGAACTTGGAAAAAATAATTGAGAGATAAATGTCACAATTTCTGTACATAGATAAATATTTAATAATTGTAAAAAAATTAAGTATTGTTGTAAAACATTTAAAATGTTAGTAAAGATGGAAAAAAAATATATAGAACAACAGTATTATAAGAAAATGTTGGATGAAAATTCATAGAACAATTTTTTCTAAAGTTCAGCATGTTTTTTTAACTTATGAATTTTGTTAAATAAGAGAGTAAATTTGGTTAACTATGTTAATCAACAGCCTTAAACATGAGAATGTATTATTAACTGTATTAATTGTTGTCGTTTATGCATGTTGGTGTTTGAATGCCTTATTTTATTTTAATTTTGCTCCAGAGGTATTACCGTAATCATATTTTATGTACATTTTTATCTTGCATAAAATATTAACCTCATTCATACAAATTATGTCAGTCTTTTGATAAAAAAGCATTGAAATTAAAAGCTAAAATCTTTCTATTTTTATGATTATTAATTTATTAATTATTATTGTTATGAAACTGCATGTTAAAAAGGTAACCAAAGCTAACCATTATACTCCAATAAAACACAAAACACGCATAAAATGTAAAGCACAGCTTAAATGAAACTTGAAAAACACTTCTGTAGTAATGTATTTTGTTGCAATTTTCATTTGTAACCTGGACTTAAAAGTTAGAAAAATTCACATTGTAAAACAAATGATATCTAGCATTTGTTAAGCGTAGATTAATAATGTAAAGGATCAAATACGCTTTGACTGAGTTGAATAAATTGCAATGTGTATAAACATGTTACAATATGTAGACATCTTACAAGAATAGTGGTTCCTATAATATGGCCATAGATTTTAATCTTTATATTATTTGACAAGATAAGGAACTTACATTTTGAAGAATACCAGAATAGTGAAATAGCCTACTGGGGCAGATAGACTTTGAAAGCTGTAACAATCTGTGAAGATTATTTGACAAAGCCAAAATAGATAGGCATTTTTCAAAATCCACTAGATAATATTTTGCTCAGAACATTTTAGCTTTTAAATTTACTAAGGATTTTGAAGGCATAAAAATCCTGAATTTGAATTTCCCTCAGGAGATAACTAAAGCCATGGGTCCCATGTCATAGATTTACAACTTATAAAAACCATGAAGCCTGAAAAAAAGAGACCTTAGAACAAAATTTGTTGGTTCTTTGATGCCAATTTGAATTGCGACTCTAAAGACCTTAATTGCTAAAATGTGTATCTTCGGGTTTTTACAGCTGCTGCCATCTTCTGTGCCAAACCTCCAAAGCCTACGATCTTGGGCATCTTCAATGCTTAGTCCTCTTGCATGCATTACTATCTTCATGCTTTCCTTCCATGTTAACATTGGTCTCCCTCTTTTCTTCTTGTTAAAATGTTATTTAATAAAAAGCCTATCCAACAATAAATTGAAGTCCATAATTTGAAAGCCAAGATAATCGTTATATAAATCTTAATATTTAGACTTTTTTGACAAAAACTGAGAAGACAGATGGTGTTTTCAAAATCAACTCTTTAAAATTGCCAAGAATTTGCATGTTTAAATCAAACTCTACCATTTTTCCAATAACATGAAGCCTTTACATAATTTGTATTGATGAGGTTTTGTTGTTCTGCTATGTTTATGTTGTATAGTTATTAATGCATAATTTATTTCTTCATTTTTAATATAGAAAGAGTTATTTGATATATTTATGTGTATGTATTTGTTTATATTTTTCTCCTACTTAATATAATGCAGGTAGTCTTCACATAACAGGAATACTAAAATAAAATGTCCGCTATTTGTTAAGCTTAAATTGAAAGTGCATCAAGTGTGTGAAAATAAGTTAATGATAACCAAACCAATTGATTCAGATGATGGTGTTTTAAACTTTTGGTTTTTGGTTATGTATAGGAGAACCCATTATTATTATTATTATTATTATTATTATTATTATTATTATTATTATTGATTATTCAGATTTTACTATTAACCGTATTCCACCCAAGTTATGTTAGGGTATTGTTAAAAACTAAACATAATACAAGATGCTATTAGAAAAAAGCAATTACAGTGTTCAAAAAAATATGGTTAATGAATTCATATACTATTTACACAACAATCAAAGAAATAATTTGAGGAGAGGAGTACTGTAGTCTATTGCATCATTTTTTTGTAAGTGTGATTCTAGAATATACCTTTATCTCCAAAATGTAGGGCAATCAAAAAGTAGGTGACTGATAGTTTGTAAAGTTTCACCACTTTTATGAACTAATTTCAACATTTATATGAAATCTTTCAAACTATGAATCAAATTTACCATGTCCAGATTAAATTTGTTTAAAAATATAATTGGATGACAAAAAATTTGCTTTGTATACAGTTCAAAACTGTTGAAAAAAAATATTTGTTTTGTTAATGTCCTTTTGGTGCTATTCTCCAATGTCCATTTCTTTGCATTAATATTTTTGTTTTTAGTTGTATTTTTGTAAATTAAATCGGACACTTAGAATAGGCATGAGGAAAATCAAATAAAGCTGCTAAATTAGCAAGTTGATTAGCTCGTCCATTTTCCATGGTGACAACAAGGCCTCATACCCACGATAGGAAATGTAAGGCCCCATATATATTAATATCCAGTTTGATATGAACTTCAATTGGATTTAAATAGAAAGACAATATAAGAATTACAGTTTTTTTCCCCCTAAAAAAAGGTATACAATTCGGCACAAAGTATGGTGTAGGTAGGTAAGCAATTTTCACATACTTTTGAAATTCACAATGGATTAAAGCAAGAAGATCCACTCTCTCCTCTGCTATTCAATTTTATACTAGAGGGTAAAGAGGGCATATAACTCAGTGATATTAATCAGCTGTTAGTGTATCATGATTTATTAGCGAGGAAATGCTAAGAGCCATCACACACCATCTATAAATAACACTAAGAAACAGGGCTGGAAGTAAATATCCATAAAACTGCAGTAAATGTATGTCACATGTAGAAGTATATTATATGATATAAATGGGGACTTAACCATAAATAAGGGAAAATTTGAAGAAGTGGCAGAATTCAAATATCTAGGAACAATAATTATAAATAGGAATGAAGTGTAGAAAGAAATTAAACATAGAATCAATTCTGGAAATGCATGGTATTATGCATTACAGGGACACTTGTCAATCTGACTTCTCTCAAAAAATGTTAAACTAAAATATATATAGAATGCTTATTTTTCCAGTTACATGGATGTGAAACATGGAGCATGTTGGGCTACCAATATGATGCAGTAGTTTTACCATACAACCTTGTCATGTTCTTATACTTAATTTTACATTTTCTTATATTTCACACTTAATGTACTGACTGATTTATTTCATGTTTAACCTATAAATTATAATCAATTAATTCCTTGCAAAGAAGACTACCTGTAATGTAAAAATAATATTTAAATATTTTATAATGTTTTCAGTAATTTGAATATTTTATTTTTGTTAAAAATAGTTATATTGCTATAGGGACATCAAGATATTTAATAACAAAACTTCCAGTCTCTTGCAGTCAGAAATGAAGTCTGAATGACGATAACAATCTTCAAATTTTTATTGTTTCTATAACTACCGTAAATCCTTTGAAAGGGGTAAAAGTTAATTCTAATAAAAAAAATATATATCTCATTCTAATTACTTGATATTATTGACAATTTTTGTGTTAATTTAGGATAAACTTAGCTTTAATATTTTTATATATCTTAAACATTTTATGTATCTTAAACAATTATGAAGTTTGGCATCACATGCCTATATTGAGGTACAGTTTTTTTCATCTTCTATAATAAATAAAAAAATTAACTACAAATAGTCATTATATTTTTGTACCTGTTAATAATTTGATTGCAAGATATTACATTTTAACTTAAAGAAAATTAAATGGTGAATTCTATGGTAACTGACATAAGAATTCCAACAAGTTAAAGTAACGTTTAAATTATATTTTTAGCCTTGTAGGTTCTCTCCAAAATATTTATATACAGGTTTCAATCTCTTTAACAGAAAATATGGAGTTTCTATCTTTAATAGCTGTGAGGCCTACTTAAAATGTACAGTTTTAATATCGGGACACAGATGAAACTGTAGATTATCATGTTTTACAGAGTGAGAGTAAAATAATCTCTGTGAAATTTTCAATTTTATTTCAACAAGTAATTGTAAATGTATATAAGAGGAGTTAAAAAATACATGATTTAAGTTTTATGTTCTAATAAACTTTAGTAACTAATTACACAACATAAAGGTAACTGATGTAACAACTAACACTTTTGTGTGATGTAAGCATTTTCATTAAAATAAACAACAATTCTTTGATACATATTAGTTTGTTCATATATTACAACATTTTGGGGTGTAGACACTATAAAATATTTTTAATAGTCCACACACAACTTTGGGAAGCAGGGAAGAAACTTTAATTTTCATGTGTTATGTCAAAGTTATCATGGAATTCACCAAATGTAAACTCTCGAACATGTTTTTGAATGACTATTATATTAATCTGCTACAGAAGCTTAAGTAAAGTGATCCCACAACAGGTCCGGAGGCCCTTGGGGTAGTAGGAGGTTAAGGCTCCCACTTTTTCTAGACAATCGGCACTTTATGTCATCCGGGTTGTCAGCCCTGCGTGACGGCCGCCTTTACCCCCAGAACAAGCGTACTCATTTCGGTTAGAGGCTGAGTCGACCCCAGGGTCATAGTGCCGCCAGAGGGTTTGGGTCAGTTTAAAAATCCTTACCCCAATGGGACTTGAACCCTCGACCCTCCGGCTTGTAGCTCAGTGCCTTAACCACTACGCTTAATCATATGTAATTTCACAGTCTTCTTGGAAGCTCCTAGGAAGTGTGTGGAATGAAGGTTCACGACTCTTAAGCACATGGGATTATAGAAGTAAGAGAAAAATCAATGTCTAAATTATGAGCCTAGAAGTATAATGGATAAAGCAGTGGAATGGAATTCCAGATCTCCTGGGTTCAAATCCCGGTTTAGGCATTAATTTTTGTCATAAAATATTAATTTGTCCTTTAACATAAGTGACAAATTTAATGTCAACACACTGAAAACACAAGCTTTACTAATACAAAAATAATGTTTAGAAGAAAATAACATTGGAAATACAAACATTTCTTTAAAACAAATGTAAGACAATTCTAATGTCAGAGGTAATTAGCGTCATATATATAATTTTTTTATTAGGCTTAAGATTTTTTTTTACTGGTGATTTATTTTATAAATTGCATTGGGGTTGCATTGATGCACATGCAGCTTATGTGGACATCTCTTATTTTGTTGTTTGCTTAAAATATCAGTAACAATTTAAGCTCTTTTACCTTGTCAAGGTGAATGCCCACAAAGTTTGTAAAGAAAAGTTTTGTAAAGAATTAGATAGATATAGAGGAAAGAATTTTTAATTTTTGTGATTGTAATCTCATTGGTGTAGGGGTTAATTGCTTTCATCTGGTCCCAGAGGTCATGGGATCAAACCTGGCTGGGTTGATGGATTTTTTAGGATGGAAAAATATAAATCTGGACGTAGTAAATTGATTTTTTAGTATGTAAAAATCCAAGGGACAAGTCTTCCGTGAGGGACTTAAGCCATGGGTCCCAAGTCTGAAGATTTTTGGGCTCATAAAAGAATCTCAAGCCTAAATTAGAGTCCCTGAGCAAAATTTAATTGGCCTTTCCATCCATGTAATTCTGCAGCAGAGAAAAATAATGCATGAGCATCCCTCAAAGTATTGGGAATGCCTGGAATACCAAACAAGAACCACAAACAAATAGACCTTCTACAACAATCACTACACCTTCCATCCAGACCCGAACCCAACTTCAAAGAAATCGAACTCAAAATACAAGTTCTCAAACCACAAACTCCACTCCCATTCTAAATAATCAAAGCTTCCTTCCACTCACACACAGACAGCAACAAGAAACACAGGAGACCCATCAACAACAAGAACAAGGAATCAGTGAGACCTTAAATACCCTTCTACAACTTATCAAAAAGATACTCGAATCACCACAACTACTCAAAACAACTCACCTTACTAAAAGCACTTACCTTGACCAATGGTCCTTAGGTAAACAAACATACAATGACCTCTCTTAACACACTAACTAACTCACTGGCACTATCGAACCTGTAGGTTCATGGCTGTGCGGACATAAGTTCTCCATGCATCCCTATCCTGATCTAACGTTTTCCAATCATTCCCTGTATAATTTACTTCCTTCAAATTATTGTTAGTGTTATTCTCCCACCTCATTCTTGGTCTACCAACTGGGCGTTTTCCCTCTGGCTTTCCTACAAGAAGCTTCCATGCACGTCTTTCATTCCCCATTCGTGCCACATGTCCTGCCCATCTCTGTTAACACACAAATAACCTAATTAATACAATAGGAACAATCCAAATTCAAGCAACACTACTACAGAACATCAATAGACAAACAACTTAAGATAAACACTAAAAGTACTTAAACTAAAAACACAAACAATTATGGCCAAGAAGCAATCATTTCACCAAAAGAAACATCCTAAAAATGGCCGAGAAGAAGAGGATACTCTTCTTCCTAAACACTCATACAAACACCAAAAATAAGGGTCATGGCACTGAAAAAGTCTGCAGCACCTACGCACAAACACCATAGATACTTGAGAATACTTTAGTTGCCTACTAGGTGCAGGGGAAATAAGCTTAAATTAGCTTAGTATGTAACTCCTGATAGGGAGCACCTTTGTCCCCACATGGGATGTACAGGTAGAGATTAACTAGATTATGGAAACAATAAAAACTGTGGAACTAGAGTTCTGTTTAAGACTTTTTCCTGCAATCAACTGATCAAGTATATATGCCATTTTATCTTAACACACAGTTGTTACAGAGATAATAAAGTATTGTAAAATTATGTCATATGGTTTAGACTTTATTCCTGTAATTGACTGATCATGTCCCTAAGGCAATGTTATGAAGAAGACAGTTTTAATTTAATAGTTAATAAATAGATATTTGATATGTTTGTTTTTCATAAAGTTGTAAGGTGTTGTGGTCTTGGGAATGTATAATCTATTTTTGATATCAGTGTTTTTTTAAGTTTTGGTCCCTTCTGTGGTCTAACATTCCAAGAGTTATGGGTTCAATTCCTGGATATGTTATAGAAATTTTCTTTGGGTATGAAGTTTGGAACATAGTTAATTTGTTCTCTTAAGGAGTCTTAGCTACTATAAATGAGAAGTAGCTGAAAACAGCTAAGAAAACCAAAACTAAAGTTGAGGTATTATGTTAACTCCGTACTGTCATCTGCTATTAAGGATGCAATCATCTCAATAATTTAGTTCAGAAAACTAAAATTAAGATTGAGGGATTGCATCATGTGACTTCCTGTACTGTCAGGTGATAGCCAATAACAACCATTTTATTTTCCAGTTAAAACTGAAATTACAGTATATTTCAGAACATGACCTCCTCTCACACCACTGGCTCATAGCAGCTATCAATGACAAGAACAACCCTCTGGAGAAAACAATGACATTGTGCTGTTTCTAGAAGTGTCTCTCTTTTGTCCATTGGTATTTAAAGGATTACAAGAAGTGTTGCCTATTGTTCACTGGAATTTAGAGCTCAAAAGAGAGGGAGTGAGGGCCAAGCTTTTCCTGGAATTGAGGTTCTCATGTTCTGGAAAAAAGTATATGTTAAGGGATTACATCATATTAACCCGTGATTTTGTGTACTTGTCATATATTTCCAGTAACAAGAATTGCCTCAGTTATCAGTTAAGAAAACAAACTAAGGTTGAGGGATTGTATCATGCTAAGTCCTGTATTGCCATTTGATAGCCAGTGACAGCATTTACCTCATTTATCCAGTTAAGAAAGCGTAACACTGTAGCATAGTTGGAAGGTTTAAGATTTGATTCCAGGGTCAGGATTTTAAAACTCGCCTAAACCTATCAGCACCATGGCCCCTGGGTCGTCTCAGCACTCTTGAAAGAAATGAGTGCTAGATGTATGTTTTAGGGATAAACGCAGCCATCACAGAGGGCAGATTGTCTAGGTGGGAGCCTTAACCTCCCTCTTAAGGCCTGTAATGGGAATACTTTACCATTACCTATCCAGTTAAGAAAACTAAAACTTAACTCGAGGGATTGTGCATTGTTAATGACCTGTTACCCTGTTTTGCCATCTGTTAGTCATTGACCTTGAATATTTGGAGCTGATCTTCCAAAGATTTAATTTAATATATTTTATAATTTTAATATAAATTAATTGTTTTATTTTGTTATACATTCTCAAGTCCATGTAGATGTAGCTTGTGTATTGTATTTGATGTTGTTTGGCAGTAGACGTGCATGCATTTATGTTTATTGCTTTCAGATCCAATAATAATGCCCAAATTAGAAGTACATGAAGACGGAGAAGGAGAAAGTGAAGGAAATGGTGGAGATGGTGATAGAGGGGATGGAATAAACTCACCTCTAGGTGAACACCATCTGGTCTCGTCTCCAGCATCTGCTTCGACTCCAGCTCGTCCTCCAGTGAAACGGCGTGCACGACGTCGTGCAACATCTGCAAGTCAAGATCCTGCAGAACAATTGACGGAGATGAGTGTTAGGGGACTGAATCTTTTTCGCTATGCCTCCATCTCAGAAGGAGTTTACCAATGCACAGAATGCGCCAAGTCGGATGTCCAAAAAACGTTCAAGAATAAGTATAGCTTCCAGCGACATGCGTTCCTCTATCATGAGGGACATCAAAGAAAGGTCTTTCCATGTCCTGTCTGTTCAAAAGAATTTTCCAGACCAGATAAAATGAAGAATCATATGAAAACCGTACATGATTGCTTTATGCCAAAAGATTGTGTGTTCCCACTTGGGTTTTTCTTACCCCATTAACAATAATGGGACTTGATAGTATGGGTAGTCAGGGCTATGATAGGGTTTTGGAAAACATTAACTCGTTTTTATATTGAAATATAATTTCATTTTATAATACACAGCATCTGACAAAATCACTACCAATAAAAATATTAGTATAACAGGGACAGAATAATGGACTTTAATTTTATGTTAGCAAACTCACCAAGTTAAGTAGATCTTCATATTATATATATATATATATATATATATATATATATATATGCCTCTGGTGGCTCAAAACAATGAACAATTAAGAATTAAAAATTGAATATAATCTAAAATATGGTTGCCATGATGTTTGCAAGTTCAAACCTGGCCTCGATGTATTTTTCAAGGCATAAAAATCCTGTAAAGCGGTTTCCTTCAGAAGAGGCATGGGCCCTGCACTATAGATTTACAGTGTGTAAAACAACTTCATGGCTGAAAAAAAGGCCTCTGAGTAAATTTGTTGGCCATTTCATGCCAGATCTTAGCCATAAAGAGTATCATTTAATAAAAATAATAATACAATTTCACTTTCTACTGTACTGCGAATTCTTCCATTTTAACTCGTACGTTTTTATATCCTGTACATGCTGACTGATATCATAATTTTATTGTCACAAGAACTTGGAGAGTTTCTATGGAAAATAAGATGTAAATCATTTTTATAACTTAAAAGGGTGAGAAGATACTCCCATTTATTATTGGTAGTGATTCTGTTGGACACTGTATATTTTACTATTTCTGTGAGTAACCCAGTGAAGTACCATCTGGTTGCCAGCTAACTTTCCATTTTACCTCCATATATGCACCTTTCACAAGCCAAACTGACCAACTTCAAACTCTGCGAAAATGTCTGGAACCTTAAAAATCTTGTATTTGCAGACCACAAGCCTGGATGACTCCTTGTTGTTAGATCCATGCTTTTATTAACTCCCAGATATTCATATAAAAGGGGATAAGACAAGTTTTTTGATAAAATGAGTTATACATGCCAGGATATTTTATTTCAATACCTTCACTGTGTATAAGGAAATAAATCATATTACATTTCTCTCAGCAATAGAATAGGCACCCAGAAAATGGTTACTATAATTTTTTTCTTCCAAGATGAGTTTTACATGGAAAGAGGTTTTTAATGACATATGGGACCTTTTTTTTTATGTAAAATCGATTTTGGAAAAATATGAGGGTTCTAGAAAACTATTATGAGTTCTGGAATTTCTCATAAATTGGGATATGTGGAACGGGATTTGTTTTTTAATTTTCCAAAGGATAGTTGCAATGCCTTATCCCCCTTTATCTGCGTGCATCTGTGAATTAAATCCATATAAATATTTTTTATTATCACAGTACCCTTTCTTGTCGCTAAACACTGGTCAACAAATGCTTCCACAAAACTGAATGCTTGGACTTACTAGAAGAGTTGAAAGGATAAAACAAGTTGACTTTGTTTTTTTCATTCCTTAAACATGAAGAGATTTGAATCTTATTTCATGTCTCATATATAGCTTGCTAGGCACCATTGTGACACATTGAGGTTGCATATGTGGAGAGAAAAATGGATTGATAACAGTGCAAATCACTTGGCATTAAGTCGTTGAAGCAATACTTACCTGGGATTCTACACATGCAAATATTAAATCAAAATATTACAACGTAGTTTTCTAAAAAGATTACTCTCAAACAATTAGCAATTACTGCACATATCAAAGATCATAAATTATTAATTTTGAGAGCATTTTAAATGTTGTTTTTTAATCAATTGAGTTTTTTAATTTAAAAATATTTTAAAGTTTTTATTATCCTTTAAAATAGTGGCGATATTTCAATGTTCTTGAAAAGAATAAAATTCCTTGCTCGAATTCTATATAATAATAATAATAATAATAATAATGTAGGGAATTTCTAAAGTAACCACCATTATGTTTATTTGTTGAATGTCCGGGACATTGTTCACAAATAAACCATCTTATTATCCTTCTCAGTGATGTACTAGAATCTGCTGAACACTTTGCAAAAACATCTGCAGGTTATCCCTGTACATTTTCATTAGGAATAATATATTTTAATATCCTCAACTCGTGTCCAACTCAGGGACAGGTCGAGGGATGAGGTGAGATGAAGCCCCTGTATATAGAGGTCTGTGAATGACAAGGGTGCCGGCCGACCATGCCTGATGCACCATCACAGGGGCAGATGAACAAAATGGATGAGATGAGTATGGAGAAATGGTGGAATGAAATTTTGGCAGGGGAAAACGGGAGAAAACTCCAAGAAAAACCTTCCCAAGCTCTGTTTCATCCACCATGAAACCCACATAGAGTGACTGAGACTCAATCTTGGAACCCCAGTGGTGAGAGGTGAGTGCCTAACTGCTTGCGCAACTGCCTTCATTATGAATAATATGTTCATTTAATTTTAAAATACAATAGGAAGTAACATTAAGAGGTTTGTTTAATAATTAAAACATTTAGTCTGTTCATTCTTGCTTCTTAGAATTATTTTTGTCAAACATAATGTTCGACAAAAACAACTCTAAGAGATAAGAATGAACAGACATAAATGTTTTAATTATGTTCATTTAAGTTCTTCAATCACACTTTATCCTACTGGGGCACGCCATAGCTTAATTGGTTAAGACAATATGCTACAAGCTGAAAGACGGGGTTCATGTCCCATTGGTGTCAGGATTTTTATACTGACCTAAATCTTTTGGCAGAACCATGATTCTGGAGTCAACTCAGCCTCTAATGGAAATTAATACCAGGCTCTTATTCAGGCAGTAGTCAAACAAGGCTGACATCTCGTACCAATTGTTTAGAAATTATTGACCTCTCACTACCCCAAGGGCCCATTGGGGGATGACTTTATTTTAGCTGTATCCTATATATTATATGGGGGATTTAATATTTTACCCACTATAAACGCTGTCACTATGATTGGTTTTTTAAATGCTTGATGTTCATATTTTTATTTTGTTTTTAACTGTTAATGTTAAGTGATACCATTTTATAAATTATAAAAACTTAAAAATAGAAATCTACATTATCATAAATGATAAATACTCAACCCCTATCAAAATTATCCCAATTTTTTTTATAAAAGTATAAATCATTTTGTTACTTATTAACTTATGTAATAAAAAACAAAATTATTACTCACCAGATCAGTTTAGGGCTCACACAAAGATCCCAAAATTTGGAACCCGTTAACAATTTTTGGTTTTACAATAAATATTGCCTTGTGCGAAATATATATACATATGCTACAATTTAACTTCAGGATTGAAGAACTTGGTTGAACTTTTTTTGTACTGTGAAATTTTTCTCAAAAGGTCTGCAGTTGAGCAACATTGTTTATACTGCAAGAAAGATGAGAATTAAAAAATAGTTCTTGCAGGTGATCTATGAACATGTTTATTAAACAAATGATTAAAATTAGATTTTATACAATAGTATAAGTCAAAATTGAATTGGTTATTTACCCCTTATATCATATTTTGCTCTCTCAGCTGAGACATGTTTCGAAGGACATTTTGTTAATTTTCAGCCAAAAGCTGACTGTATTTTTAACATAAAATTTAATGTTGCTATTACAAAGTTTAACGGAAAGCAAGTAAGAAATACGCATAAGGTATAATAATATAACATAGTAGGGATTTTTTTTATTCAATGTCACCAGGTTCTTTATGACATTTCTGGCTTTCTCCCGGCATTTCTTGGGTTGGGGCACCTGGAAGGCGGATTATGTTACCCCGATGATATGATGCATGATAAATGGTAATGAAGCACCAGGAGAGTTCTTAACCTAAACTTAACCTAAATTCCAGACCATGTGTAACCACAGGTCTTTCCCTTTTAGGAAAAATTCCTGTAGTCTGACCAGGAATTGAACCTGGGACCTCTTGAATTGTAGTCAGAAACACTGACCACTTACCCAAGAGGTTGGTCATGGTAGGAAATATAAAATATCATTTAATATATGAAGTGAGAAAATACATAAAAACATATAATTTATCATGATGAAATGATTCATTCCAATCAATATAGACGATTTCTTCATTCCAATCAATATTGACGATTTCTTAATATAGAACTCCTGAATGAGGCTATGGTTAAATCTGATAGCTGATGTTTAGGAACATCAGCTGCACATCAGAACCATGACTGGAATTTCAGTATGGTTCCTCTGGTTCCTACATTAGCCCTATAATGTCAATGTTCTGTAATTTATTTTGTAGTAGGACATAGAGCCTTTTTTTCTAAGTCAACCTCTTGCGGTTGATTGTTAGCTGTCTCAAAATGTACGGTTGGAAATGGAAACACAATACTAGTTGAAAATGCAAATGATTGTTCCCAAAATATGTTCCAGATGAGAAAACAAAATATGGGGTGAGATGTATATATCCAATTCAATTCTTAATAAATAACCTCACAGTGTTATTCCCCTCAGTTATTGATTAATAATTTGATGTTACATAAAAAAATTACCTCAGCTCTTTGAGAAGGATAATAAAAAAAATCTTTTGCTATTAACAAAATAATAAACATTGTTTTCAAGAACATTATATAATAATCTGACTTCTATATAATAGGGCTTCGGAAGTTCCCTAAATCAGCCCTGAAGGGAGTACTAGAATGCAGGAGTACCATTTTTAACAGATAGGCAAGTTTGGGACTGAAAATCACACACACTTTGCACTAGTAATATTTTTTTAAATATCTTTCTCAGATATCTCGGAAAGAATGTATTTTTTAGTTTGTCATTGAACCACACTAAGAACTTGCTCAGATAGCACATTTGTTGATATAATAGTTGTTCATTTTAAAATAATGTTTTATAAAAAACACAGGCAATAATAATATAGACTTGTAGCTCAAAGAATTAAAAAAAATTCATGCGTATGTTTTAGCTTTACACTACTTCATGGAAATAGCGTGGCTATCTTTTTAAACCTGTATTCTTTTTTTTTTAAACACACTAACCTGTAAATTGTTTTAGAACTAAGTAGGTGTTATCAGTCAAGGACGGGTTTGGCTGAGAATGTAATCCAAAATTGATCAATTGTACTTAATTCACTAATTGCATATAATATTTTTTCCACTCCTAAATTTAAGTAATAAAAATCGTCTTCTTCTGTCTTCTGGAATTAGGCCGTTAACCTGTTTCCACATCCATCCACGACCAACATATGTTTTACTTTGGATTTATAGCTGAATAATATGCGTGAAATGTATTTGGTGACATTCTTTCAATGCACTTGAACCAATTACTTCTTGATATCTCAGTTTTGTGTAAAAGATTGAATATACCTTATATTTTCTTCGTGTTTTCTAATCCACCATCATGTAACTTATTAATGGCCGTAAAAACTTCAGTTCTGCTGTTTCTACTTTTATTTCCTTCTGACTTAGTAATTGTCCAATTTTATTGCACCCATGATAATGATAATTCTATCTTCGGGTTTTTACAGCTGCTGCCGTCTTCCCGTGTCAAACCTCCAAAGCCTACGGTCTTGGGCATCTTCGATGCTTAGCCCTCTAGCTTGCGTTACTGTCTTCATGTTTTCCTTCCATGTCATCTTTGGTCTCCCTCTTTTCTTCTTTCTGTTCGGATGCCATTCATATAGTTGCTTCGGCCATCGCTCATCTTCCATTCTTAAAACATGTCCTAACCACTTTAATTCCTTCTCCTCAATTCATAATAATAATAATAATAATAATAATAATAATAATAATAATAATGTATATTAATTTTTTATAATTTGATATAGAATATTTTATGTTCTATTATTATTATTATTATTATTAATTATTATTATTATTATTATTATTATTATTATTATTATTATTATTATTATTATTATTTTATTTGTTAATATCCAGTTATTGAACAAACAATCCCTTGTTGTTTGTATTAAATTCCCTAGGGATATAAATTTACTTGCAATTGTATAAAGCGTATCAATAATAGCATGTTTCTAATGCCAGGATATAAGATCTCCATTCTTTTTTCTTTGCTTCCCAGTACAATTTTGATAAAGATAGATGCTAAAAGTTTTAAAGTGCAGAGCTTTTGTGAGATGATTGAACTTTTCTCTTTGCCCAACATACAATTCTGTGTATAGATATCTTATTTAAATAGGTAGCCAAGCAAATCATGGCCAATCATTCAGATAAAATGCACTTGCTTTCTAATAATATAAACTTATGGTATTGAATTCATCCAATCATTGTCCGCTTAAATTTTCTTAATAAGCTTCTGTTAGTTATTACTTGGTATTTTGATAATACAAACTTAAAAAGGACCCCTATTTGTTGAGTCTGTCGATCATTATTTCCCTGAATTGTCTTCATAAGCTAATATAGTTACCTCTTCTTGCTTTCCAATAATACCATCTTATATGGACTTGTGGATGCAGAGTCCAATCGATCAGTGTTTCCTTAAATTTTCTTAATAAGCTTCTACAGTTACTACTTGGTTTCCAATAATGCCAACTTACAGACTCATATGCATTGAGCACACTTAAATTTTCTTAATAAGTTTCTATAGTTAATTAATAGTTTGGAAGCTGTCATTGTCTAAAAGTTGGTTGATTTCTTGAGATATTGATGTTAATCATTTACTCCCAGAGAGAAAAAGAGCTTCCTTCTTCTGATTGTCATTGCTCAGTTGATTGCATACAAATACACCTGTCACATGATAACTCTGCACTCAAACTACATTATATGATAGGTTGCTGGCAATTATACTGTCTGTTCTAATGTTATTGATCTCTTGGACCACAATAGAACTTGCAAAACTTATATGAATATTGATATACATTATATTTGAAGAGAAAAATATACTCTCAGACTGGGATTTGAACCCAGGACCTTTTGGCTTTCCATGCCAATGCTCTACCAATTGATATATATATGCTTATTTCTGTAATTATCTTCTTCTTCTTCCTTCCAAGTATTAGGCCAAGGCCTGTTACGATCCTATAGAAAATTTTCCCTCCAGCGTTTCATAGGATGGCCCAGTGATTCTGTAATTATCTAATTTATATAAACAGTTATATCATGAAACCAAATTTTTATAATGCGATTAGCAACACAGTTGCTAGTTTAAATGGAGCAAACATATTTTAATGGGAGTGGAAAAAATAATTTATTGTGATTACATTCCATGCATTGAAGCGAGTTCTGACATTTCCAAATCTGTTTTTGAACTCTGTTCCTGCAGTGGGTCAGCCAAGAATTCAATTCATCACTTGACTTTCATGTCACCGCCAAAGTAGTGAAAAGATAATTTTAGATTTGGTCAATCTTTTTTTTTTTCTAAAATTTTACACTGTATTTTTTAATACGTTCTAGAGATGGGTTTTCAATATTCAATAAATACTGATGTTGAATGATACTAGTGTACTCTCGAGCTCAATATTTTCTTAATTTTTAATTATTATTTTAGAATTGTTATAAATATCACATTTTAAACGAACATGTTTTATTTTGGAGCATCCCATTGCAAGTTGGTCAAGGCAATGCACTACATGCTGCATTACATATCTGCAGTAAAGAAAGTTATGAATAAATAAAGGCAGAAACTCAATAAGATATTTAAGCTGTTTCTTATGAGACAAAAACATGCAGAAAAGTACAAAGATGCATATATGCAGAAGTATTAACCAAAGTATGGAGTGTGAAAGAGAGATTGAGGAAGAAACTCCTGGCAGCCGAGATAGATTTTTAAGATGTAGACAAACAAGATCAGATAAAATATCAAACACATAAAATTTGAATAAAATAAAAATTATTTACAACAGCTGCAGTGAAACAAAAAATTACTCTTAATTCCTGGCAAACAAACACTACATTATAAAATCAGAAAAATTTAAATACAAATTCTTTACAACTGCATTGGAACAAAAAATTAACTCTTTAATTCCTGCTAAACAAACTCAAAACTATGATATCAAAAATTTAAATTAAATTATTTAAAAAAAGGCAGAATAAAACAAAATAAACAGGAAAGAAAAAAAAAAGACATTCTTATAATGTGATAGATAACAAACATCAATGTGCAATTAAAAGTTTTCTGACGGTCACCAACAAAAAGACATTTTGCCATAAACCCATTTTTATCAAATAATATTTTTCTAAATCTGTTAAAACAAGTGGAGCTCTCCAGTTATATTATGATAAGTTATCAATATATTGGGAAGCAAGGAAAGTGTAAAATTTTTGTTAAATCAAGAGTATTAAATACATACATCCTAAAATTAAGGAATAAAAGAGGCTAAAGAGTAAATATAAAAAAAAGATCATTATGTACATATGCTAGACATTCAACATTGATTAATCCAATTTACAGCCTGTATCATTTTGAATCAATCATGATTGACTATCATTGAATTATTGTTGAAATTAAATTGTCAGATCTAATGTGCATTTGTTTAGAAATTGTCGAACCTGACTCGCAAATGTTTTGATTTGTAAGCTACAGAAAACAGAAGACCATTCTATCAAAACGTTGTTACTTAATAAATTCAATTAAATAATATATAAAATACATAACTTAATTGCATTTTATTAATAATATTTATTAAATATTTTATTCACCAAATAATCTTTTAAAATATAATGAGAGTTTTAATTTATTTGAACATTTATTGACAATGAATGAATGAATGAGTCATCTATTATCTTACCTCATATTTTATTTTATTTTTTAAACTCAGGAACTACAGTTTTCAAGAGGACATCCCTCTCATTTTCAACTGACATTATGACTCTTATTGACAACTTGAAAACATTTGCGGTTTGACCCTTGATAATAAAACTACTAATGACATAGCGTTGTGGTTAAAACGGTGTATTGATATTGAGTATCGAGAAAATCTAGTATCAACCCATCTCTCAATTCTTAAACAGATAGAATACAAAAATTGGTTAGTAAATAGTTTATAAAATAAGGAATGGTTTCTGTAAACAGAATCAATCATCTCTTGGTGCTTATATTGCCTTAAAACTTTCTACCTGTGTAGATAGTTGAAAAAATCAGATTTTAAATATATATATATATATATATATACATATAAACCACGCTTTTTCTTATATATAATATTGTTATTACTATGCTCATTCACTGTTAGTTGAAGTTGCCTGTTGTTAAAAAAGGAATTACTGAAATGTTCATTTTCTAACAGACGGGAATTTTTGTTAAATGGATGATTTGTTAATGAAAAATGCTATTTATAGTTAGAATAGAGTATTGGTATAATCTGGGTGGCAAAGAATATTTATGAAAGATATTAAATTATTATTCAGAGTTGTTTTGATAAAAAATTCCAATAATTACACAGGGGATAGCATGGAAGAACAAAAAGAAAATGTCGCTATGAAAATGGACCTAAATTTAATATCTTGTAAGTCAAGTATCACCATCAGTATGATTTGTGTAAGTGGCAATTTTATCCGGTGAGCTGCTTGATCTAAACTTACAGCAAAAGGTGCATATTGCCTCCTCTTGGTCCTGGTGGACTAGTGGTTACCATGTTTGCCTCTGGTTCCGAGGTTCACCAGATTCAAAACCCTTCCAGGAATGAATAGATATACTGCACATAAAAAGAACCTCAAGCTTGAAATAAGAAACCTCACAGCAAAATTTGTCTGCCTTTTCATGTCCAGATTTGAACTATGAGCTAATGATCTGAGATGTTAAGAGCATTGTTAAATAAAATAGCATATGATCTCAATTGATTGTAATTCAACCTTTGCTTTACGTCAGGAAATCGCAGGTTCATAGAACATCCCTGGTTGTTGCAGGATTCTTGAAATGTGTGTACATAATTTATCAGGATTCTGTACACCATAATCAATAAATGTTCCTAATGCAAGAAATCTAAAGGGTTAAGGTCAGGAAATGAGTAGGACAGGTTCTCCCAGAAAATTGCCTTCTCATACAACACAAATTGATAGTGATGCTAGTAGAACTCACAAGATACTAAGTTTAGGACCCACATTTATAGCATTATTTTAATTTTGTTTCATTGTGTACTACCTCCTGTGTAAATATTGGAATATTTTTTTCCAGAACATTCTGTATATACTTCTTTAGTTACTGGAGAAAAAAACTAGGATTTGATTAATTTGAATATGAAAACCAACAACAGCATCAATAAGATTAAAATTCTTGAATGCATTCTTAAAGTAATAAACATGACTTCTGGTAAGTTAAATTAACAACTTATGCCTCATTTTTTCTAACATAACATAATGAAATGTTTATAGTGTATACATAAGTATCTTGTAAATTCACTGTTCTAATTTCATCGAGATATTCTCATTGTTCACAAAGATATATTTATTTAAATGTTGATTTTAAACATGTACATTCCCTGGAAATTTCAAAGTTCATTAATTTCTCCCTTCCATTTTTTTTTAATGTAGATTTTTTCCCAATCTGTGAGTTCTTCAGTTTTTCTATTTGTTTTAATAATTTAATTTTCTTTCGATGATTTGTTTTTCTAACCATGCATGGGTACACTAAAAATTTAATTCCTTAGATGAGCAAATTAAGTACTGTATTATCCATGTAAACGGTTGCATAAAATGGTACTGAGTACTTTATTATAGTACTAACAATTTCTGTTTCCAGTGATATTTCTATTTTTATGTTCCTTGCCATTTAACAAAAAAAATAGTTATGATACCTCTCGTACCAAAGAGAGGACTTGCTCACAGAAATTTTATTGATATTAAAATTCGTCTTGAACATAAATTATTGTGATTTATGTCAAAAAAGGAATAAAAATGCTGGTGTGGCTGAAAAAGAAACTATATATTAAAAAAACATATTGCAGAATCTTGAGTATTTGAAACAGTTATAAATTTTTATTTATATTATTTTGTATTCTGTGATATAAAAAAAAATACTCCCTTTAAAATCCGGCCTCTAGATATAATCCAAAGGAGCTAGATGTGATGCAACCAAAGTTGTTAGTGTCTGAAAATTGAAGAAAAAGCAAAAATTCTCCAGTATCCATAAGAAGATGATCTTTTCATACATATTTTTCACTGCAGTTTAACTTTTATTAATGTTGATTAACCAGAAAATAAGACTTTTTTTTTTCTTCACTGATCTTGCTTCCATAACTCAGTTTTATTATTTTGCTTCTTATAATATTCTATAATCTTTTCTGAAGTAGAAATTTTGTCTTAAATTTATCTGTTTTCTGAATATTTACAATTAGTATTAGGCATGATTTTTTTTATCTGATTAGATCTGTTGATTTTCAAAGTTTTTAATATAACCAGGTTACATTTTTCATTTAGCAATTGAAAATTGGTTAGAAAGTTAGATTAAAATGCCTTTTAACAGAATATAATGAGAAACAAAGAGCGCTTGGGTTTAAATTAACATTGAGGATATGAATCTAATAACTACCTGCTTGGCAGCATAAGTGCAATTGCTGACACTAAAGAGTGAATCTGGAAATTTTACTAAAAAAAGTCCCATAAATTCTTAATGTTATATCTACGATTAAAATAATATGAAGCTATAAGCTTTGTAATTATTTATCTTAAAAATTATATATTTTAAAACATTTTAATTCTTCCATGGCTTTATTTCTATAGCTTCCTCCTATTCCTTTCCTCTAATTTCAGTGTTCTTTATGGCATCTACAAATATCCTCTCCTTGGTCTTCCTTTAAGTCTTTTTTTTATTATAACTGTTCCAAATATATTTTTTCTTGACCTTCCTTTAAGCCTCTCTTCTTTCTGTTTTTGCTTAAACTGTTCCAAACACACTTGTTAGCCTTTCTCTAAGTCTCTTTCATTCAGTTTTAACTTAAACTACATCTAGTTCTTGGCCTTCCTCTAAGTCTTATTATTTATAATTTTCCTCATCCTGTTTTGACTATCTATTTTCCTTCATCCTTTTTTTGTGTTTTGAAATAATTCTAATTTGAAGGATGTTGGTTTACAGTTGTTAATTGTTAGATGCCTGGATTAAATTCCAAACTCTTCCACAGTACATGTGCTGAGAAGGCACATTGGATCCATTTGATGGGGTCATTCAGCCTTGCAGTCATCCTTGGTGTTTTTCAACAGGGATAGGATATGTGCCAGGACCAAATTTCACCTTCTTCCTTCTCTTCATTATAGTTATCCTTTATACAACACACTTACACTACACAAATACCTAAAGATACACTCGTCCTATAAGTTCACTTTACCTGTAAAGTGATCTCCCAAAGTAATCCATAAATTGATAATAGACCACATTGACTCCATCTATCTGCCTATTGTGGAAAGTGCAATGGGTTGCATTTGAACTTTCACATAATTATAATTTTTAATTATGTTTTTTTAAATGATTTTTCCACAATAGTTATCCAACTTAAATTTTCTTTTTTGACTTTCTCCTGCAGCTTTTTTAGACAATTGAAGGGTTAATTCTATAAAGCAGACAAGCTCATAATTTAAAATTTAGCTGTTATTACACCATCGTAATGTGATACCTGCAGATATAAAATTTAGATAGAGTGTAAAAAATTTGGCATAAGACACAAATATTATTATTTTTTTAAAATCAACCCTTCAATAATTTATTTTTCTAATTCTGTAATTTGTATCCCACACCTCAGATTGTTTGTTTCTAGTGTCAGGTTAATAATTTGTTTATAGCACAAAGCAGAATTTAAACCCAAGCACTCATTAAGAATGGTTTCTCATTCCTGTTAACAATAATGAAAAAGCTATTAACCCATACACAAGGCTAAAGGGTAAACATTTGTGCCTCATAAGTAACATAGTTCTGTTGTTACTAAGAATTTTTTTAAAAAATAGTAGACATCAAATAATTATAAATATATGTATACATAATTAATAATTATATATCTTAGCTAGAAGTACAATTTTGGTAAAAAAAAGTGCAAATACTTGTAAATTATAAAAAAAGTAAAAATTTGTTATAGTTGATGTTATAGCATTTGCATTATCATGATTTGTGAGGGTTGATTTTTTTTTAAGTTGGGTCACCTCACTTTAATTTGATAATGAAGAGTTAGGTGCCAGCGACATATGCCAAAGCAAATCTTGTTGATAATGCAGTTCTAAGATTCTACCATAATTTACATTTAAAAAAGTTAAAAAAAAAAAAAAAGGTGATAATTTAAAATGGCAAGTTTGCAAATGTGATTAGTAGAGTTGGTAGAAATTGAAAAAAAAAAAAATGAAAATCATAATCCAGACTTAAGGTTCATAACCATTTTTATGTATGTTTCTATGTATTATTCATATCCTTTTTAAAGGTGTTCTTTTAATTAAAAAAAAACTGCAAAGCAGAAAGTGTGGTTTGGAAACTTTCTACAATTTTTCAGAAAGTATAGTAGTGATCATTTATATACATATATGTGTGGGATGGTATGGGAAAAGAGGATTGATTAATGGAAAACATTTTTTTTATTAATTGGTAGATAATTAAAAAATAAGTATTGCAATTCCGGTGATGGTTACATATCGTAACAAATAGGTGATGGGGTTCATGTAATAAATCTCCAATATGTTATATATTTATATATTCACATAAACACACAAAATATTTTCATTAGTATAAATATCTATAGATATTTTAAATTATTAATACATTTGGTCTTAATTTTAATTCTTGATAATTAAGAATTGAAGAGCTTCCTTGAATAAGATATCAAGTTTCTGTGAAAATACTTCTAAGATTCCTTGTTTTTAAAAGAATAGTCATTTTTTGTAACTTTGCTTGATTTCAAATTAGAAATGAAAGAATTAGGCAAAAATTGAGTGTTCAGAATGTATTACATTTTGTTGTTTATAAAAAAATTGGACACACAAAGAATATCACATAAAATAATTCCTAAGGTGGTGTTTGAATAGAAAAATAATAATAATAATGCTTTATTTAAGCTGATAGAGTTGTGGCCATTATCCATTCTCTACCCCTCAACTAACGAATAATAATACAAAATTTTATATGCTTAATATAGCTAACTTGAAACTATAAAATTGGTACCTGGTACCTTATTATAGATCCTCAATGGTGCTTTAATATGAATTTTAAAAGTGTTGATAATTTAAAACATTATTAAAGTACAGCTTAAGCAATGCACAATGAAAATGTAGTCTAATATTGATACTAACAAAGCAAAGGATAAAATAAAATAAATAAAGCTATTTTAAAATCAACAGGGATGAATAATAGTGATAACAATAATAATAATAATAATTCATGTATTTAATAATTATTATTATGATTTTGCTAAACTCCAGAATAGGGAGACAAATGGTGGATAATGTCTTTTTGATTAGACTAGGGCCTATACAATTCATTTGTTAGAATTCTGAAGTCAGATTCCGGTTTGTGCTCAGTTTATTTTGTTAACTGAGAGAATGAGCAGTTAGAGATAGTGTACACCAGAATAAGTTACAGTTTATTGGATAATATGTATAGAATTTATTTTGTTACATAAGAATTTAATCACTAAACAGTATGGTGACAGTGCAATTTAATTTAATGGAAAAGTGTAATATATATTGATTGCCATCTTATTCTGGAGTCACTCCAATGATTTATTTAAACTGGCAGAGTTAAGGACCAAGTTCCTCTTTTCTACTCAACCAGTAAAAAAATATTATATACAGAAAAAAACAAACTTTATAACAGAGAATAAATAATAAGTAAATAGTTATATAAATTAAACTGAAATTAAAATAAATCACAATAATATAATCGGAGAAACAAAAGATCTGAAACACATCAATTGATGGATATAGGAAAAGAACCATGTAAGTAACTTTTTTTTTTGTCAAAATGAGTTTGAGGTAACATTAAATTCTCAATGGAAAACACTATAATTTAGAAGTTTGAAATAGTGAAGAATACAATTTAGTCATGGGTTTATTTACCTTCAAAGCTTGGCATTTAGGTAAGGAAGTACTTATGTTATACAACTAAAAATATTAAGTTATGTAGATAGGAAATAACACTATGAGGTTCTTTAATATTGTTTATTTTTTATTATTTCACTCACCTCATACTTCTTGAAGTATGAGGTGAGTGAAATAATAAAAAATAAACAAAACTAAAAATATGTTTTCTAGGTTTCAAGAAAAAAGTTACTTATCTGGTTTTTTTCCCTGTACCTTTCAATTAATCTACTGAGACCAATTACAAAAATAAATAGATTTAAGTATCTTTTAAAAGAAGCTAATGCACAAGAAAGAAAAGTGGTAAAGACCAACAAAAAAACATGGATAGGAGATGTAGCTGATAAGAAATAAACGAGAATATAAGAGTGAAAAAAAAGAAAATAATAATAATAAATAAATAAAAATAATTCTGGAATAGGAAGATATATATTGCATTGTAAAACCTATTTAATAATAATAATTACTATTTCTAGGTGTTAAAATGGATGCAACAATAACTGTAATTTATGTAACTTCTCCGACTTACTAAGTAGTTGGCATACTGATAAGTACATCTTATCCTGTAACAATTGATTGAGATTGGGCGTGAGATAGTGTTCCATCTAAATCAAATATCACAGAATATTGTAGGTTACATCATTATTCAAGGAAACACTTCAATTCTTTATTTAAAAATCTGTACATCATTTTTGTGTAGTTTTTAATCATGCTTTTATTCCACTGATTATTAATATTATTTAATAATTCTTACAAAATTTATAATAGCATTTTTAACCATTATATTTAGTAAACACTTTTGCAAAATTTATAAATTATTTTTATATATGTGTTGAACAGTTATTGCAGATTTATAATTTTTAATATTCAATTTATTTTAACAGTTATTTAAAGTTTTGTAGTTAACATTTAAATTTACCATTTTTATCAGATATATTGAACAGTCATTGCAGATTATTAGTACTTAGTATTCTTAAACAATTATTTTAAAAATCTGCATTTAAAATTAAGGTTTAACCTGAATTTTTACCATTTTGAATAATAATATTAAGTGAACTTACCGATGTGAATTTGATAGCTAGTCAAACAATATATTCCATAGAAAATCTATCATAGGGTCTTCATTCTCCTAGTATCTTAAATAATACATCATAGGTTGAATTTTTCTTACTTTATAAACCCTCAAGATCACTCACTTTTATTGGTTTTATAAAGATGTCATATAACTGTGTTTCATGCTCATATTTTTATTTTATTTCTAACTGTTAAGATCAGGTGGCAGCACTATAAATTCAATTAACATATTATATAAATATATAATTTTAATTCTATTTTATTAATATTCTTTCTTGGGGTACACTACAAGCTTGGAAGGTTGGAGGTTTGGATCTTGGTGGGGTCAGACATTTTAAACTGGCCTAAATCTTCTGATGTCATCTTGCCCCTGGGGTTGACTCAGCCTCTAATGGAAATGAGTACCAGGTGTTCTGGGGGTAAAGGTAGCCATCAAAGAGGGCTGACATTTCATGTCGATTGCCATCATGCAGGCTTGACAAAGCAGCTGACTCCCGTGCCGATTGTTTAGGAAGATGGGAGCCTTAATCTCTTACTACCCCAAGGGCATTTTAAGACCTGTAGAGGCATCACTTTACCTTTTTTACTTTTAATATTTTTTATTAAAAATTTTATTCACTAAATAGTCTTTTAAAATGCCATACAAGTATCATCTCTTTGGACAGTTCACTCTTGTTACTATGCTTTGGTTGTGAAAATATCAACAATATGAAAACACTTGTGGTATTGCCCTTAGTAATTGGTATTTATATTGATTTCAAGAGTTTTTAAAATAATTTTATCTAATGTACAGATTTTAGGGATAATTTTAAGATATGAATGTATTATAATTTAAAATCAGCTGAAATCATTTTTTGATGAGTAATGTTAGCCTTTCTGTTAACTCAATCCTATCCTAGTCATCATTTTTAATGGTTAAACATTCCCTTGGAAGTGAGAAAGAATTAATAGAAGGATATCTTAAGAAAAAAATCATTATTTTTAAATAAATATAATATATTTCTTGATAATGTGTGGATTAATGTATAGGCCATTAAAAAAATCACCAACATTGGACATAGCAAACAAAACAAGAGAGAAAAATTTATGGCTAAGCCAGGATTTGAACTATATACCCCCTGAGTTATGTGCTGGTACTCGGCACATTTCCTGGACTAAGCTTAGATTCTTCTCTCTTTAGTCAAGTCTCCATTATACATTTGAAACCGAGTTCACAAGATTTAGTGGGAGTGTTCTATGTGAAGCCGCTCTTATGGTTTGTGCTGTTTTGTCAGCTAGTTCCATAATGATATTGAAATCATTACCTCCAGATTAGCTCTCTATTGACTGTTGTTAATGTAATTTGAGAGAAAATTGATGTAAAGTTTTTGGATTTGAAGCCTGATTTTTTTAGGGCATAAACACTCTGCGACTTCCTACATATAGTATAGTTGTGGATCCATAGTCATAGAGAAAATTGAATTGGAATATGAATCAAGATCGTGTATTTCAAGCTCTTACTGTCCTCTCATTTGGCTCACTTCCCTGACAAGTCACTTGCCTCTAGATCTACAGTTCTTAAGTTTGAAGCTTGATTTGCTATCACTTCCTTTGGAAACGTAGTAAAGCCGTGGGTGCAATGTCGTAGATAATTTGAGAGAAAATTGAATCTTAATTTGAACTACAATCCTAGTTTGCATTTTACACATTTCTCTGATGAATTGCTTGGCTCTAGATCTAAAGATCTTGAAAAGTAAAAATTTTATGATTTATTTTAGAAAAGTAGTAAAGCCCCACAGCAAGATAATTAAATAATGGACAGAACATTGGAAAAATGGATAAATAGGATGAGCACTATGGAAATTTTTGAAATGACCCAATAACATTAAAATTGAGAGTAATATTCCCAGGCATATACAAACATTTGCTAGAACAGGACACCTTGTTACATAGGTGTATTTAAACCACTTTAAATTATCAGAATCACCACTGTGTAAAAAGTGTTTAACTAAAGACAAGACAATAGAACACACCCTACTTTACTGCAAAACAAAAATCGTAAATTACAGGAAATAATAAAACCACTCACTCTGAAATTCTCACCAATCCCAAGCTCTGGAAGTTGGGAAATTCTACTGTACATCTATATATTTGGAGGCTTTTGTCTGAAACTCGATTCCCTTAAAGGAGACATGAGACTGGATGAAATAGTGTCACTTATAGTAATTTATTATCCTAAAAGCTGGAGATTTTTTATTCAAATTCTCAAATACTTGCATCATTTTTATTTCAAGTTATGTGAAGAGAGGACTAGTCTGGAAGTAATAATGTTGATATTGGACACAGTGGTTCACATCTTAACCAAAGTAAAATAAATACTTGTCTTTCATTTGTTTCTTTGACAGATAACTTGAACAAAGTTCACACATTTCTGCTTTATATTGTCATAACTGACATGAATCTTAGGAAAGTGCGATATTGACATATAGAGAGTTTATAATGTTATTTTATATACAATAGTTGAAAAAATGTGTGTTAGACATTTTACTTACACGAAGATGCTATTATTTAGGGGTGGATGGTTTTTATTATCTAGTTTATATACATATTTGTTTTTTCAAAATACAGAGTGATTCTAAAAGATTGGTACGAAAAGGAAACATTCTTGTGAATAGTACAATTAATTTATTTCACAAATACAAGATGAAAGATTAAATCTTCATCCACAGATGTTTGTTATGAGCACTGTTTGTGATATAGTAGATGTCTTGCCAGCAACTGGGTGAACTATATTCTGCCTTAGCTTTGTAAATGGTAGTACATGCATCACATTCACAACCACACAACAGCACAATCCTAGACTCTGTACTTTGCGATTTCTCAACACAGTACTGAAATTAGATAGCAGCATGTGTAAGGGAACGGTCAGAGAAACAAAATTCCATTGCAACAGAGTGTCCCAAATCTACAGCTATGGTAAGAACTTACGGTTTGTTAGCTTCAAACTCAGAAATACATATAGTATTGTTAATGAGAATGGTCATATAATGAAAAAGGCCGAAAAGTAGATATAATAGCAGAAAAACATACACATTAAAGCAAAGAGGCAATAATGGCATAAAAGGAAATAGTAGGCAAAATAAAACTTCACCATATTGTTTCATTTATCATAATTTGGACACATCTATTACCAGACTTCAAATATATACATTCAAACAAAATATGCATTTTCCTGAACTTCCAAAGTCTAATTATTACATTTTCATTGATGCCAATCATAACTTGTAGCGTCAGTCTTTCATTTTATATTTATATTTGAAAAATAAATTCATTACAGCAATAAACAGTAATGTTTTCTTCTTGTGCCAATCAATTAGAATTGTACTGTATTATATTGTTTACAACATTTTAAATGTTGTGACTTTTTTTTTTCCATATTATAAAAGAAATGTTAAAAACATTTTTATAGGTTAAAAATAATCAATGGTTGGATTAGGGAGAAAAGGGAACAGTTAATATGACTGAATAAGATTATTGCAAACACTTAAAATACTGTGTTTTGGTTGTCAAAAATGGCCAGTGATATCAGTCAACTGTTCCAAGTTTTAAGTTTTAATTTTTAGTTAATTCCATTTTTTTACATATATGAAGCTATGATTTCTCCTAACTTAGGATAACAAAATGTGCAATCACCAATTTTAACCTGCCTAGTGTTCATAGATAGATATATTACTAACCTTAGTTTTTAAGAGAATGTATATTGTTTATTGTAAAAAAATACACATTTGTAGTATATATATATTAATATTTGGGGATTCTGGATAATATTTAAAAAAGAGATTTCAAGTTAATTTGTTTTTTCCTTTCTTTCTTTCTTTCTTTTTTTTGTGTGTGTGAGAGTTTGTGAAGGTTTATAATATTTTTCATGTTATGTTTTTAAAACAAATCATGTTATGTACATTATAAATGTACTATTGAACGATTATAGTTAAAAGCACAAAATATTGTTGGCACTTGTTTAGTTATACAGGGTGGTTTTAAATAAAATTATCAATGTTTATTATGTTGCACATGGTAAACTGATTATTTTTCAAGAGGGGACCTATGTCAAGAAATCATTTGTTTTGACGATTGTTCAGATGCTTTTTATTTTTTAAGGACACATGTAAGTAATGGAAACTCAAATTGATATTTTTTACAGAACCAGATATCTACACATTCATTCTACAGATATTTGATTTTGCAGCAGCGTAAACAAATTATTTTATTAATTTTTGATGGTATGCATGCCAGTTTTACAATTTAAATATTTGAAGGATGATTGATGAAAACAAGTCACATTATGCTAATTTTTCAGTATTTAACTTTTAAGGAAATAAATCTATAATATTACTTTACAAAAATGGTAAAAAATAATGATTAAACACAATGCAAGAAACAACTCCTTTTATTACAGACAAATTGAAGGCAACTCATTTTTATACATATAGGGAAATGACACCACAAAATTGTTTTCTTGAAAAATAGATTGATAGATTGATCTTTTTTTTAGCTTTCACCCATTATTTAAAATTTTGGTTAGAAAAAAATGTCTAAATGGTACAATAACTAATATTATTGTATATTTATAAATTGTTTGATATCTCAAATTAGATCTGAAGCAGATATTTATTTGGTTTTGTAAAAATGAAGCTCGGTTATCTTGAAGTTCAGATTATATAAATCTATTTCCATTTTTATGCATGATACAACAGTGAAATTTTGGTAGATTTTAAATAATGCTTCCTGATTGGAATATGAAATTCCATAAAATTTATTTCTTACACATTTGAAATCTTCTTCTTCTTAAACTTAACTTGATTTTCATCTTGTTTATTTTCAAAATCACTCCTTGGAGGAAGACGTATTAGATGTGCATTCAGCATTTGAAATGTTATTGTAAAAAAAAAATGAAAATTTATATAGACTTAGGTACACTTTTCAGAAAAACCAATCATACAAAGTCATATATTTATTTTCTTTTCTTGTACACTCATCGTTTGATATGTTAGAAGAACATTTTGTTGTATTTAATCATTTTTTGGTAAAATATATATATATTTTTTTTACTAAAATGGTTAAAGATGATACAATTGTTGATCTAACATATCAAACCATATGTGTACAATAAAAAAAATAAATTGTCACCTTGTATTGTTTTTTCCAAAAAGTGTTTCTAATTAGATGCAATAATTTTTTACATTTTTTTTTTTTTTGCACAGTGGCATTTCAAATACTGTAAAAGGAAAATCAATAGCATTAACTTTATGAAATTTCATATTCCACGTAAGGAAGCATTATTTAAAAGTAGTATAAATTTCACAGTTTAAAGTAAAGATAGTCAGATTTATGTAAGTCAAATTTCAAGCAACTTATAGGCCAGGTTGGGAGTTCAGTGAAATGTGAAATGCATCTTTAAACATAAATATGACTTTGAAAATAATCAGTTGGCCATTCTGTACAACATTGAGCATTTCCTGTATTGTTTTGAATTATTCTATAGATGTGTTACCAGAATTACACTGTTCAGTTGAATTTGAGATTAGAGAGTTGAATAATAACAGCTAATTCAACTTGAGAAGTCTCTAGCCCTCATAAATTGTCAATTGAAACTTATTTACTAATAATATATACCTTACTTACATTGTATGTATGTTGAAGTCATCAAAATTATTTATTGAAATATTTCATGGGGCAAAGATAAAGTTGTTAAATTGCTAAAGTAGGCCATCATTTCACAGTTTTTAATTATGTAAGTTTCACCAAGCATCATTTATGAATTTAATAGTTGTTTATACTTTGACAATTCATTTTACTTCTATTTTGAATTTCTTCAACCATTGTCTAGTCACTGTCAAAATTGTTGAGCCAATTTATAATCGTCAAACTTTTGATGATTTGTTTAATAGTGGATTCTGATTGTGGTCATCATCATATTCAATTGTATCCAGTAAAATTACAAGTTATGACACACTACAAGGTATCGTAACAGAAAATTAATATTGCATACATAAAACTACTTATGTGACAGGTTATAAATATGGGAGACAATTTTGTTGCAGAATTGTTATGCATTGATTTAATTGAAAATCTTGGTTCAGAACATGTAATTCCTGAACACAATGACCATTACTTCTCAATGAATAAAATTTATCACTATAATCTGTTTCACCCGTGAAGACTGATCGTTTACCTGAAAGTTTTAAAGGGTGAGTAAGGGAAAATATTTAAAGAATTTGGACTATTGGATGTTTCAGAATTATGTCGATCCTGTCTCAGCAGGAATAAATTAAATACAGTTAAGCCCAAGCTGTAAATATATCAGTGAAAGCAAAATAACTATGACTGTTAGAAACATACATTTCATTAGGTAAAGTACTGTTTTTGCTATTCCTATAAAATATGTGACTTAAAACAAACATGCAAAAGAATTTGGACCTTCCTTTACCTACTTTGATCCTCCAAACAAAGAGATTTTCCTAAAATTGACATTTCCACTGGTCATTGCCTTGTAGATAGTGACCAGACTTCACTGGTGAAACAGATTTAGATTCACCAAAAAAAAAAGTATTGAACATTTTAAAATAGATTGAAAAGAGACTAGAGTATCATGCCAATAAAAATAGCCATTAACCCCAATTCAATAATCACTTTTAATGCTTTTAGCATTAATTTTTTTCATCTTTGAAAAATGTTGATCCTTTCTTCTTCAGAATACTATTTTCCACTTTTGTGGAAACAGCAATATTAAAATATATACTGTTACAGACAATATAATGGTATTATACAGTTTTTGCAAGATCTTCATTTGCAAACTGCATTACACTGAGAATCGATCACAAAACATAAACATTTCATGACCTATTCTATACATGTCAGAATAATTAATTAAATCAGTGTTGATGAAACATTTATGAGCATAAAAAATTAACAATGAATCTAATTAAACAATTGTCAAGAATATTTAGACAGTTTGGTGAAACCAGGTATTAGTTTTTATATTCATAATAAAAAAAGGACATTTTGCTATGTTGATGGAGAAAAATTTCTTTTCCCACAAAAAGAAAACTCAGGTTATGGGTCATGTGTTGTAGAGTTACTGCATGTAAAAGAACCTCAAAGTTTGAAAAAGATTCCTCAGAGCAAAATTTGATGGCCTATCAATCTAATTTTAATTGCAGTGCTAATGACCATAGCTGTTAAAGGTCATTGTTAACCTTTCGTCGGGTGCATCTGATCTGAAAGGCACAGGTTGTCCCATTCCACTGCCATCAGACAGTGTTGACAACTGGGTATCCTAGTAGCTAGTAGCTGTTTCTTTTTACCTGCTCTAAACAACCACCCCACTCAGTTTGCTCTCGACCATTACCATGGCGGGTTGTAAATATTTTGTTCAGAGAAGCTCATTGTGCCTGAAGTCGTTACATTATTGAAGATGCGTATTTTGAAAATATTTGCAAAAAGAAAATTTTTTATTTAACTTATTTAGACTAAACAATGTTATATTCTTGAATAATTTTGCTAAAAACATAGGCTAAATGTTGATAATGTAAACTATTTTCAAGTATATTTGAACTGAACCTAACTTGTTCTTACTTTTATATCATGTTGTTTGGAGGCTTGTCAGAAATTTTCTTAAAATTTGTTTAATCAATATTATGTCCAAAAAAAGTTCTAGCAGCAAATTTTGAATATTTTATCCATTGGACATCCCTAACAATAATATTTCTTTCACTTCCCGTTGTTTAGATAGGCAAACAGTGTGTTAAATACATTTTTTTAAGCATGTGCTGATAAGGCACATTGCGCCCGAACTTGAAGGTCAGAATATTGTGCCCGACGGAAGATTAAATAGAATAATGACTAAATCAGCACAGATTTTATCTACAATTTTCATCTATTATGGTTTATAAATATGGGATATGAATTAATTCTAAAATTACAGTTAAAACAAATGCCATTTAATCTTCTCAGAGAAAAGACTATAGCTATATGACTGTGTTAATTTCAACCAAGGTAAATGAAGATAATTTAACTCATCTTTGCCTGGAATTGCATATAAATTCAATAAATAATTTTATGAATCTGATTATTCTGTTTTATAAATGATTAATAGTTTATAATTGGTCAGAAAATGTATAAATAAAAGAAAAAAAAGTATTTATAACAGGTAGAAATTGGTTGATAATCTATGATATATTGAACGAATAGTTGGAATCTAATTGAAATGCCTTATATTCTGCTCATGTGTGTCTTGACACTGTTATTTAATATAGTACCTGGGTAGAGGCTATGTGATGAACAGGCAGAGCATTTTATTCTCAAACAAGGTAGGGAAGTTATCAGTTAATATATCCTGGAAGTTCAGGGTTCATATGCTATGACAGATGCAGTTCGATGCGTAATTGTATAATGGAGCATGACACATTTAAGTGAGTCTGTTATAAAAGTGAAATCGTCTGATCCAACTGCTTTTTAACACACAAATTCAATTCAGAACTAGTGCCCTACAAAATATTAATGCTACATATGACAGAAAATACAATTAGATCGATAATAATACTGACATTTATTATTATTCAGGTATATTGCAGCTCAAGTTAACTACCCGTTCCTAATCTCCGTCTTTCTCGATCAAGGACATATTTTTGAAGTCCTTTGAATAAATAATTCCTGATCAGAAAACAGCAGTTAATAAAAGTGAGATAGTATATGGAACATTGGGGTGTATAAAAACTTTTGGGCCAAATTGAAGATATGGATTTCTCATGTGTAGAGAAGATAGGTTATATCAAGAAAGGTCTGGAAATGTTTAGTTGGCACATTATATGGGGTTACAAGGAAGACTTGTGCACCCCAGACCTATTGTTTGTTGGAATTAAATGTGAGACATGTATTGCAGGTTTTTATAATGTATAATACTTTGTGTAGGTTGAATAATCTTAATATTTGCAGATGAATTCCCTGTGTTTTTAGTTAAGTTGGTGAGCTTTCTCTGAATTGACAACCCACAAATTGTTCTCACTGAGATAATTAAATTATTTATCGTAAGTCCTTTTTAAATTTTTTTCTTTCACGACTAGTCGGAAAGGAATTTGATTATTCTTTTATTATACAAACAATAACACATTTCAAAACTTATTGAAAAGTTCAATAATGCAGAAAAATAACTTTTGATAAATATGTGGGTGTCAAATTTAAGCTTAGTATTAAAAATATGGGTGTCAAGTTTTTCACCCATACCCTCAATTAAATGTCCAAATGTCAGGCAGATGACAAGCTTTGTTTTGTGTTCAGGTTGTAGGTGAATATTTCGAACAGTTGTAAATAAATGTATGTAGACTGAAACCATTAATATACTAATTCCAAATATACTTAAGCATACTTCTAATATGGCAATGAAGCAATTTTAATACTTTTTTACCTCTTCATATAATTAATCTGTAGCTGAAGTTAGGCCCATTATTTTCATTATATCCTTATACATTAAATTCATGTAACAAAAATATATTAAATTCATGTAACAAAAATGCAACTTTCTGAGTATTAGAATCAGATCACAATGTGGTTATATCTTTTGGTGTTTTACATAAACAATATGGGGGAGGAAGCCTGTATTGTACTGTGGCTGTGTTTTGTCTATGCATGCAGTTGTACCTGCTCTTATATACAGGATATACCATAAGAAATTACTTGATCACCTAGATGTTTGAGAATTAAAATGTGCTGCCTGATGATGAATGAGTGCTGTATTTTGAAAATTTGAAGTGTTAGAACTGTCTTTGTTGGGATTTATTTTACATTGTTTCTCCCTTTCTCCATGTTGAATGATAATGAAAAGATTTATAATAATGGTTAAGGTGATGAGAAGATGCTGTTAAATGTTTTATTTCAACTGTTTGTATTGCTGAAATGATTGCCTATTATTTTACCATATAATAAACTCGTTACTTTAACTACTATATTACTTTTATAATTATCATAATGGCTTGAAAATAAACTGCACTTTTTATCCAATTTTTTTTTATTTATGTAATGTTTACATCACTATTTTTCGTATTGCAGTGTCGATCAGGTCAAGGGAGTGAGGTTCAACAAATAGTTAAACAATAACAAACACTCAGCGGAGATATATTGACTTAGACTTTCACAGTCAGAGTTCATATTATGATCTGTAGACATTTTTTGCCTTGATGGCCATGGTCGTGAGGCTTAGATTTTCCTGACGTTTTGCCAGAGACTAGGATTGGCATCCTCAAGCCAACCATTAAGGATGCTGTACACAGTCGCTGGAGAAACATTGGGGAATTCTAAGCCTCATAACCATGGCCATCAAGTCCAAAATATATCTACAGATCATAATACACAACAGAGAGTTCCTCAGCAATTTTGCCATTTGTGTGTCGGCTGACAGAGGGTTAGGCAAGTGAATGATCGCCAGCAATCGCTCCAAACTGAAACTTACATGCATACTTAACCATAATATGTTGTATTTTATATTTATTATTATAGTTATAGTAATTATATGTTATAGTAATCATGATAAAATTGTACATATCAGTGCAGAGGAACTCATTTAGTGTTAATGGCAGTTTTTTAAGCAATGTGATTTATGTATAGTGAAAGATTGACAACATTTTCAACAGATTTATGTGGATGAGTGCTGAATTTTGCAATTAATATAACTATAGTAAGTAATATTAACATAATAATTAATATGAGATACAACATTTTATGGTTAGTAAGTTTTAATGTGATGAAGTGCCTTGACTTGATGTAGCCGATTGCCAGCAATTGCTAACTTGCTTAACCTCCAAGCTGGCCGATGAACAAATGGCAAAGCCATTGTGAAGTTCTTTGTATTTTGATTATGGAATATGGACAGTAATCTAGAAATGAGAAAAATACAATGTTACAATCTGTCCTCCGTTGACACCGGGACTGCTCCAGTTTCGTAACTACTCAAAGAATTCGTGAAGCAGACTGACTTTATGACATTTCATGTCTTTGGTTGTCTGAGTCCTTCCACATGAGATCTGAAATTATGAAGTAATAGGACAGGGGAGGGAAACGGGTTCAACGGAGCTATTTACTACTGTAGTGTTTACACAAAATATAAATTATATAACCTGCATATTTATACAGTATGTATATATCAATAAATGTATAGAAAAGATCAAGGAACTTTTTTGTATCCCACAGTTTAATTTTTATTTGAAATGGGAAATGTTTTTAAGATTGATAGTAACCAAATTCTTAATTAAAGTTTTGTTTCAACCCTGCTACTAATTTGATGTTAAGGTTTTGGATGTTGTCATGCAGAGTGAAATTGTGAAGAGATGACTCATGTTTTGTTATTTGAATATCCCACTCTCACTTGCCTCAGTAAGCAATGATGTGGAGTACATTGCAAGAGGTTTTAAGCACGGTGTAAACCGTATTGATGCCTTTTTACATGCTTTATATTAGCTTGACCTGTATCTATTTATCTATCTATCTATGTAACGGAATCTGTCAATGCAATTTTCACCCACTTAAAATCATTGGATTGACTTGAAACTTTGTATACTTGTAAAAGACCCGTGACAATACAATAATTTCATATTTTGTTACTAAAATCATGGCCAGAATCATTAGAAAATAAAAAAAAAGTGTCTTTGTATCTATGTAACGGAATTTTTGAACACGATTTTCACCCACTTAGAAACATTGGATCGACTTGAAACTTTGTTTACGTTAAAGGACCCATGACAATACAATAATTTCATATTTATTTTCTAAAATCCTGGCCAGAATCATCAGAAAATAAAAAAAAAGTGTCTTTGTATCTATGTAATGGAATTTTTTAACACGATTTTCACCCACTTAGAATCATTGGATCGACTTGAAACGTTGTATACTTGTAAAGGACCTGTGACAATACAATATTTTCATATTTGTTTCTAAAATCCTGGCCAGAATTGTCAGATAATCAAAAAAAGTGTCTTTCTATCTATGTAATGGAATTTTTGAACAAGATTTTCACCCACTTAGAAATATTGGATTGATGTGAAACTTTGTATACTTGTAAAGGACCCGTGACAATACAATAATTTCATATTTTGTTTCTAAAATCCTGGCCAGAATCATCAGAAAATCAAAAAAATGAAAACTGGTATAATAGGTTGCGGACTTGTAGACTTTTTAGTCAATCCTTGTAAGAGCTCAGTTGGTAGAGCAGTGAACTCTTAGTGGTATATAATTTCAGTAATCCATAGGTCGCTGGTTCAAATCCGGCTGGGAGGGTTTTTTTAGAAGAGTATTGCTTTTAGCTCATACTACAATAGTATCGAATTTAAAGATATTTACATTTTTATCGTATTAAAAAAATATTAAAACTAAAAAATAAAAAATAATAGTTTTAAAAAACTAAAAAGCACACACTTTATTAGAAAACTGAACTAAAAAAATGAAAAATAATTTTAATTTCCAACACGCTTGGGTTAAATAATTTTACCATCAAAAGCGTGAGGTGCTCTTTATGATTTTTACATTTTCTTCTTAGAGACTTTACTTTTACCAATATCTGTTTATTATCAAATATATTAATTGATAAAGAGCACCCCATGCTTTTGATGGTAAAATTGTTTATTCCAAGCGTGTTGGAAATTATAATTACTTTTCATTTTTTTAGTTCAGTTTTCTAATAAAGCGTGTTGTTTTAGTTTTTTAAAACTATTATTTATTTTATTATTTTCTCATTAATTACATTAACATTCGACATTTGGCATGACATGTATACAGACTTTGTTATTATTCACTGCCAACAATTCATAGCTTTCAATCTACATAGTCATCATCATTATTATCCTCTTATAGTGTCCTCCTTTCAGAAGGTCAATTTCAAAATATGCCTCCAACCATCTCTATTTTATCAAGTTTTCCTTCTTTTTAGTTCTTACCAGTCATGTATTCTCTTTCTTGTAAACTTTTCTTCACCTAATTAATCCCTCATTCTCGTGTTCTTCCTCATGATCATTTTCCTTGTATCTTGAGATTTAACAGTCTTTGTGGTAGTCTTTCCTTATCCATTCTTTTTAAATGTCCAAACCATTTTAGTCTATTTATTCTATGTCTATACTTACCATATTTATTTTTTATTTTACATTACACCATTAAGGCTATATTTTTTATTATAAAATTTTATAGTATTCTATGTCTGTTGTTAATTTTTCTACATTTAATGTCTCCCTGATTTTGTTGTTCCTTATTCTGTCTCAAACCATATCTAAATAGTACTTAGTTTAATTATTATACAGTAAAATTTACTCAAAGCGGAATCACATGGGACCAATTTTTGTTTCCACATTAGACAAAATTCCGTATTATAAGAAAAACTAAAACTTATTAATGATCTTAAGTTATAGAGTATCGTATGTCTATTTTACGAACCTTGCATTAATTGTAGTTCCGCTGCCATTGAAGAGTGTGGTATAGTATGTATGAGCGACTTCGGCGGTAACGCGCGAAAAGAAAAACTCCCATTTCGTTGGCGTTAAAAAATGTCTCTTAGGCGCGTATCCTGAAATTAAAGTATGCAGTTTCGGTTTCCGCTCACTAACTACACTTTCGTCCACATCCTTTGATTCCCCACAAATTTCATTCCACACTACATTGTGTCGTCTTTTAAAACTGTCCAGCCAACCTGAAGATGCCTTGAAATCGTTATTCCCTAGGGATTTAGCAACAGCTAGAGCTTGACTTTGGAACATCGGTCCGAAAATTTGGAGATTTATCTTCGATCACTTTCACTTTTTCGTTTAATGAGAATGATACATTCATTTTAGCCATCTTTATTCCCTAAATTCAGAACGCTACCTGTGAAAGATCCGGTCTCAGAACGTAAACTAATTAAAGGTTTTACAATGTAATGGTTATTTGAAATACAGGTGCCTGTGTTTTGCATAACGGGTGTGCAGTAAGACGAAAATAACATTTCAGGTACAAGTAGAATGTCTACTTCACCCGGCGGCAGGAATCATTCCTGTATTGTGTTTTGCCTAACGGGAATTCAATGAAGAAGAAATTAAATTATTTCTCGTCTTTCCGCTTTATGAAGTGTTTTTTCATGAATTGTGTAGAAATATCCTTCCGTTTCCGCGTTGGACAGATTCTGTTTTATGCAAAATAAATACACGTAAAATTACTACTAATTTGCCAGGACCAATACATTTGTTCACATTGGACAGATTTCCGCATTATTCACGTTCTGGATTAAGCAAGTTTTACTGTATATTAGATTAATAATTCATCTCTAACTCAGGAACTAATACAACAAATACAAATAAAAGTGTATTTTACTCATTATGAATGCATTAAACACTTCTAATACATCTTTTATTCAACTTGAGTTCTATAAATTTAATTACATTTCGTGACATCTCTTACAGAAACGACAATAGAATACTGTACTCTATAGATGTTGCAACATAAATTCTACCCCCCTTAAAGATAAAACTTTTCAAGAAATTTGAAGCCAACCGGAACCTCCGAACTGCACGAGAAGTTCTCATGGTCCCAAACAACAATCACTAATAACTTACTCATTATTGACGGCATGGACAATGAAAAGCTCAAAGTTTTATGCCTATATTAACCTAATGAATGGGACCTTATACCATATTAACTTGATTGAAAATATCTATTCCCCTTTCCAAAAACATGAGACTGAAATAAAATCTGGATAATTAAAAAACAAAATGTATTGTACTTTTTGTTCAGTTATTTGTGCTCTAATCTCAAGATATTTCTGGGAACTTATATATTTTTACCCTATTTTTATTTAAAAGATGTCAATAGTTTCTGAAAAAGAAAGAACATTGTGTGATAATCTGGGGTTTAGTCTTATTGTTGTATTTCCTTTCCGATGTTAAAGCCTGTAGCTCCAAAAACCGAGAACAATTTTGTATAAAAGGTTTTGGCAATGAATCAAAATATCTGTCTTGATAGAATTTAAAATTTATGATGCATCAGATTATTTCTTACATAACAAGGTGAATTGTTAGTGAGAAGATTTCTGTTTCGAAGAACTTGAAGTGAGAAAATTTGAGTTTTTAGAAACTGGAAAGCAGACTGATGCCACATTGGTTATGAGTAGCTGAATGAGTGATTTATAGAGTAGTAAGATATGCTGATCTTTGATTGGATATAGTTGACATAACCAAGTTGATGTCAACTTGTTATTATATGCTATCCATAAAATCTTCTTATCTATCAGGACTCCGAAATATTTGATAGCTTGAGTGATGGATAACCAACCATTCTATCGATACATAGTTTTTATGAATAACTTTACATTTATAAAATATCATCTTACTCAGACTGTTTCCAGAGATAATCCTCATTTTCAGTTCAGAATTTAGTTTGAATAAAGGTGATCTCTGAAACATGTCTAGGCGAGAGGATAATATTTTTTGCGGTGTGATGTAAAGTTTCAAATTCATATTTTTTATTCTATTGAAATTTCATCTTTCCATTAATTTTTCAATATATCTTCCATTTAATAGAAAGAAATCTCTCTTATAATTGAGGATGTCTTAAAAGACACAGAATAAGATATAATTTTGATTAGTCAATTACAAAAATTATTTTCATATGTGTGCTTTAAACAAAACTATTTAAATATTTGAATTTACATAAACATGATTTCTGATTATTGCAATGGAGTACTGAATAATTATTATTGTATGGACAATTTTATCTTGCATGTCTTTGCCAATCTTATACTTACTTAAGTGAAAAAAATGTAATCTAAACTCTTATCTAATACCAATATTGGTATATGTTTTATCACTTCCTGTCTAATATGCAGTCCCACTTAATATGCAGTTTGCATGTGCTCCCATTGATTATTGAATTAAAAAGGTTTCACTATTTTTCTCCTTCCCTTGAATTTTAAGAGTTATGTATGAAATTAGCCAATTGTTTTATATTCATTCTTTGTTTCTAACAGCTGATATACCACTGACATAGAGGGATAACCAAGCAATGAAAGGACATTGAGAATAGGAAAATTACCTTGTTAACTGGGAAGGATGTAGGTGAGGTAGTGAGGAGGAATTATAGTCATTAAGACATTGGCTCAAGAACTGCAACTCTTTGAGAAATGGATAGATGGACTTAGAAGCAGCTGGCTACTCTATAAGGGCTATTGAAATCTGTCTCTGGCCTCCATTTTTGAGAATGTAAATTACGATAAAATTCAGTATATTTCAAATTATTCATCTTCCTTCATTTATATATAATGCATTGATACAATTCTGCAAGAGAATGGACTGACTAGGCATAGAAATAGCTGCCTCTGTTAGCAATAAAGGTTGGACAGAAAACTAGTGTCTTCTCCCACTATTACAAACTTTCTGTGTTGCTTGGGGCTGTCCCAGCAGTATGAATGTAAATTGGAATTGGTAACTGCACATGCAGACATATAATACCATTGCTGGAAGTTCCAAGTTGAGAATAGAGTTCATTCTGCTTGCTGTATTGTGTTAAAGTTGAAATTCTATAATCCATTAATTTACAATATAAATTATTTTGAAAAGAAAAATTAATGCCTGAATCAGGGTTTGAATCCAAGACCTCTAACTTTGTATGCTATTACAATATCCAGGGCTTCTGATGCAACTGTTAATTTTCCTTTCATTATATACAAGTGTTAAAGTATAAATAAAAACAAGAAAAAAATTACAATATAAAATTATAAGATGGATACCTGTAAGATCTAGTTTCAACTTGATAAAACTTTAAAATACTATAGACCTTTAGGGGCTGGCTCCATCTCTATGATTTTAAAGAAGAACGGGCCCAATATATACAGCCCTCTCTATAGGATGGGGGTATGCCTTAGCATAATTGGTTAAGGTAATATGCGAGAAGCTGGAAGTTGAACTGGTGAAGAGGATTTTTAAATTGGTCTAAACATTCTGGCTATGGATTCACTCAGCCTCTAACATAAATTGTACCAGGCATATGTTCTGGGAGGGCTAACAACCCTGCTGGCATTTTGTGCCTATTATCTAGAAAATGTGGGAGCCCTAAATTCCTACTACTCCAATGGCTTCCTAAGTTCTTTAATGGGATCACTTTACCTCAGTAGGATAATCACAACTAAGTAACCAGACAACATTCAGCTGAAGATGGAATCAGTTCTGATAGACCTACAATATTTTAAAAATGTTTTAACAAGGAAATTAAAATGTTAAAAGATTCCGGGCTATGTGGCCGTGATCTATAATTGGTGTTTCTTCCAGACGTTTCTCCCTCAACTGCAGAGGGCATGGTGAGTGCTTCTAGGTGATGTTACCTTGTTGTAGACTTGGCTGTAAGCGCTCGCCACTGAAGATGCCCTCCGCAGTCGAGGGAGAAATGTCTGGAAGAAATACCAGCTATAGACCACGGCTACATAGCCCAGAATCTTTTAACATTATGATTACCAGCTGCGAAAGCCTGCATTCCACAAAGGAAATTGAACCTTATAGGTGTTCAATTTTATATTCTTATATTATTATTAAATATTAACTTAATCATGAATTGTATTAGTGTTGACTACATTAATTTAATTAAAATATTTATGGTAATTTTTCTTCCCTCAGCCTGAGTGCAGTTTATTTTCATGCCATACCTTTATTTTTGTTTTTTCCCTTGAATTTTAAGGGTGGCTTCTTTTCAGGCCAAATTAACAACATATCGAGAGACTCCTTTAGAGACGTAGTATAAGGTATATGATTGTTTTTAATCTGCCTCACCTAGACTCAGCTGCTACTGGATGGCTGATACCAAAAAAAGGTACAAAGGAAATGTGAAGAATAATAAGACTGATAGAGGACCTTCATAAAATTTGCCTTAAAGTGAGATACATATTTAAAGTTTATTTATTTTTTTTTAAACATATTCATATTGTTGAAATTTATTATTGGTAAATAATTGGCAGTCATGGAAAATAGAAAAAACATTTTTTTTTTGGGTCTATGAAACTGAGGTTACTGTTTGCAAAAAAAGTAGGAAGTTATCAGAATCATTATCTTATTAGTATAATAGCCAAAGATGGATTATTACGTGAGGGAAATGATAGACCCTTAAAAATACACCATAAGACTTAAGCATTTGTACTGAAATCTAGAACACAGACTAAGAATTTTTATGTAAAAAAAATACAAACCAAAATGGTCTAAGACCTTATCATTGTTACCACAAATTAAAATTATGTTAGGTTTGTTTCTGTAATTTTATTTATTTATTTGACCTCATTGGAGTAATCTAATATATATAATTTTAGAATATAAAATTGTAAAAAAGGGTAAAAGGTCTATTGGAGGTCTAAAGAAAAGATTGTGTGAGTCCATGACAGGTAACATGGTCTAATACATGACTGGTAGATGATTGTGAAAATTGTAAAAGTTAATACATGTTAAGGTACCATCTTCCCCAATTTGGTTACAAGTATTTAAAACTGGTGGCCTTTCACAATATATTCCATCATCAGCAGCATCTGCTTGTAATTATTATATATATAGAAAACCACTGGACAATACAAGCTACTTAGATTCATTTCCACAAATTTTACAAAATAAAATAAAAAATACAGAAATCACATATTAATTTATGGAACAACATTTCATTTCTACCGCTAGACGAGATATTGTAGAAAGGAGTTAGAGTTTTGCAAAGATTAATAGTTACAATTTAATGCGCTTTATGGTTTTCCAAGATTCCTAGATATAACTTTTCTTCAGCAACCTACACTCCTAGAAAATTAAACCTAAATCATCTCAGATCACAGTAAGTGAAATACTGTATTAAAAGTTACAGTTAGGTTACCATAAATTAATTTAATGTTTTTTAGCATTCAGTGTGTTTCAGAGTTATACAATCACAACAAAGTTCAGAATATTGCAGAAACAAACCTTTGAACATGAATGTGAGAGTTATTGTAAGAACAAGCTCTTTAACTAAAATGCTCAATGATAACCCCCTCCCATTTGTAATTTCAGTTTCAAATTACCCATTCAAATATAATTTTAACTTTAAAAGTGTTGGTATATTTATAATATTGGAGATTTTTGTGTTTATCTATGGTTTCATTATAAATTATTGAATTATATTAATAAGGGCACGCCACCGGTACGAATAAAAAAGTCATGGATATGTTAGTAAAGAAGGTTAGAACATAAAAAATGGAACTCTGTTTATGAGAATGAAAATAACCTTAATTTCCATATCATCTAGGTGTTAAGCTTTTATAAGTCTAGTTTATGAATTTATAGATTTTTTCGAAGATAGAATGTTAAAAATGCACAACATTAGATTAGTGTTATGTTGTGTCTTTTATTTCTAAACATGTTAATGATTACGTCCAGAGACTGGACATTATAAAAAATATAGGAAAAGATACTTAAAATATGATACTAAATCAGTCTGGCATTTCATGCTCGGGGTTTTTACCATTGTGCATTTCTTCAATGAACAGGGAGCTAGCCTGATACATCAACCCCAAACCTGGAGAATCAGGGGTTTTATTTTGGGGCCTCCTTCCCTAAAATATAGTTTTCACTACAACTTAACAAGATCATCCATGTTATCCAGGATAGGGGCCCATTTCTAGGTACTAACAGCCTAGCCAGCTGAGCCTGGGATTTTTAACGAGCCTATCTCCCTTTTCTCCTCTTCCGACTGGGCTTGGGAATGGCTTTGATGGTATAATCATGTAAAAAGAATGACGAATACAGATTCCCAAGAAAATACCACAATGGGCGCCACATGGTAGAAGAAGAAGGTGACAAAAAATAATGTGGATTGTTGGTTTTTTAAGCAGAATGAGGAGAGAAAAGATTTACAATGGCGATTGGAATGACATGTAGAGAAGAATGACAATAGATTAATTGGGTGCATGAAACCTGCTAAAAATAAAATATGTAATGCAGGCAGTAAAAAAAAAAGTATTTGTATTTTTGACACAATTAATAGAAATTAATACTATGAGGTGTTTTATCGAAGAAACTGAATCAGCTCTTACATTTTACCTCAATTATTGGTTGATGATGAGAGTAAATAATGCAGGAAGACAAGCTTGTAAGAAGAATGTACAAATGGAAACCAATATGCACCAGAACAGCTGGACGTCCAAAAAACAGATGGCAGGATGATGTTATAAATTATATATTAGAATTGGAAATTGGCCAGTCTGTATCCAGAATAGATCTAGGTGGAGAAAAATTGTTGAGGAGGCCAAAACTTCAATGAAGTTGTAGTCGCCTACTAAAGAAGAAGAAAGATGAGAGTAAATAACCTTCAAAATTGGTCCAGGTGAGAGATCAGAATATAAGGAGAAGTCTTTCATAATATACACCACCATGCAATATGATGGGAAAAGCTTTGAAGATGGTCTGATTCATTGCAACGAGGTAGTCTAGGGACTGTCCAATCAAAGAAGTGTCAGACAAATATATATCATTGCCATCAAAATCATCTTGGCCTGCTATCAGATTCGAAACACATGCCGAACAACCATAATAGTTGCTTTAAGGCAAAATATCTAGGTCCCGACAACTCCTCTTTTTAATTAATTAAATAAAAATAAAACATAGTTTTATTTGATTTTCATATTTATTATATAATTCAGTGACAGCTGTTTCGGTATACTGTACCTTCTTCAGACATGTTAACAGAGGTTACAGATCTAATAATGGAAGGAGGAGAAACAAGCATCTCCTTCTATGCTGAAATATGTAAAAGATTAAGTCTTGATAGCAAAGTTATGACAAAATTGGTATTAATGCTTTGAAATGCCCATTAGAATAAAAAAAATACCAGTATGGTTACTAAAAAAATAAATGTACATTGATCTATTTTTCATAATGATATTTTAAAATTAATAACACCTAAATTAATTTATGCATTAGAAAGCAAAATGTACAAATAATAAAAAATAAATTTTAAGACAAAATGAACAAATTATTTGAAACGGACAAAAATATGATACGATTAATTATTTTAAATATTTGGGTATACAAGCAAACAATCTAAATTAGATAGAAATAGAAATAAAATCAAGAATAAATGTTGCAAATGATTCCTATTATGCATTTCAAAACATATTAAGGGAAAGATATATTTCACAGTGCCTTAAAATTCAACTTAATAGAACCTAACGTGTGGATCTGAATCGTGGACTTGGACCAATAAAATAGAATGACTTCTCCGGAATTGGGAGCTGAACATTTTAAGAAAGATCTATGGAGCAACATGTGAAAATGGACTTTGGAGAATTAAAATGTACCACAAGTTATATAAAGTTATATAAAGTTACATAAATTAATTAATTAGATATAGTAGCTACTGTAAAAGTGTGTAGGTTGGAATGTTTTGAGAATGAAAACACAAGGATGGTCAAACAAATTTTGAATGAGAAACCAAAGGGAAAGAGAAAAAGGAGGCGGCCAAGTGATGATTGGAGAAGGACTTGAGGTTGGTGGGAGTTATGAGATGGAGAAGTAAGGCATTGGATAGACAAGAATGGGTCAAATTGAAAGGAATGTAGTGCTAAGAAAGTAGAATAATGTATATAAATGATTCAGAAAATAATTTATGCAAGTTATTTATATTTATCACAGACCACATAGAAATTATGTAAAATCAAAATTATGTGATACAAAATATATTAAATATATGTAGGTAGGAAATTACACTATGAGGTTTATTTTAATTAAATTTGAGTTGTTTTGACTCACCTCATATTTCTTGATTTTTATGCAGATCTAAGTTTTGTCACTGACTTTGTTACAAAATTTAGATCTGCATAAAAATCAAGAAATATGAGATGAGTCAAAACAACTCAAATTAAATTAATTATGTGATACACTTCGTAAGCTGTGACAACCTATTAATTTTAGGAATATTTATTTATTTATATATTATTATTAAGATAACAGAAACAGATAATTCATTTTTTATGTTCTACCAGTAAAGAATTCCAAAGAAACATGCCAGTTGTTTCCAAAGCGCACTCCCTTCTTTTTTAAAAATAATGAAACTTTGATAAATGGAATCACCAATAATTTATTGTTGAGGGACATCAATAATTTTTTTTTCTTAATGGGAAATAATGGTATTTAAGTGATAAATTCTGTAGTTAAAAACTTGAATGCATACTGAGTTACAGTCATATAGTATAATTTTAATATGGTGCATAGTAAGTTTAATATCCTCACTTTATTATATAATTTAGATTCCATTGTTATTAAAAAAATGTAATCCTGTAAGTTAGACTAATAATTTTTTTGTTTTGTTTATATGTGTTTTTTTTGAAAGATCTTTAAAAAAGACTTTCATATAATGTATAATTATACCTAACTTGGCATGCTTTATTATTTATACATCTCATTTTTGTTTCATATAACATTAAAAAAAATATTATTTGTGAAAAATCATTCAATGAGGATGTATAAACAAGTTTTTTTTTCCATCTATATAAATATATCTATTATCATAAATCTGTTGATTAGTAAAATAAAACAAATATCATTACTATAAAGAGCCTATATTTTACATCAGAAATATAATGCAGGTTGTTTCAAGAAAATATATAACTTTTTAGTAACACTCATTGTAAATCTAAAAAAAAAAATCTTTATGTAACTTTTCATAAATAAATAAATCTACCTCCAAGAATGGGAAGTTATTTTTCAACTGTTTTGGGCCATATATGCTTATTGGGGTATGAGGCCATGCTGTCACCAAGGGAAATGAAGGAGCCAAGTCAGCAGCTGTATCTAATTTATGTCATGTTTATTGGCCTCGATGGTCTAGTGGTTATGTTCCTTGCTTGAGTCCCGAGGGTCGCAGGTTCAAACACAGCCAAGTTGATGGATTTTTAGGATTATAAAATCCAAGGGATAAGTCATTCAGGAAGGACTTTACGCCATGAGTCCCAAATGGTGAAGGTTTTCGGAATTGTAAAAGAACCTCAACCCTAAATTAGTGCAAATGTAATATCAAAGTTCTCAGATTTGCCATCTGCATGCAATAGTTAATATCGCAAAAGAGTAAAATATATGCCTGAAATGGGATTTGAACACGGAACCCCAGATTTGTGCTCTGAAATCATTCTAAAACATGTTCTCAACAAATTATGAAGTGAGATGTTTATGCTGACTCTCAAATTTAATAAAATTGTTTATATTTCAATTCAATCTCCTCAATTAGCGAAGTGTTTAAAATATTGTTGGCCTTTCGGGACCAGGCCCATCCTCAACTTAAAGTTGTTTTGCTACTTACCAGCTACTGATTGATTGGTGATGAACTTGAAGATAGGATTGTGTGTACTGGATGAATTCTTGTTGAAAATCAAGCTGTTTTTGATTTCCTTTAAAATCTCTAACTCCTCCAGTATGTTTGTCTTTGCATATGCAAGATATAGACAACACCCTCACAATACTACACAGAAAATAGAACCCAGTAAAAGTAAACATACTGCTTGAGTTAGAGATTTTAAAGGAAACTGACAACAGCTTGATTTTAAGCAAGAATTCAACCAGTACACTCAATCCTATTAACAAGATCATTAAAAATCATGGTCAGTAGCAAAACAACCTTCTGCTGAGGATGGAACTGGTCCTGAAAGGCCTACATTGTTTTAATTAATTTAATAGTTGAGGATACTGCATTTCAAGGCACATAATTTTATATTGTGACTAATACCTCAAAGGAATTTTACTATGAAATTTATTAGAATTGACCCTTAAAATCCATCAGCCCTGGTTGGGTTTCAACTCATGAACTTTGGAACCAGAGGAAAGCGTAGTAACTACTAGTATATTGGTATGAAGGTGTCAACAAATTTTTGTCAGAGGTCTCTTATTTCAGCATTGAAATTGTTTTGTCATAAATCAAGAAGCTCATACAAAGAAGAAATCGACAGATAAGGGCTGTCTAGACCAAGATAAGTGGAAAAAGAATATATCCTTTGGTTGAGGAAACCTGTGTCACCTTTTATATATATAAATGATTGTGAGTCCGTCTCAAAAACTACTTGATCGATTTGAATGGGATTTTTCCCTTCATTTAGAGAGTTTTTCTAGGACAATTAATGCATATAACATATTACCCTAAGTACTATAGGGCCAGAGCTAAAAAATATATTGATACACTAAAAAAGTATCTTTTTTTGGATGCATTAACCATGTAAATACACCAAATTAATGTACACAGTATTAAATATTTTTAAAAAATCTACAAAAAGTCTGTGACAGCATATGTCTTATCTTTTACAGATAACTTACAATAACTATTTTTGTCTTTCAGCTCATTGATTGATGCCAAGAAGATTGGGATGAGTAGGTTCCCATTAGATCTCATTGCCAATCAACCTGTGGCACAGCTGTTATGCTTGTTTTCAGGTCACTGATATAAACTTGTATGTCCTACTGACAGATGGCACTATAATCAACTGAATGTGAGCATAAGGCTCAGTTGTATTTATCACATATTATGTAAGTGGAGTGTGACTGATCCGTTAGGTATAAGTTGTGGTCGTGACATTATGCATTTAAATAGGTTAACACCAGTCTTGGCATTTTCACAAAAAAAATGCAACAAGCAGTCATTATCAAACTTCTTGTAAATTATTTTTGGACTGTGGATGATACCCAACATTGGATTGCAGAATACATCATAGAACAGCTATTAGTGAAAGATGTTGCAGAATTTAGAACTGTTGTAAGTGATCAGAACGCATTGCAGTGACCTTGTAGACGGTGATTAATGATTCAGGATGATAAGGTAGTTTCTACAATATCAACTGGTGGTGCTGAAAATAGTAGTTTCACATATGCTTCTTTGCTCCCAAAAAGTCCCTTGTCAGGATTTCTGAAGGTTAATATTTGAAGAGAAAAATTATACGCTCAGACTGGGATTTGAATCCAGGACCTTTTGCACTCTGAAGGTTATTTGGAGGATGCATATAGGTTGTGAACCAGCCAAACACCTGGAGTGGATATTCATGTCCTCCCATTCTTTGAGAAACTGGAAAAGTAATAGACAGTTGAGAACAACTTATTATTGAAACAGTTATGAAGAACAAACAAGTGTTTAATAAGACTCGACAGATGCTGTACATGTATGAAATGTCATTGAAATATTCCCACAACGAAAAATGGCAGAAGTGCAAAAACAATTTATTCAGGATGTATTCTTGCAATTTCAAGACACCAGATATCAGAATGGGATAGCCGTGACTGTTCCCTTAGGATTTGGACAATGGCTGCTAAGATCAAAATTTATCCATTGTATATCATAAAATTTTAGTCACCAATATTTTGGGTAAAGAAATTTAAAAAATGTCTTACAATTTTGTGTCTCAAAATATAACACACACAGTTTCAATGAAAGTTACATAAGAAGAACATGATTTTCAATGAGCAGACATATTTGTTCAAGAGATAGATAATTTTAATTGATGAGGAAATGGTTAGTGTGGACCAATTATCGTTCAATAAAGAAATTTGATCTAATAGAAGTTTGCAGCTGTGAGGAACAAAGAGAGTACATGCTGCTATGGGATCTTTTTCTGCAACAATTTATTCATACATGATTATGCCACTTGTAAAGATGGACAGCACTTTGTTACCTCTAATGTACACTTCCCCAAAAAGGAATGAATCGGTGGAATATTTATAGTCCTAGATAGACGACAATGCGCATATAGCTCAGCCATGATACCCTACCGCATCAAGACTTACTTAATTCTGTTCTCTTGTGGGGTTGGTATGATAACTGGCTCCGAAAGTCATTCAAAACTGAGATGAAATAATATTTTGTTGTAAAACATATACATATATATATAGTTTAGGGAATATTAACAGCCATAAGTAAAATGCAACCTGATATAAATAAAAAGTATGAACTCCTCTGCTGGATTCGAACCTTCAGTGTTCAATTCTGTAGTCCGATGCAGAACTGCAGAGCTAATCTGCCGTTCTCTTTGCTAACCTAAAATATGTATATATGAAATGGTGTCATACTTTGTGGTTTGTTAATATTATGTAATAAAACTTAATTTGATTAGTTTAGAATATTTGGGCACAATGACAATCTTGTATTATCCTGTTATATTAATTCAATTTAGGATTGAGATATTCATTATTATGGAGATACTATTTCATATTAAATAGTCATTGTCTATGCATAAATCATACTGTCCCTCATTCTTTGTCTACGCATAACAACTCATGCTGACCCTCATTCTTCATAAGCATTGCGAACAGGCCTGATCTGAGACAGCGAGTTATAGCTCTAGTGGACACTAGATATGGGCTAGGGCCGCTGCCCATTTGGTCGCTGTGCCACGGAGCATGCCATTAGGTGGGCTCATCAATTTCAAAATTTAGGGGAGGTCGCAAATCACCCTATTCCTGGGCATCCACAAATTTCTTCAGTGAATGTGGGTGCTGCCTTATTTGAGGCAGTTCGACAGGACCTCTTTCAGACTGCCAACGAATTACGATAAACATCTGACTTCCCCGGTTGTGATCAAACTGTAATCAACCGATTGAGGAGCCATGGGATTAGGAATTGGAGGGCTTCATAAAAGGAATGTTTAAGGGAAGAACATGCCATCAACCGCTTTGCCTTTGCAACCAGTCGAATGGATTTCGATTGGAGAAATATATTTTTTTCCGACAAAACAACCATCTCGAGTGATTACGATGGTCCTTCTCATGTCTATTGTGATGATGGCCACTGACATGATGAATGCTTTGTGCATTGACGTGCAAGGTCGGGGCGCTTTAGCATATCATTGTGAGGGTGGATGTCTTATGATGGGGCTGGCGTGATAGAACACATTGATGGCAGATTTGATGCCGAGATGTATGAAAATATTCTGGAAAATGTATTCCTTCCTTCCGTTCAAGAACATTTTCCCAATGGAACATTACTGTTCCAGCAGGACAACCATCCCGTGCACTATGCTGGAAGAATTCAAAGATGGTTTCGGATGAGGCCCAAAATTGAAATAATTCATTGGCCTCTGAAGTCACCTGATTTTAATGTCATCGAACATGCATGGGCAAAATTGGAACAGGAGAGGATTAAGAAGTATGCCTGCCAACCCCCTTGAAATAAAAATGAGTTGTGGAATCAAATTCTTGATACCCGGTAAGATCTCACCTGAGAAGAGGAGGACAATCCTCATCGAGAATTCTTCTGCGACCTCGTCAGATCCATGCCGAATCGACTTTAAGCAGTAGAAGCTGATGGCCAGTGGACAAGATATTAAGTTCACTAGTCTCTTTTTTTGCTTTTTTTTGTTTTTTTAAATATTTTTTATGTGAGAAGGTAGAACTTTAACTTCCACATATGATTTGCTTTTTTAAGGTCAGATTCAGTATCCCACAGGAGTTGGGTATAAATTATTCCACCCTTTTTTATTAAATTAGATAGTCCTGGAACTCTGAAAATTTAAAATAAACATGCATTAATATAAAAAAATGGTGCTACCTAGGATCGAACACGAGGCACTCCCCTTGATAACATATTTCACCGTGACTCAACCATATGTGCTATGGGAACATGATGACAGGATTAGCAGCTGCTGCGCTCTTGGTCTCACAGCTGCATCGTGTTTCTCGAAACAGAGGGAAACAATGTTCTCTTGTGAATTGTGCTATGAATTTTTGACATGTGCACATGCAAGAGTTGACCCATTCTTCTTTTGGGGAAGTGTATATCATGTTAGCAGAACCCATGGGTCAGTTTCCTAAATCAATGACCTGTGAATTCACTAACTTAAAAGTGTTTGCAAATAAATCAGCTAATATGTCCAAATAAGATCTTGAAGATATTTCTGAATGACATCCTGTGGCAAAATGTTCAGGGTTTGAAAATGTGTGTTACTTTGTTGGATACTTGGAAACCAAACATAGAAACAAACTATTCAATTTAACAGTTTCATGAGGCATAACACTAGCAAGAAACCTATCACCAGAAAATGTGCCAGTCTATTTCAACCAGCAAATATTTTTTTTAACTTTACAAAAAATATGGTGACATTTATTACGTATACAGTTCTGCTTGGTTCAGATATCAACTTTTGGCTCAGAAATAATTTTCTGCATTTACAATTGTTTGTCCACTTTCAGTTTTCTGCGCCATGGTTTCAAAATCTGATTCAATATTCCTTTTAAAAATGTAGTTATTTATTAGAAAGGCCTGTCTATTCAAAACATCCGTACAGTACTGTTTCAAACATGATCTCCCTGAAAAATGTAAAATCAAAGAATGTTCTACACTTGCTTTTATAAAGTGAAAGCATCGTAAAAAATGTTTCTGTCTTGAACATTGTTTGATTACAGAGTTACAGATTTTCTATAAGTAGATATAGCCGTTATGTAGGAAGAAAACATGTACAAGTTTGCAAATAAATGGAAATTGTCCTCTATGACAAGTTTCATGAGATTTCATTCTCTTCCACAATGGCATGTATAAGTTTATATTTAAATTTAACCCCATGTGTCCTTTGGGTGGATTAACTTTCATTCTGTTCCCTTTTTCACTTTCCTTGTAAAATATCAAAGGATTTAGTTAAGACAGGACTTTAATGTAGATTATTGGTCTCAGTGAACTTGTCTCTAGTCCTGAGAGTTACAGGTTCAAACCCAGCTGGGGTCGATGGATTTTTAGGATGGCAGTTCCAAGGGATGAGTCCTTTTGGAGATATTTTAAACTGTGGCTCTTAAGACTGAAGGGTTTTGGGGTCATAAAAGAATCTTAAGCCTAAATTAGTGCCTCTGAGCAAAATTTAATCAGTCTTTCCCATCTGAGTAATACCTTAGTTGTCTACCAGATGTCTCCTTGAGGTGATGTGCTGACTATATGTCACTCACTGGCATCTGTAGAGAAATAAAGGTAACTAAATTAGCTTGGTTAACAAACTCCCACTAGGAGAACCTTTGTCTACATATGAGGACATATGGGTTAATTAGTTTATCAGTTATTCTAGATTAAATGTAAAGATAACAAATACATAAACACAAAAAATCACCATTTTGCAACCTTCCTAGTTTTTTATGATTATTATGGAAATTAAAGCTGCAAAGTGACTCCTTTTCATGTATATGCACACATGTATTTTCTTCTATTTTGATTAAATATTTAATTAAATTTGAATGGTTAAACACTTGCTATAAATTTAATGATAAATGTGTTTGTTTTCAGAAACAGGTTACGGCTGTATTGAAGAACAACCTTCCATCACATTCGAGCTTTGTGGCGAGACAACTGCAACTTCATACCATCACAGCTCAGGAAACAACACGTTAACTATTGTGGGTGGTGAAGCCATTGCTACAACAGAGGACACCAAGATGGGATTAGTAGTTCATGCATTGTCCGAACCAACCCCAGGTATTCATTTTTTAAGTCACGAAGTAGAAGAAGATGGTAGAGGTTGCATTCTCGTTACTAAATGCGAGGAAGCAGATTCTGAAGACATTCTGCTCGAGGGTGGTGGTGCTAGAGCTAGACAAGAACTTCTAGAGTACCTGATTCGTGAAGATGGCAGTGTTGTTTGCAAATGGTGCGGTGAAATTTTACCATCGCGAACACATTGGTATCGACATAAATATAAATTTCACGTTCCTTCGTCTGGGACCCAATCGCCTGCCAGTCTTTACAAGTGTCATCGATGTAATGTTTTCTTTAAATCGAGGAAAGGCTACGCAGGACATATTGCTGCAAGACATTCTGATGAAGACGATAAGACTGAAAAGAGAAGAGAGGATATTAGCAGTGATTCTTTGTCCACTTCTAGAATTAATGATGATATGTCGACGGATGGTATTGGTGGTGGTGGGAGTTGTAGAGGAGGAAGACGGAATACGAGAAGTTCAACAGATGCGCAGTCGAGAAGTGCTGATTATGAAAAACAAAGAGAAAAAGAGGAGAAACTTGTAGCAGAAATAATTGACAGAGTGAGGAGAGAGTGCGAAGCTCAGGGCGCAACTGTTACGAGACGAGGTTATTCTCGCAGATCTACAGTGATGAACTCATGAATTTCTTTTTGTGTAATCCACAATGGCGATATTGTTAAGGGATGTACCTGGTGAATAATTATTTTACAGAAAACTTAATATTAATATTCATCATCGTGATTTATGTAAATAAGTCTTTTACAGAATACAGTGAATGCCGCTTATTATAATCACTCTGGGACAAAGATAATATAATAACAGTAGCAGAAAAATCAAATTCAAATTTATTCCTATGATGCTCTATGGAAATTTATACATTCAGATTCATCATAAATTATTTTTTGAAGAGAAAAAAATATTGTATTTGAACAGTGATGCCTGGATAACACATTGGTTTAGGGACTGGTGTATAAAAGCAGAGGTTTTGGTTTCAAATCCAGGTTCAGGCAAAAATTTTCTCTCTTCAAAATATTTATTTCTAGCCAACTTATACTACGCAGAAGACATTGTGAAATGAGTAGATCCATAGTTGGCTCATTTTAAGCAATTTCTTTCTTTAAGCTACTTAAATTAATACAGTAATATAATTACAATCACAATAAATCATATAACGAAAAACAGGAAAAACGTCTTTAAATTATAATAATTATGTTCAATAATATAAAATCTTATTGAATGTAATATGGGAATTAATATACACAGGGAAGTCATCTGTAAGCAATAATTAACACAGCTAAAGAGATAATTTTTGCCTGAACTGGGATTTGAACCCAAGGCATCCAGTTTTATGTGCTGGTATTCTACCATTGAGCTACTTAGGCAACTCCAAGAGCAGACACAAGTTTCTCTCTATAATCCTGGTGTTCCCATAGTAATGAAACTTTGTTCACAATACTATAGGGTTTCTTCTAAATCAGGACATTTATGGTATAATTTACATTGTGCTGTAAGCTAATTTTGAATTTAATATGGAAATTAATACACCCAGACATGCTGTCTGTAAGTAATAGTCAACACAACTAAAGAGAAAAAAACTTGACTATTTTTTAAGATATAACGTTATGAGGCTTTATTTAGTAAACATTAAGTGAATGTGACTTATCATCTCACATCATATTTTCTATCTTTTCCAGAACTACAGGGCATTTGATTTTACTTTACTGCTCAAGGTCATATAGTGAGAGACAAAGAAAGAGATACATTTACAACGATGCCGGCTTTCATTCAAGGTCAAACCAGCTCTGGGGCTAATATGGTTACCATAATGACTTGTAGAATGGAATGTGTTTTGCAACAGCGATAGAAGAATGTGATGTCAGTTGCTATTGGGAACAGCTACTGAAAGAAACAACCCCCTTCAAACAATTGTGGGAATGAGCGGCAAAGTAATACCAAGTGCCCTACAGAAATTCTTTCTTATTTCCAACTGAGATCTGAGCTCATATTTTGTATCTTTTCCATTAAACTAGACTTGTAAAATCTGAATCATTTAATGAGCATTAGAAAAATTCCTGTTGGAATTGACAGTATGAAAGCAGGAGGTGTTAGATTTAAATCCAGGATCAGACAAAACATTTTTCACATTAATTGTGATGATAAACAGCAATCTCTTGAATTCTTAGATATTATTTTTTTTTGAACACCAACCATCAGCTCACTACAACACTACAAACCCACAAAATGAAATATGAAGCTAAACTAACAAGAAGGATGAAAAAAAGAAGGGGTTTGGAAGGAATTCTTTGCTCTATGGCTGGCTGGCTTGACCAGGGAATAATTTACCAACTTTCAAGGGTGTAATGGTGAAAAGTTGCAAGAATGTGGGTCAAAGTAATCTAGTACAGTGCAGTATAAAACAAAATCATAAAAGCAAAAGTATGGTCACAAAATACAACATTTTTTCAATTAAATTTGAAGAGAAAAATGTTTGCCCAGACTGGGACCCGAACCTGGGACCTTTTGTTTACCGTACCAATGCTCTTACCAACTGAGCTACCTGGGCAAGTTCCAATCTAGACACAAATTTTTCTCTTATATATGTTGTAATTCCCACGCACCAAATACTTGAAGCTGTGGCTTCATCTTTGCAAATGGCAGCTTCTTGATTAATGAGACTTTATTGGTAATTTAAACATTAGTTTTGAAAGCCAGTAGGGCTTCTATTGATGTTCTTATTATTAATGTAACACATCTCATTAAAGGTCTGGGCGAAAATTTTTCTCTTCAAATTTAATTTATCCTTCAATGAGAGATGTTAAATTAATAATAGAAACATTTTTTTCAATGTTTTAATATTTGTCTGTTGTGACTTAATAAAAGTGGTAGAATAATCGAACTGATAATATTGCCCGTGATAACTATAAGTGGCATTCACTGTATTTAATTTTTTCCCTCATACTTTATAAAAATTAACTGTATGAATGATGTAATGAAGTGTGATTCTTCAATATTTCTTCATAGTACTTTTAAGCTATAATGAATACATCATTTAATTTATTGTATTCATATTAATCTGAAGAGAAGATAGGTTTTTCTCTGTCACTTAAAAGTCAATAATTTCTTGATTTTTAATGTTTTTAACAATATGAAATTAATATCTCTAAGGTATCATCTTCAATTAAAAGAAAAATGTAATCTAACAATTCATAGGCCCCTAATATAAATGATGTGCTTCAATGCTGTATTAATTTGAAAAAATAGCTTCTAAACAGACAGTATATAAAAATAGTATGAAAAAATAATAAGATTCATATAGGCCTATTGGTATTTGTTGGACAAATGATTTATAAGGAAAGACTGGATTTTCATGTTTCTCAGATCATAAGATATATAAACTTCTTTTTCTTCTTCTGGAGGTGCTACATCATTATTTTGTGAATATTTCTATTATAATTTCCATTTCTTTCTGTTTTCAGTACAGAACCTGCAATTTTTAATTTAAATAATACAGAATTCTCAGCGATAAAACCACTTCTGTTATTTTCGTCTGCTAGAGGCACGCATTTATGCTTGTGTCCCGCAAATAATACCCTATACAACAACGTCTGCATCATGCAATATTATGCCGATTCTCCTGTTCTTCCAGTTGAATTCTCCGCATATACCGAAAACAAGGTCGAAATCTTCAAGGTCTGACATCTTGGATAAAGCAGCAAGGTACGCGGCAAGGTTTCAAACTACATCGGTTCCCTTCGGGATTCTCACAATTCGTTTCTCTCTTAAGTTACCTCGTCAGGTAGCTTACGAATTTCAACAATTATTATCACATGAACAGCTGAGTAAGCAAAATCGTATTAGGATACAACTTTCTCAGCAGAGAACGCCTTTTACGGTCTAATGCATTCATAGATTCGACCCTTAGTCTCTATTGGGAATGAGTACCAGACACCTGATCTGTCTAAATAATAGGAGCCTTAATCTCCTACTACCCCAAGGGTCTCCTGAGGCCTGTAGTGGGATCACTTTACAGTAGTAGTACCTCCATTTACTCTTATCCAGAGCATAGGGACTCAATGCAGCAATTTCTATTCCATGCTAAAACCTTCAACTCTCCTCATGTCTTTTCCTCTCCCTTCTGGCTCCATCGTCCATATTCCTTCTCCATGCCAGTCATGGTATTCTTCTTTTCCTTTGTCCTTCAGGATTCCAAAACAGGGTTTGTCTGTCAATTGCATTCTGATTCTTCCCAAGAGTATGGCCAATCCATCTCCATTTTATTGTAGCAACACATGATGCTGGGTGGGCACCTGTCCCATACTGACCAAAAATCCATGAGAAAATTTCTTTCCCCATGGGGACTCGAACTGCACCGAGGCAACATGCCTATAATCACTCGGCTATGGCGTGGGACTAGTAGTAAACTATTACTATCAGGCAAAAAGAAAAGATAGGCATTTCTCATTGACAGAGAAGATATGTCTGTTTGTCAATATATAAACACAGTTTAATTAAATCCAAATGCACTAGTTGTATGTTGTGTGTTTATAAGGTCTAATTATCAACTGATTGAAATATTTGTTTTTATTCTGCGCACTTTGTTTTAACTTGCATTAGTAATATATTTCTGCAACCTAAAATTAAATCCACTGTACTATGCATCATCACCATGTTTCTTTCATGTTGTATTCCTGAAAGGACTGTTATGATCTACAAAAATTTTTCCAAGCATCTCTTCCTAGACTGTTCCAATGATCTTCTACCATTTGGTTGGTATTTCAAAATTGTCTTAGGAATTGTGGATCTGGACATATGGTCACTACTTAGGTAAACTTTTATCACTCACCTCATATTCTTCTTCTTGGCACCAAAAAATGACTATAGCACCATTAGATCAATTAGATCCAACAAAAATGAGAAAATAGAAGAAGAAAACAAATCAGGGATTTATCAGATCAAATGTGGAGAATGTGAGAAAGTCTACATAGGGAAAACTAAGAGAAATTTGAAAACCAGAGTGAAAGAACATCTCAGGAATGTCAAGAAAGGAGAAGTAGAAAAATCTGCAGTGGCTGTCCATGCATGGTGCAAAAAACATCTTGTTGAAAAGAAAGCTAAATTATTAAAACAAATAGAAAAACCCAAAGAACTGACTGGGAAAAAATATACATAAAAAAAAACAAAAAGGAGAAATTAATGAACTTTGAAATTCCCGGAGAAAATGACTTGATTTTGAGGTTTTTCAATCTACTAACAGAGGGAGCGAGAGGCGGCTCTTCAAGATGACAGAACAACAGTCACAAAATGCTGAAGATGGTACTGAAGTAGAAAGTTCCAAAACTTAAAAGAAGAAGAATTTGAGGTGTGTGATAAAAGTTTACCTAAATAAGTAATACATCATAGTGTGAATTCCTGAAAAAGTAATATGGCCACCAATCACTGCCATGCAAATCTTAACAAATAACCCAAACATAGCATCTGAAATTGAAAACAGCAGTCACACAGTATGAAAAATTTTTAAGGCTACCCCATAATAACTGGACCCAAAGAAAACCACAAGTATGTTTAAAATCTCAGCAAAGCTTCCTAAGCATTGTACAAGAAATCAAGCAGAAATTGCAACTTCCACATTCAAAAGAAAATATGCAGATGAGAAACAACCCTCTAGAATTTTTGGAAATCGAATATAACCTTCATTTAACAGAAGACATCAAGAAATCTGAAACTCCTCCATATATTTTAAAACAAATGTCACTGGAAATGATAAATCTAAGATACCCAGCTCCTGAATGGATACATATTTTTACAGATGGCTCCAGCCTACCAAATGATGGTGGCACTGGTGCTGGTGCAGTATGTCCACTTTTTTTCCTTTTATCGTAAACTAAACACAAATTCAACAAACTTACAAACTTTGATGGCGAAATTCTAGCAATTTTCTTAAGTTTACAAAATCTTTTATATCACATCCAAAAATTTACAAAAGTTGTAATTCTATTTGACTCCAAAGCAGCCATTCTTGCTATAACACGAGACACAACACCCAAAAGCATCAAAATTATTGAATGTCACAAAATGATAAAACATTTATCCCATCTACATAAAAAAGTTGTACTTCAATGGATTCCGGCCCATTGTGGAGTGACAGGCAATGAAATAGCCCGATTTTCTGGCCAAGAAGGGTAGCAAAATTATTTCAAACCCAACCCTTCTACTCCAGTTTCATTTCACTCTATCAAAAGAATTATCTCAAATAAATACATCAATAATCTTAGAGAAGAATACACCACCAAAACATCTGGAAAGGAATGGGAAAATCTACAAGCTTATGACATTACTACATTACAAAGAAAATCTGCAGTAGCAACATTCAGACTGCTAACGGGACATGACTGCTTGAATAAACACCTACACAGAATTGGCATAACAGATTCACCTAAATGCCCTTTTTGCAATTTAAATGAAGATATGGAAAGAAACCATCTCCTCCGTTGTCCAGCTTTTGTAGAAGAGACCAGCCTTTCTGCTAAATATTGGAGTGCAAGAGAGCGAATGATTTCATTATCAAGTGCTCGACATTAGATACCAACCATATTGTTGCTTATTCCTAGGTTCTTCTAAATTGTATTCATGAAGTTGTTTTGAAGTAATTTTATTACATCTGCAGATTGATTCCAGAGATCCATTGCTGAGCTGTTGATGTATTGCAGTATATGTTGTGGTAATAATTCTTTTGTGTTACACTTTGGGCAGATTGGGAATCTCTTCTTGCCGTCTGTTATTTTAAAAGTTTTAAGGTGTTCTAAGTCTTGTTATAGCTGTCTGTTCTTTTCATTGCAATGTTATGCTGATGTAATCTCCAGGGTTCTTTTTTTATACCAATTGTGTTGTGATGATAATTTCCATATTTTGTTTTAAATTTTGAATAAATCTCAGTGAAAGTTAATTGTTGTGTTTCTGATGTGTCTTTGCTTTCTTCTTTTGCCAAACTTCTGCTATTTTAATGATTTATGTTAGGAAGTAATATTTTGAGGTTATTTTTCTGCTATTTTATTATCCTGAATACCCACATGTGGTGGAATCCACTGGAAGTGTATTTCAGATGTTTGAGATAGTGAGCTGTTTTAATATGTTCATTCCTAATTTAAGAAAGAAAAATTAATGCTCGAACTGGGGTTGAACCCTAGATATCTGATTCTGTACATCAGTGTGGCACCAATTATGCCATTCGAGCACCAATAAGAACATCAACATTTCTTTTCATTTATACAATTCTCATTCATCTGAAAGCTGATAGTTGTCGCTACCATCATGCCAACTGACGTCTTCTACAGTGTCTGTATTTCTATAAAATATGAATTTTCATGAATTTCCTGTCTTTATTTATGAAATGTGTATTTATTAATTTTATTTGCCAGCATTATGCTACTTATTGATAAAGAACCATGCCAAATAAATATAATTGTCTTCCTTTATTTTACTCATTGTTTTAAATAGAATATTAAAGACTGATAACTGTTTTGTGTCATCCATTTTTTTTATAGATTAAATATTTTATTTTGGTTTGTTAAATTTATACTCAGTGATGAAGAAAGATTATCAACTTAATGTAAACTAATTAGTAATAATTGGAGGAATATTATCTTCCCTTCAGATAGATTTATCTTTCTGCTTCATGTTAAAATAGTTTCCTTTGCTCAAGAAGGTATACATTTTTCAGTGTGATTTTAATGCCAATGTATTAAAGCAGGGTTGGCAAGTTTTGACCATAGGGCAGTTTTAAACTTGTTTTTTTCCCCCCCAGTTTTAAACACATTGATTAAAATACATTCTGACTGCTAAAATGGGAAGAAACAAAACTCTTATTTGTGGATGTGATCACTTAAAAATGAACCATTTAAAACAAGACAAACACTTGTTCCTAAATATTAAGGCTTAAGATTTTTTCTTTATAAGGCAAATTAGAACTTTCTGAAAGAAACTAATGAGTGAGATATTATCTTTAATTGAGAATTGGGATAATTTTATATCACCTTTTTTCTTTCTTTTTTGTGATCTTTACCCTTTTTCCTGATCTTCTGAACTTTTTCTGTTATTTTTATATAGTGAATATTGTCATTTAATTTGCTTTACAATGGTCATTGTTCTACCTACCTAAAATGGCATAGCCCATTGTTGAGCCATAGCCTCTCCTTTGTTAGGAGTTACTAGACCAAGTTCATTTAGTTATTAAGTTATGTAGGTAGGAAATAACACTGAGGTTTATTTTAATATTGTTTAATTGTTTCTTCACTCACCTCATACTTCTTAACTCCCAAGCAGACTCGAGTTTCTACACTTCATTTGTGACATTCTCAATGCTGTATTGTGAACGTAATACAGCATTGAGAATGTCACAAATGAAGTGAAGAAACTTGAGTCTGCTTGGGAGTTAAGAAGTATGAGGTGAGTGAAGAAACAATTAAACAATATTAATTTAGTTATCCTATTTGTCCATAGATGTCATGAGTGGCATGCAGTCAACACACCAACTCAGTGAGACATCTAGCAGGCAACTAAGGTATTATTACAATTTAATCAAAATTACAGCGGGAGTAAACACTATGAGGTATTTACATTAATAAATCAGTTGGAGAAAATAAGGTGAGATGTTAAAACATTTTCTCCAACTCATTCATTAATATTACTAGGATTTTTGAGATTGGTAAATTTTGCTTAGAAGCTTTTTATTCAGACTTAAAGATCTTTTACGAGCCTGAAATTCTTCAGACTTGGGACTCATGGCTTAAAGTCCCTCGCAGAGGACTTTGCTCTTTGGATTTTACCATTCTAAAAATATCCGACTGCAGCTGGGTTTGAACCTGCGATCCTCAGGACCAGAAGCAAGCAGCATAACCCCTAGCCCATTGTGGCCGACTCGATGCTCAGTATGTATGTATGTATAATCACCATGTACGGTTTACTTGTCAACTTACCATGAACATGGAAATAGTGAACCTGTCCGCTTTCATTGAATATGGAATAGATATAGATATAGTACAACAGTGGAACAATTTGTTACTGTTAGTGCAAAAAGTCGTATGTAAAAATGTTCTGTTTTTTATTTCATTTGTGCTAAAGTGGCATTCTAAAGTCTGAAAACGTTAAAAAATATCCGCTGTGCTGACTAATATATAATTTAACATATTTTGACCATCAGCCTCAGTAGTTCCTGTAAGTTCCTTATCGCGAGATTCTGAGAGTCAAAGGTTCTACCTGGCCAGAGTCTATGTTTTTTAGGTTGAAAAAATCGAAGGGAAAAGTACTTTGGGATGAACTTTAAGTGGTGGGTCTGAGTCTTGAAGATTTTTGGGCTCATAAAACAACTTTAAGTCTAAATTAGAGTCACTGAGCAAAATTTAATTGGCCTTTTTCATCCAAGTATTACCTTAATTGGTAGTAGGTGGTTCTCTAATGAGCTGACATTTGTAGAGAAATAAGCAAAACTAAATTAGCTAGTATTATGATCTGTAGACATTTTTCAGCCTTATAGGCTGTGGTCGTGAGGCTTAAAATTCCCCAATATTTTGTCAGGGACTGTGTCTAGCTTCTCTAAGGTTGTCTCAACTACATGCCTGAAAAATGTCCACAGATTATAATACGAACTCAGACTCTGAAAGCTTATATCAATATATAAATCAGCTTGGTTAGGTAATTATAATTATAAAACTTTTATACATATTTTATAATTATAATAATTATAACCTCAACGGTGTGAATAAAAAAAAGTGTTGGTTAGGTAATTCCTGCACTTGTTGAACCATGTGGGGATGTATGAGTACAAGCAGTCAGACTTGTTTTGACCAGTGAAAACTTGGTTTAAACCAATTATCACTACTGTCCTTGTCATTAATAAATTTTTATGTCAGTTTTGCCAACCCTGCATTAAAATAATTAATCAATATTGTATCTTCCAATTTTGTTTAATTTAATTTAATTTAATTTACAATTAAAACTCTTGTGATTTTCTTCCTGTAAACCAATTCAATACAAAATATGTTTCAGAAGTTTACTCACATACTTAAGGAATGTAAATAGAGGACAAATAAAAATCAGCTTTGGAATAGGAACCAATGTTCTCTGAAGTGATTTTAAATTAGTAGCGGTAATCCCAAATAAGTTTTGTTGATCCCAGTGCTTAATATGCTTGCCACTGATTCCACAGTTTGAGAGTTGAAATCAATTGGAATCAATGGATTTTTTCAGGATGTAAAAATCCTGAATATGATTTGCTTCAAAAAGGAAAAATAAATATAATTAAAAGAATCTCAAATCTAAAATTATAAGTCTCTCTCTATGCTCTTAAGTTTGTTGATAATCTTTTGAAACATTCTATATTAGGTTGGAATTAATATAAGTGCGCAGATTTTAAGCACAAATTTCATTGCATAAATATAATAAAAATATTTGAAGAATATAATTATATGTTCAGACTGGGGTTTGAATCCAGGACCTTTAGCTTTCTAGGCCAATGCTCTACCACTGAGCTACCTGAGAACTCCAATCTAAATTCAAATAGCTCAGTGTAGTACTCAGTGATAGAGCATTGGCCTAGAAGGTCAAAGTCTGAGGGTCGTATGCAAATACATTACTCTCTACTCAAATTACTTCCAATCACTGGTGAGCTGAGATCGAATTAACGGCCGCCTTAACCGGTCATGCATGAATGTTGACGTTTTCATAATGTTGGCAACGAATTACCCAGAATTCTCAGCGATAAAACCACTTCCGTTATTTTCGTCTGCTATAGAGGAATGCATTTATGCTTGCATCCCACAAATAATACCGTATACAAACACGTCTGCGACGCGCAATATTACGCCGATTCTCCTGTTCTTCCAGTTGAATTCTTTGGTAGACTCTATCAAATTCCTCTTCTCCGCGTATACCGAAAACATGATCGAAGTCTTCAAGGTCCGACATCTTGGATAAGTTTCAAACTACATCGGTTACCATCGGTTCCCTTCGGGATTTTCACATAAGTTTATATCTTGAGCTACGATCTTAAGGTACCTTGTCAGGTAGCTTTACAATTATTACCGCATGAATAGATTTCTGAGTAAGAAAAATGTGTTTGAATAAAACTTTATCAGCAGAGAACGCCTTTTCTGTCTAATGCGTTCAAACATTCGATCCTGAGTGTATGATTTTTCTTTTCAAATATAATTTGTCCTTCAGGTGTATTAAATTAATAATAGAAACATATAATGAAAATAGCTTGAGTGCTTTTGGTTGCAAATGTGCAATTTTATTGGAAAAAATATTTTGTAAGGAAGTTTGTTGTTTGGTTGGTTGGTAGGTATGTATCTATTGCCAAGAACTTGACAATGAAATCATTCGCTCCCTTGCACTCCAATATTTAGCATTTTGTAAGGAAGTTTATTAATGCATTCGTTTATATTGATTGTGAGTGAAATCCAATTTTCAAGTACATGAAGATGTGGTTAGTTTTATCATATATTGAATTAAAAGATATGAAATTAAATAAATACATTTGTTATTAAATAGTATATAAAGAAAAAATTGGTAATAACATTACAACTATGTATATGAAAGTACCAAATAAAAATGTTACTTTATTTAGGTTGGGGACAACTTGCCACTCAAATATTATTGCTTATACATTGCAAATGGGGGGGGGGGGTTACACCATTAAATAGTTGGTTAAGGAAATTTGCTACAAGCTGGAAGGTAGGGGTTTTGAGTCCCTATGGGATCAGGATTTTAAAACTGGTCTAAAAGTCCTGTTAGCACCACGATCCAGAGATCAACTCAGCTTCTGATTCAAATGAGTACCAGATGTTGTTCTCAGGGTATAGACAGTCTAGATGCAGCTATTGTTTAGATTTCCAGCCATCTCTGTATCAGGCCCAGCAAGCTAATTTTCAATGTGCTTTCCATTATGTGGAGATGTAAATCCTCTATATGTGTTTGGCATAATGCCAGGTAGAATAATGAGATGAGATGAAACCTTTATTATTTAAGGTTTGTGATATATAAGGTGATATATATTGTTTATGTTCCTTGCCTCTGGTTCCAAGGGTTGCAGGTTCAAACCTGCCAGCAATTATAAATGGGGCTTCAAAGAATTCAAATGCTTGTAGAGCTATAAAATAAAGACCTAAATTAACTATAAGAAAGAGACCTCGAAGAGCTTGGTTATAATTATTTTCTAATAGTCAGCCGGGGTCAATGGATTTTTTAGGATGGAAAAAAATCAAAAGAGTAAGTCCTCCAGGACGGACTTTAAGCTTGGGGTCCCAAGTCTGAAGATTTTCAGGCATCTAAAAGAAACGCATAAATAAATAGGCCTTTAAGCAAAATTTACCAACCTTCATCATCTTAGTTGCCTACTAGATGTCTCTGTGGATCAGTGGGTTGACAGCATACCGTTCAAGACATGTGTAATTAAATAACTCCACTCAAGTGCAACAGGCCTAGAAGGCCCTTGGCCTACCAGCTGGCTGCTGGCCTCACATCCACATGTGTTAATCACAGAGATAGACGATCAGTGTAGGGGTGACATGTGGCCAGCATGTTGGGTCCCCCAGCTGTTATAGCTGGTCTTCTCAACCTGGAGTTGCTACGTATTGTAGCTACCCAAGTGCCTCATGATGCTGGGTGGGCACTGGTCCCATACTGGCTGAAATTCCATGAGAAAATTTCTTCCCTCATGGGGACTTGAACCAGCGCAAGTCCCTTAGCTCTGTGCAAAGGCTTCTTTGCCTTAACCACTCGGCTAGAAGCATAACTAAATTCACTTGGTCCAGTGACTTCTAACAAAAGGAGAGGCTAAGGCCTAACATTGGGCTGTTATGTCATTATAGATAGATAGATGGATAATTGAGAATGCTGGCAGACCAGGCCTTTTGCATCATCATGGGAGCAGATAAAATTAAATGGATGAGATGGGAATGGAGAAATGGTGGAATGACAGGGGGAAACTGGAGAAACACCAAGAGAAACCTGCCCGGCTCTGATCCATCTACATGGAATGTATTGTGTGGAAATTAGACCTATCCTTGTGATATTCACAAGCTAATACACAAATAAACGTCTTCAGAATTTTTTATTTATATTTTTATTTTATCAAGAAAACTGAATATTTGCAACCAAAAGTCTGTAACACTTGAATTGATTCATGTAGAAAGGATTTCAGTGCTTTTCTAAAATGAAGATGGGATTTTTGTCTCAGTGAATTGTGCATGATTTTTGTTGAATACAGTTCATAGATTTCTCTTATACTCACAACTGTGATGCACTTTTATTGCAAAAAAAAAAAAAAGAATCATGTAAAAGTGCAGAACTTGCTAACACAATCAACACTTTTGAAATTCACACAAAACCTTAATTCTATAAATAAAAGTGGCTGAGGCTCTTTCTTCAGGAAGTGATTCATTTACCTCAAGGAATTCATACTTGAAATCTGTGCATTTATAATACTTCCATTCTATATTGATGAAATACATACTAGTATATGTTAACAACAATAATAATTTATTATCGGGGAATGGATTTGTATGCAGATGCATATTGTCTATAAATAAATAAAAAATAAATTATATTTTGCATTATTTTTCTGTATTCAATGTGTAGTATTGAAAAATGTAATTTTTATTTTCCATATTTGAGAGTTAACAGTAAGCACATATTAGAATAATTTGAAATGATTTATCCATATTTTAAGGCGTTAAACTATATATAATCCATATTAATGTTAAAATTATGAAATTACATTCAATTAGAAATTCTTAAAAATACATCTCAGCAATAGTTTTAAATTCAATGTTTTTATGTAAATTTGTACATTCATACTGAATGATAAATTAATTTTTGTGGATTTTTTTTACTCAAACTGGTATTTCAATCCAAGATCTCTAGTTCTATGTTCTAATGCATTAATCAACTATGATATCTGGACATTTCTCTTCAGATGGAAATTTTTCTCTTATACAGGGTGAAAATTATTTAAACTGACAAACTCTGGGAGGTTGTAGGGGACACCAAAACAAATATTTTTCCCTAATGCCATTTTTTTCTATGAGGATTATTTAAACTGGTAGAGAAATATTTCTCTGGCGGCAAATTAAATAAACCAACAACCACTTTTGCATTTTTTATTACCAAGAGACAATACATTAACACAATGCAATTACTTAATTTACAGTAGAGGTTCAAAAATGCCTCCATTGACATGTAAACAAAGGTTACATCGGCGGATCATGTTCTATCTAACACGGTCAAAAACTCCAGGAGTATCGTTAATTGCTTCTGCTGCTACTACTATCTGGGCAACCAGATCCTCTTCTGATGCAACAGGAGTTGTGTAAACAAGGTTGTGCATCTCTCCCCTCACCAAAAAATCCAGAGGGGTCATATCTGGGGATCGAGCAGGCCATGATACAGGACCACCTCTGCCAATCCACTTTTCTGGAAACCGTTGGTTCAAGAATCAATGCACACGACGATTGAAATGTGCCGGCGTCCCGTCATGTTGGAACCACATGCATTGTCTTTGTAGGCAGCAGGATGTCTTCCAGCAATTCTGGCAATGCTCTGGCGATGAAATTGTAATAGTGCCTACCATTTAATGGCCTAGGTAGGAGATATGGCCAATTAAACAGTCCCCAACAACACTGGCCCACACATTAACGAAGAACCGCACTTAATGTACGTGAGTAACTGTGGCATGTGGGTTATCCTCACTCCAAACATGCGCATTGTGCATGTTGAAGACTCCATCACGCCCGAACGTTACTTCATCTGTAAACAACACAGAGGATGGAAATGTAGGATGCATGTGACACTGTTCCAGGTACCACTGCGAAAACTGTGTTCTGAGTGCATAATCAACTGGTTCCAGGTTGTGGACACTTCTGAGTGCATAATCAACTGGTTCCAGGTTGTGGACACGCTGTAAGTGAAATGGATGTAAGAATTGCTCATGAAGGACGTTTCTTACATTCGTCTGCTAAATGACCAGGTCTCATGCAGACGTTGGTACACAGCAGTAAATGTCGTATGATGTGGGATACGGCAATTAGGATATTGTTGTTGATAAACCCGCTGTGCAGCTCGTCCGTTGTGGTGCGCTACATAGTACACCCTCTACCGGTTTAAATAATCCTCATAGGAAAAAATGGTATTAGGGAAAAATATTTGTTTTGGTGTCCCCTACAACCTCCCAGAGTTTGTCGGTTTAAATAATTTTCTCTCTGTATAAGCCTATGTCTATGCAGCAGTAAACTTTTGTCCACACTGCCACCTGCCTGCTTCCAATTCAACAAGACCTTGATAGGATTTAGCCCTACTATTATAGCTGTAATGCTAATTGTATAACAGAGAGAAAAATTTCCGTCTGAAGTGAGATGCTTAAGAGGCATAGTTGGTTAATGTGCTAGTACATAGAACTAGAGATCTTGGACTTGAATCCAAGTTTGGGCAAACATTTTTGCCTTCAAAACATTAATTAAAATTATATTATTTTTGGTCTGGACATCTTACCTCAATATTATTGAATATTGAGATAAGATCTCCAGACCAAAAATAATATAATTAATATAATTAAAATAACCTCAAAATATAACTTCAAAATTAAATATTAATTAAAATTTTTAAATATTTACACTAATGAATTTCCTTGAATTAAAATTAAAAATCTTTAATAAATTACAATAGGAAGTAACATTATGACGTTCTTCTTAATAAATAACGTGAATCCAGTACATCTTACCTCATAAATATTTGTTTCATTTGACATGTTTCAATATGCTATCTGTATCATCAGCTGTTGAATTTTATGTTGACTCCCCCTCCATCTTTTGGTTTACCGAAGAACTTGTAATCAAATCTTTTTCCCAGGAATTTCAAACTTCATAATCATATTTTTATTCTTCTGGATGTAGATCACCCAAACAGTGAGCTCTTTAGTGTTTCTAGTGTTTTAATAGTTTAGTGTTTACATTGATTTTATGTTTTTCTGACCAGATGTGGGAAGCTACTGCAGATTTTTCTATTTCTACATTTTTTACATTTCTAATGTGTTCTATAAAAATATGTAATGTAAAATGTTTGTTGGTTTATATTAAAATAATAGTAAAATGAATAAGTACTTCAACATTATACAGTTTGTTTAGCCTGTATAAACATTAATATTAATTTGAAATTGTAATTTTAAGTTCTTATTTAATTACATATTCAGATGAAAATAACAATATATATTTATATATTTAAAAAATTTCTGTACATATAAATCCGTTCCCTGTCTATTAAATTACAGATTTTTTCTTACCAGGAATGGCCAATAGAAAACTTCTGGCTAGACAAAGCCTTTGAAAATATTATCCAACTTCTTAAAACTGAAGTTTAAAATACAATAAAACAGTGTTTTCATCTTATGTATATTTAAACAAATTAAAACATTTATTAATGTGGTATTTAATATCTAATGAAGGTTTTATCAGTGTGTAAAGAGTTTTTATGATCTTCATGAATGTTTAAAAATGACGTAAAACATGTATTTTTTATTAGTTTTAATTTGTAACTAAGAAGTTTCTGTCTTCATTTCATGGGCAAACAAGGAGAAATTATCAAGTCCAAAATTGAGAAAAATTAATTTTTTGCACGATAGCACGTTTTGTCGTACTTACAGCAATGGCGACCATGATTGAAAGTTCAACTTCCTACATTTTGGGGTTGCCAACCTAAATAACTATACTGTAATAAAAATAACTATACTATAATATTATATTTTATAAACATGCATGTGGGAAGTAAAACCACTTACATACAATGTATATACAAGAAATATCCAAATGGTAGTGTTAATATACATTATACGTAACAAATCACTGCATTTCAAATGAATTGAACTTTATTTGAAACAATACAAAACAATAAATACCTACTTGCTGCCATTTTATAACTAAATTATGCCACAGCCTCCTGTAATTTCTACTAATAAACATTGCCTACACTGTTGACGTTAGTCAGTTGTTTATAATGAATACAAATATTTCCAACAAAGATATTATTATTTTACTATTATTTATTATTTTGAAAACACCATCACACAAAAAATAATGTACAATGCATGTTTGTGAAGTGTTTTACAGAATCTCGGAAATTTTCCTCAATTCTGTAAAAACCACTTCCCAACCTCGCATCATAATATACTATGTTAAGTTTAACACAGTATACTCAATTTATAGGGAAAAGGAACTGAGTTCCACCTGTTAACAGTTCCTTGCAATGAAACTTTTACATATTCATAAATATTCAACCTTTATATTTCATTTATCTCACAACTACCTTTTTGGACTTAAATAGGAGTATCAACCATAATACAGCATTTCATAAAAAATTAGGCCTACTGATGCCACATTTTTAAATATATATTTTTTTCAAATTTTGCATACATAAATATCACACATTGCTTTGTCTGCAGAAAGATAGTAGAACAAAGTATATTTGAAGAAATGACATTTTCATATCATCAACAAGTTATCAAGTAATACATACAAGGTGAGTTTTTAAAGTAAATTCCAAAAAGATGTAGTAATTAAATGGGAAGATATTTACAAACCATTTTTGTTGCATTATATTCCTGCAAACCACTCCCGCACTGGTGTTTTCACTTCATTGTCACCATCAAAATGTTGGTCACCAAGGAACGTCTTGAGGTGCAGGAAGAGATGAAGGTCACTTGGAGCCAAATCCGGGCTGTAGGGAGGATAGTCAATTTGTTCCCAGTCAAATTTTGAGATGAGATTTTGGATGTCACGAGCTGTGTGTGGCCGAGAATTCTCATGAAGCAACACAACTCCATCAGTCAGCACCCCACGTCTCTTGTTCTGAATTACATGATGGAGCTTCTTTATGGTCTGACAATAGGCTAGAATTCGATGAATAGGACTCCTTTTCTGTCCCAAAAGAACAGTGCACATGATCTTGCGTGTTGACATGGTTTGTTTGAATTTCTTTTTCCTTGGCAATGCAGTGTGCCTCCATTCCATGGACTGCTGATTCGATTCAGTGGTGTTGATGTGAGACACCCAAGTCTTGTCACCTATCACAATATGGTCAAGAAACTCACAGCCTTGCTCACTGTAACGTGTGAGAAAGCTCAATGTACTTGAAGTTCATTTGGTTTTGTGTTCATCGGTGAGCATCTTGGGTACCCATCGTGAGCACAATTTTCGATATCGTAATCGATCTGTCACAATTTTGTAGAGAACACTCGATGACAATTGTGGAAAATTCAAGAAATTGTGAACCTTCTTTCCTCACGAATCTTTTCATTGACAGCATGCACCAAATCATCATTGATCAAAGACATCCAACCGGTATGCTGTTTGTCATGCACAAAGACACGGCCCTCATTGAACTTTCTAACCCATCTCCTGACCATTCCATCACTAATGGCATCTTCACCATACACCTCATAAAGTTGTTGATGAATGTAACAGATCGTATCTCACAGTCGGCGGGGTGCTTGATCACTTTAATAATTTCAACCGATCACAACTAACCACACACATGGACTGAAGCTGTAAATCTGCATGCCCGTTTGCGTGAGGATGAAGAAGAAAACACACATGCACAAAATTATGATTGCAGCGATGCAATGGCTATAATTGAAAATGGAACTCACTTTAAAAACATACCTTGTATGTACCATTTTTTATCCATAACCAGTACAGATAAAATTGTGTAATTTTGGATGTAATACCTTCAAATATAATCTAATTAGTGGAACTAGAATTTTGCACATGGGTGAATTAATCGTGTCGATTTTATTTTTACAACTTTCAAGCATTTCAAATTAAACTTCTTCAATGGAGTTAAAAAAAAATAAAATCTACCCAACTAATTCACCCATATGCAAAATTCTAGTTCTACTAATTAGATAATATTTTAAGTTATTACACCCAAAATTTCACAGTTTTATCAGCACTAGTTTTGGAGAAAATGGTAGATATGTGTTACTTGGTTTATGATAGAATTTTAGTCATTCCTTGAAACACGTGTTGTTAAAATATTTTTCTACAGAAGGAGCAATATGTGATATTTATGTACACAAAATTTGAAAAAACAAAATATCTTTAAAATTATTTTTTTGTGAAATGCTGTATAATAAAAAAAAATACTATGGCCACATTTTAAATATATCTTTTTAAAAATTTTCTATACATAAATATCACTTTTTTTTTTTTTGTGAATGCCATATTATTCTTGTAGACTGTGAAGGGCAGGACATGTAGCACGAATGGGGAATGAAAGGGGTGCATGGAAGCTTCATGTAGGAAAACAGAAGGAAAACACCCAGTTGGTAAATCAAGAGTGAGGTGGGAGAATAACATAAAACATGATTGAGAGAAGTTGATTATATGGGGATGATTGGAAAGCATTAGCTCAGGATAAGGATGTATGCATGGCCATGAACCTACAGGTTTGATAGTGCCAGTGAGTTTGTTATTAGTAAGTTAGAAATGCTGTATTATGGTTGACATTCCCACTTAATCCCAAGCCCACAGTACATGAACATTATTACAGCTGACGAGGACTCACTACATCACCATTAAACTCTGATCTTAAAATAAATTGCATAATTAGATAGAACTTAGCAACTGACAGAAATTTTAAGGTTGGGCTGACATTGGTAATTCAAAAAATAAGAAAAACATTTTAGAAAAAATCAAATCATGAAAATTATGTACATATTTTGCATTGAACATGCATTTAATATACTGAAAACAGATCATCACAAAGAAAATAACTTTGTGAATGTCTTTAAAATTTGGATTACATATTAGGTGAGTTTTTGTCCTGAGTCTGAAGATTTTCATCATTGTAGTAATATCTTAGTTGCATACTAGATGTCTCATTGGGTCAGTATGTAGACTGCATACCATTCATGACATTTATAGAGAAATAAGCATAACTAATTTATGTAGGTAGGAAATAACACTACGAGGTTTATTTTAATTAATTTGAGTTGTATTTTGACTCACCTCATATTTCTCGACTTCTATGCAGACTCGTCACTGAATCTGTGACATTATCAGTGCAACACCACGATCACAACCGCTGTCCTGCAGTTGTCTCGGTTAGCCAACAGAGAGCGTAGAAGTCAATTTACAAGAGAGACAACCGCAGGATGGCAGTTATGATCGTGGTGTTGCATTGTTAATGTCACAGATTCAGTGACAAAACTCGAGTCTGCATAAAAGTCAAGAAATATGAAGTGAGTCAAAATACAACTCAAATTAAGCATTACTAAATTAATATATATAAATAAATAAAGCCTGATATGTCCCTTTAGGGCAAAGGCCTCCCTGTACAGGGGTTAAGCTCTATTTGAGAGTGTCACCCGGTGAGCTACTCCGTGGTGAGAAGTTGACTTGGATGTAGCACTTGGTTTGTATACACTGTCTGTTCTGTGATTAGTTAATACACAGTTGGCTCTCCATCGTTCTCCAGCTTTTCCTGCATCTGGCGAATCTGGACCATTGCGCCCCTGCTCGTTCTTTGAAGATGTCAGCCCATCGTCATCTTGGTCTTCCGCGCTGTCTCTTGCCTGTGTACGGGTCCCACATGGTTGTTTTTATTGTCCACCTGTCGTCCTGTATTCTTGCGACGTGGGGAGGCCACGTCACAAGAATACAGGACGACAGGTGGACAATAAAAACAACCATGTGGGACCCGTACACAGGCAAGAGACAGCGCGGAAGACCAAGATGACGATGGGCTGACATCTTCAAAGAACGAGCAGCATTACTAAATTAACTTGGTACAGTAACTCGTAACAAAGGTGAGGCTGTTATGCTGCTGTAGATAGATTAGATGAGTTTGGGAAATGTGTCATAAAATTTGATCACTTTTTTTGAGAAAATGTTCTTTTCATTTTATTTATAACCATTGCTGGCACAACTTTGAAATATTTCTTGTTACTAAGCTGATTATGCAAATATTTTCAAATCAGAATTTAATAATAATATTATTAATAATAATAATAGTTTTATTTTACCTGGCAGAGTTAAGTGTTTGTGTATCACTCAACCATGTTAGATATAATTTACAATACAGTAAAAGCTCCTTATTCTCGGGGGATACATTCTACAAATATGCCGCAAATACAGAAACTACGAATATGGAATGGTAATTTGTATGGGTACCAAGGTTCCAAAATAAAATAAAAATTATCAAAATAAAATCAATTAATAAGAGATTTTGAATAATTTCTATTAATTACTACTGTCAGGCTAAGGCAAGGGCTTAAAGAAGTTAGTATTTTTTTCCCCCTATTTTGCCGCTTTTAAAAGGTCTTTCAATTCAGATTGATATTCAGCTGTCAATTCAGTGATAGAATTCCTTATTCTGTCCTCGGATTTCTTGATGAATCGTACAGTTGATTCACTGACATTGAACAGCGTAATGTAGACGCAAATGACTTGCCAACTCGTAAACGGTGAAGCATTTCTGTTTTTACTTTAAGCGGCAACACTACTTTCTTCTGCTTCAGAACTAATTTTCTTTCCTTTTACTCGACATCGTAAATTGGCAACAAAGCAGAAGAGACACGTGTTATTCAATCAAAATTATTGCAATGAATGACAAGTTCCGATTGAGGGTCTTTCCACTTTTCAGCGGTTGCCCTTTTACCAGCCGGCTGCTGGCCCTTCACATCCACATATGTCAATCACAGAGGTAGATGATCAACAGCCAGTGTAGGGGTGACATGTGGTTAGCATGTCGAGTCCCCCAGCCGTTATAGCTGGTTCCTCAACCTGGAGCCGCTACTTATTGTAGCTACCCAATTGCCTCACGATGCTGGGTGGGCACCGGTCCCATACTGGCCGAAATATCATGAGAAAATTTCTTCTCCCATGGAGACTCGAACCAGCACAAGTCCCGTAGCTCTGTGCCAAGGCTTCCTACCTTAACCGCTCGGCTACGGCGTGGGACAATGACAAGTTAAAACAATAAAATACCAATCGTGGCGAGGACAGCATTTATAATGGACATAGTGGCACATGAAATATGATGGCGTTGGCTTTTAACAACTAACTTTAGGCTTAGTGACAATAAGGTTTGTTTTACTTTGATATTAATTTGTCCATTTGGTTTGAATCGCTCTTTGTAAAAGTCATCTAGGCACGCGCCTGCAGTAAAAAAAAGTTGCCTATGCATTAATAAAGGAATCCTTCTAATATATCGACTGGATCTGCAAATAAAGACATTTTTAGCTGCGAATACAGAATCTGTGTTGTAATTTTTTAACCTGCAAATAATGAAAACGCGAATAAGGGAACCACGAATAAGGAGCTTTTACTGTAACTAGTCTTATAACTAAGTTACAACAATTATAATAGATGATTACGTAATATGCCCATGATATAATGCCATCATCATCATCATAATCATCCAAATAGCCTGTTACAATCTCATAAAGGAGGATTCAAATCCCAGTCTGAGCGTATATTTTTCTCTTAAAATATAATTTGTCCTTCATTGAGATATATTAAATTAATAATAAAAACCTCAAACTGTGGCAAACATAGTTACAGTACCAATTTTACAACCAAAAATGTAAGAATTGTCGTTAGAAGTTAAATGGACATAAATAATAAGTTTGTATCATCAGAACTAATTAACTAATTAAAAGTAAATTATTTCACGCTACAAAAATGTATTTTTAAGTTATGTTACAATTTGAATTTGTATTAACTGAAACAACTTTCATTTGTTTCATTGTTACAAGTATTAATGCAATTGGCTGACTACACATACATAACTGAAACTTTATGGAATATATAATGTTTTTAGCATACATTTTAAATATATTAATTTTATTCATAATTTATCTTGAAATTGTTATAAAAAAACATTACTATTCCATATGAGCAAGTTAGTTGTAAGCATATTTTAGGGTTATCTTTTCTTTCAGTAGTCAAATAAGTTTGTAGAGCAGATTATACTGTATATCATATTAATATTAATTTATTAACGATAATAAAATTTGTCATAATATGAAATAAAATTCTATATGTTGTAAGGATTGAATATAACATCATTTGAAATATTACTGAAGATGAAACCACATAGGCTTTGAAACTGGTATAATTAGAAGACTGTATATGAGATGAGGCATAAAGAATTCTAATTAAAATCTTAAGATTTATGAATTTATGTTGAAATTCTGGCTTCCGTTATGTTTTTGCCATGAACAATTCTTCTGATCCGTAAAGTCTCACTTTAAATCCTTATAACATAAATAACCAATAATGAATCTAATGTACCTCATTCTTACTCAGTAACTTATGTAACTGTGGCAGGGATATGTTCTCAAGATATTTTAAAAATGGTGTATTAACAATGTTATGATTGGTATTTAGTGTTAAGTAAATCATTCTCTAGCAATTCAATATGTAGGAGGAATATTTGAAAAATTAGTGAAGGATGTTTGAAGAAAATATATTGAAACTTGCAAATTATGATCCTTTGAGTCAGGGGCAGCTATCCAGGTGAACAAGTGAAGACATTTTCACATAATTTTAAACATAACTTCTGGTTTTATTTTATAATTACTGTGTCCTATTTTGAGTCTTTTTAGAACCCTTATCTGTCTGTGAGTCTGAGAGTTAATTATTTTGGTGAAAGTGGATGACTTTTCATCAATTGTCTTGATTCAGGTGGTGCAAAAATTGAAAGTTAAATGATGGATATTGAAGGCAGTGGTTCAGAAAGATACTCTCTATGTTACAATATCTTCAAGAAATTTTGCACATTATGTGGACAATTTAAATTAATGTTTATCTCCAAATATTTCTGTTTTGTGCAGCTTCTTATCATATACCAACATTTTGCATATGATATTCAACATTCTTCTGTCAAGTATTCTTTGGTTTACCATGTCATTTTTTTATTAATTTCGCATACATGTACCAAGGGAAGATGGATGTCAGGAGGGGTAAAAAGAAGGTTATAATAAAAAAATATTTATAAAAATATCTGATTCTAATTACCTGGCATTATTTAACTTTTTGTGTTATTTAATGTGCATTAAATTTTAAAAAATGTGTATTTTTAGAAATCTCATTATTTTGCCCACCCAACAGTTCTGCTCTCATCACTGACCCTACCATATGTTTTGAATCCATTCTTAAACAACCAGATGAGGTTGTTGGAGAGGAAGGGTTTATACAAGCTTACTATCTCTTATTACAAGGACTACATATTTAACTCATACCCCAAATGGAAGTCAATGACCAATCATGTTTCTATGAATTTTGTTTTACAACCAATCACAGTTGTGTTTCACCTGATTAATTATTGAATTTTGATTACCAAAATAAAGAAAGCTCCACCTTTTTAATATTTTGAACAGGTCAGAGCATTATTTTTGCAGTGACAGACTCTCTAACAAATACGTTGAATATGACAAATAATGAACAAATTCCTTCGACCTATACAGAAAGACCTGCATTTGGAACGGGCTTTTTAGTCAGAAGGAGGATCCTATCCACTATCCGAGATATTAAGTTTGTTAGTGATAGGGTATCATACATAATTCTAAAGGGTAAACGACATGATTTTATAATTGTAAATGTACATGCCCCCACAGAAGATAAAGATGACAAGATCAAGGATGAATTCTATGAAGAATTAGATTGCTTATTTGATAGCCTTTCACGATATCACATGAAAATTATCTTAGGAGATTTTAATGCAAAAGTGGGGTGGGAAGATATATTCAAACCAACAATAGGCAAATTCAGTCTTCATGAAGATAGTAACGACAACGGGGTTAGATTAGTCACATTTGCCACATCAAAGAATCTCATTGTTAAGAGCACAACATTTCAGCATAAGGATATTCATAAATACACCTGGACGTCCCCAGATGGAGAAACTCGGAACCAGATAGATCATGTATTAGTAGATAAATGTTGGCACAGTAGCATCATTGATGTTAGATCAGTTAGAGGGACAGACTGCAATTCGGATCATCATCTGGTCAGAGTGAAAATCAGACAACGGCTATCGCTTATGAGAGGAACAAACGCTACAGATGATTCTGTAAAATATGAATTAAAAAACTTGAAAAATGATGAAATGCGGCAAGAATACCAAATCAAAATTGCTAATAGATTTGAAGTACTAGAATCTTCAGATGACAATGTGGCAAATGAAGAAGAAACTGATATAAATAAAGAATGGGAGGCTATAAGAGATACTATTAAATTGTCAGCATCAGAAAGCATTGGTTGTTTAAAAAAGAGGGAAAACAAGAAATGGTTTGATGAGGAATGTGCCGACATTGTAAAGAAAAGAAGCTAGCAAAAATGAAATGGTTACACGAGCCAAATGAGGTAAATTTAGAGCAATTGGGTAGTGTTAGATGGGAAACCACCAAATTACTAAAGGGTAAAAAGAGGGAATATTTGAGAGAGAAGATTAATGATCTTGAAATGAATGCAAAAAATAGGAACATTAGAGAATTATATCAGGGAATTAGTATAGAGAAGAAAGGGTTTCAGGCTAGAACAAACATAATTCGGAATGAAAATGGGGATATGATTGCAGATTCCAGGAGTATATTAAATAGATGGAAAAGTTACTTTAATCAGCTATTAAATGTACATACAGAACAGGACATTGAGGAGGATAACTTACAGACAGCAGAAATGCTAGTCGCAGAGCCAAGTGCATTAGAGGTTGAAATGATGATTGAAAAATTGAAGATGTATAAAGCATCAGGTTCAGATGAGTTCCCAGCAGAACTGATAAAATCAGGGGGAGAAAAATTGATGGACAAGATACGCTGGTTGCTTAGTATGATTTGGGAAAAAGAAGCTCTTCCAGATGAATGGAAAGAATCAATTATCGTACCAATTTATTGGAAAGGAGATAAAACTGATTGCAACAACTACAGGGGCATCTCATTACTTTCAACTTCGTACAAAATTTTAACAAATATATTAGTAAGCAGACTTACTCCCTATATTGATGACATTCTAGGAGATCATCAATGTGCATTTAGAAGAAACAGGTCTACAACAGATCAGATTTTTAGTATAAGACAGATTTTAGAAAAGAAATGGGAATATAATGGTACTGTACATCAATTATATGTAGACTTCAAAAAAGCATATGATTCAATTAAGAGGGAGAAGTTAAATAGTATCCTGCTGGAGTTCGGAATTCCTAAAAAGTTTGTTAGACTTATACGAATGTGTCTAAATGGCACAAAGAGTAGGGTGCGTGTAGGCAAACAGTTTTCGGACACTTTTGAAATCCAGAATGGGTTGAAGCAAGGAGATGCACTATCTCCTCTACATTTAATTTTGTACTAGAGCATGCCATTAAATCTTTAGAGAATGAGGAAGGCTTACAATTGAATGGTATTAATAAACTGTTAGTTTATGCTGATGATGTAGTATTATTGGCCGATAGTGAGGAGATACTAAAGGACAATACGCACACACTATTGAGTAACATCTAGGCCCAGCCGTCCACCCCTTGGGATACCTCGGTCGTCATGACCATACTCCCAAGTCCTAGTTCTAGTCCTCCCTATCCTATGTTCGCGTCCACGTTCAAGTTCTCGGTCCTTAAACCAACACCCCAGGGAGAGAGTGTTGGAGTTTGCAGTTCTGGGAATTGCTGAGCTACATAGTACATCAGGTCACTCAATCCTGACGACCCCACAGTTGGTCCACGGGCTCCATGAGCCTAGCCGGGAGGACTGCTGTCGCAGATCCATCGACCATTCCCCTGTTCTGCCTCCAGGGACGTGTCCTGCAGCCGTTGTGAGACCGGCTAGGGCTACAAGCCCAACAGTGTGAGACTTTTAGTACATCCAGGCGCTCATCTCCTGGTGACCCCACAGTTTGTCGACGGGCCCGTAGGCCAAGCCAGGAACCAGTACAGTAGCTCCCCACTGGACTGGTCCGAGCTGAGTCCTGGTGTGCCCCCAGGGACGCCTTCTGCAGCTGTTGTGGGCCAGCACGGAGCTCGCAAGCTCCAACAGATGAGCAATTAGTACGACAAGGTGCTCAACTCTTGCCTACCCCACTAATGGTTCACGAGTCCCTTGGACTTAACCGGGAGGACTGTCTAGCAGATCCACCGATCTTTCCCCCAGTGCACCAGCTGGGGACGTGTTTGGTTGCTGAAGTGGGTCCAGCCTGAGCATTAGTACGTCAGGTCGCTCACTCCTGATGACCTCACAGATTGTCCTTGGGTCATTCGGTTCCAGAGTCGGCGCTAAGTCTCACAGACCAAAATACCGCGCTTCCTCCTTTCCCGAGCTTATTGACCTGGTGGTAATTCCCAGCATTACGCCCGGTATTGTCCCATCCAGCCCGTTCGCAAGACTAGGCCTAGTCGTGTAGCTGCTGTGAGGCAGCCAACTGAGCAATGTAGGCATCCAGGGAGCTCATCTCCCATGGTGCCCCCACAGTAAGAACTTAGGACTGGAAGTAAATATCAATAAAACTAAATATATGGTCACACGTAGAAATTCGGTGTATAATGGAAATGGACAGCTAATGACAAGTGAGGGAAATTTTGAGGAAGTGGCTGAATTCAAATACCTAGGAACAATGATCACAAATAGGAATGAGATGCACAAAGAAATTAAACATAGGCTCAATTCTGGAAATGCGTGTTATTATGCATTGCAGAGACTCTTGATGTCCCAAAAAACGTTAAACGTTAAACTGAAAATATATAAAACTATTATTCTACCAGTTATACTATATGGGTGCGAAACATGGACTCTTACTTTAAGGGAGGAAAGGAGATTACAAGTATTTGAGAATAAAGTACTCAGGAAAATTTTTGGACCAAAGAGAGATGAACAGACAGGTGAATGGAGAAGACTACATAATAATGAACTACATGGCCTTTATAGGAAGCCAGATATAATAAGAACAGTTAAGTCTCGTAGACTGCATTGGGCAGGACATGTTGCACGTATGGGGAATGAAAGACTTGCATGGAAGCTTCTTGTAGGAAAGCCAGAGGGAAAACGCCCAGTTGGTAGACCAAGAATGAGGTGGGAGAATAACATTAACTATGATTTGAGGGAAGTAGATTATACAGGGAATGATTGGAAAACATTAGCTCAGGATAGGGATGTATGGAGAGCTTATGTCCGCGCGGCCATGAACCTACGGGTTCGATAGTGCCAGTGAGTAAGTAATTAAGTACACATTTGATAATTGTGTGTTCAATAATTGTGTTTTTAAATACTGATTTCACTGAGTTGTTTCTGGAAAAAATGAATTAATAACCCATAATGTTGTTTATAATATATAATTTGAGGTGTTTAATTTTTTCTCCACTAGGGTGCATTCTTACAATATTGCAATCCTATTTTTAGCAGTAAATAGTATGATCAAGTTGCAGTGATGAACAAATGAAACATAACTAAACATTTCTCATTTGTTTTCAAATATCGCCATTTACAACAAATGCCACTCTTGATTTCCAAATCCTCTAGATAAATTGGAAATCATTTGTGGCATTACTTATGATAAATATCACCTGAGCACTATCCCCGTTCAAGTTTTACTTGTAGGCGTTAGATGTATAATACCTAAAAAAACAGAGTCATTTCTGAAGCAACTAGGAAATGGCAAAGGTCACATAGTACAAGTTATAACAATCACATGGAAGAGCTCTATCTCCATCTTAAGAAATCATTTATATGGCTGTTTGTTGATTTTCCTCTTCATTCAGAATTACCCTTTCATATACTGTCTAGTTCCATCTTATTCTGTGCCTATTGTACAAATTAAAAAAGAGTATTGTCTCTATATTATCTAATGTTTTTATTGTTTTCTTTCTCTATTGACAAGAATACTTTGTCACTTTTGGTTGACCCTATTTGGGCAAGTTGTTAAATAAAATAAATTATATTTTTTAAAAATAATTCTGTAAAAATAACATTTAAAAAGAATTAGTAAAGTTTTCCAAGGAACTACTTCAGACAAGGATATAAAATATTTGAGACAATTTAGTCATATTTTAATGAAGCTCATATAGCAGAAGTCCTGCGCCGTAGCCGAGTGGTTAAGGCAGGAAGCCTTGGCGCAGAGCTACGGGACTTGCACTGGTTCGAGTCTCCATGGGGGAAGAAATTTTCTCATGGTATTTCGGCCAGTATGGGACCAGTGCCCACCCAGCATCGTGATGCATTTGGGTAGCTACAATAAGTAGCGGCTCCAGGTTGAGGAAACCAGCTATAATGGGTGGGGGACTCGACATGCTGACCACATGTCATCCCTACACTGGCTGATTATCATCTACCTCTGTGATTGACACATGTGGATGTGAGGCCAGCAGCCGGCTGGTAGGCTGAGGGCCTTGTAGGCCTGTCACACCAGGAGTTTTTTTTTTTCATATAGCAGAAACAGCAAAATAGACCTTCAAAAACCATATTTTGATAAATAGATTTTGTAAAAAAAATTTCAATCGTATCTTTAATTTTAAATATTACAAATATAACAAAAAAACTGCTTTGTTAGATATATATATATATATATATATATATAAACAAATGTCTGTCATTTATTTATGTGCTACCACACCATTCATCCAATTCTGATGGGGCTTTTTGCAAAATGTTCTTCTCAGATAAGTTTTAGGCTATAAGAGAGTTGTAATACTCAACCCATTCACCCTTAAAAATTGCCCTTTATAGTTAAAAATGTGTTTTTTTAGAACTTTTTGGACACTTAAATGACTTACGCTGCCTAAACCATAACATACACACCAAATTAATGTACACAGAATTTAATATCTCAAAAAAATTACAAAAATGTCCACAACAGCACATGTCTATCTTTTACGTATAAAACTCATAATAACCATTTTTATCTTTCAGCTCATTGATGCCAAAAAGATTGGGGTGACTAAAATTCCTGGGCAAGCATAGCAGCGCATGGCGGGTATTATTTTATGGATAAATCAATAACCATTTTTGTCTTTCAGCTCATTTATGCCAAGAATATCATAATAAGTATATTTCCGGCAATGCCAGGTAATCAGCACGGGGTATCAAAAGGGTATCAAAAATAATTACGATATAAATTTATAATTATTTTCTTCTTACTTATTCAACTAAACATAAAAACACATTTTATTTAGGTGTAGTAGTGCATGCCGGGTATTAGCAGATTCTCTATTAAGGTTCATGTTGTCCAAAATTGAATCATTTAAAACTTAATTCAGATTCAGTGATTTAAAATTCTAAAAAAAATATAGGGCCTATAATATATATATATATATATATATATACACACATTTTAAAGTTAAATATGTCCTTAATTATTACAAAAAATGAATAATGTCAGACAATTAGAATCAAAGATAGATTTTTTATTACAAACTACTTTTTACCTCTCTATAATTTAGGCATTCTTTCCCTCTTCACTCTTCTTACATTTCCATATCATTATAGTCTTCTTATTTTTATTATTTTTTATTGTATAAACTAATTATTAATTGTGTGGGTAATTTAACTGGTTATGTATCATATAATAATTGCAATAATAAGTTAAATTAATGTAATATATGTATAATATTTCTTAGAACTCAGGTTTTACAGTAAATATGTTGAATTACCTCATATGCTATTGGCCATTACTGGTATATTGGAATGTTTTCAAACTTGTGTAATATTACATACATGCATTTTTCCTTGAAGGTATTCTTTATGGAATCTAATTTAATTTGATTATGTGATTGAACTATGCTTCTATATCATGTAGGATACCTCTGTGGTTACAGGGAATGAGTTAATTTTTTTTGTCTAATGCCACCAGGTTGTCTTTTATGATATTTATGGCTTTCTCCCCTGGCATTGGCAGAATTGTAATCCATTTCTGAGGTTGGGGCACCTGGAAGGCAGAGTTACATTACCCTGATGATGTTATGTATGGTAAATGATAATGAAGCATCAAGAGAGTTCTTAACCAGTACTTAACCTAAATTTTAGACCACGGACAACCACAGGAATAATTTCCTTTTTAGGAAAAATTCCCATGGTTTGACCGGGAATCAAACCCGTGACCCCATGAACTGTAGTTAGAAACGCTGACCACTAGCCCATGAGGCTAGTCGAGTTGTTAAATATAAAATCACAACTTTTCAGAGCAGCACTTTCCTAACTGAAAACATACAAGAAACAAACAAGTCCTGAAATACCAAGTTCTTCAGTGTTCTTAAGTCTTGCGACTGGAATTTTATCTAATAAAAATTAAGATTACAACACAGATAATATACGATTGAACTGTTTGTATGTGGAACCTTGACAAAAGACAGTCAAAAGTCTTAATTCTCATTATACTATGCTGAAATCTAAACATTTAGTATAAAAGAGTGTGCCCTTTTTAGAGAATTCAAAAGGAATTTGGCTATTAAGATTGTTCTCATAAAAAGATTTTAAAAAAAATACAGAACTTCGTTGATCATATTTTTTTAGTAGTCACCAAAAATTACTATGACAAGAATATATATATATATATATATATATTCAGAGAAAATAAAGATATAAAAAATAAAGTAAATAAATTCCAGGCTATTTGTGGAACCATAAAAAGAACCTTAGGTCGGAAAACAAGGAAAGATACGAAACTTAAATTATATAAAACAATGGCTGTTCCTTTGTTGTTGTATGGAAGTGAAAATTGGATAATGAAATCAAGGGATAAAAGCAGGATACAGACTGCGGAAATGCTGTTTTTACGTAATGTGAAAGGATGCACTAGAGCAGATAGAATAAGGAATGAAACTATACGAGAAGAATTAAATATATATAAAATTGAAGATAAAATCAGCGAAAATAATAAGAAATGGACAGAACACTTAATGAGAATGGACAATGAAAGAATACCAAAAAGAACCTTCCTGTATAATCCCAGAGGAACAAGAGATGTTGGCCGACCACGTAGAAGATGGACTCCACTTTTAACTTCGCCGGAACAGGCTGCATAGCCTAAACCTTGTAGTAGAAGAAGAAAATATTAATGTTCTTAGAGGCCACAATACTTATTTGTTTAAGGTAAACTCTGCATATAGCAATCACTTAAAAAAAAGTAATATCAAGTTCATTAACCAACAACATCGGACTGTTAAGAGTGGTGGTTCACCTGAAGCAAACATTTTAAAATCACTTATTTTAGGAATTCTCACTATGAGGTATATTCATTAAGGTAGAATATGTTTATCACTCACCTCATATTGTTCTTCTTATTTGATTATAGACTAGTTTCGGAACATAGTTTCTGTTCCATCCTCAGTAACATCACGACCGTTGTTCTGTCGTCTTGAAGAGTTGTCCTTCTCTCCTTCCATTGGCTGACTGAAAAACCTCGAAACCAGGTCATTCTCACCGGGAATTTCAAAGTTCATTAATTTCTTCTTTTCGCTCTTTTGAATGTAGATCTTTTCCCAAACAGTAAGTTCTTTTGGTTTTTCTATTTGTTTTAATAATTTTGCTTCTTTCTCGATAAGATGTTTTTCAGACCATGCATGGGCAGCCACTGCAGATTTTTCTACTTCCCCTTTCTTGACATTCCTGAGATGTTCTTTAACTCTAGTTTTCAAATTTCTTTTAGTTTTTCCTATGTAGAATTTCTCACATTCTTCACATTTAATTTGATAAATCCCTGATTTGTTTTCTTCTTTAATTTTCTCATTCTTATTAGGTCTAATCAGTCTACTGATGCTGTAGTCATTTTTGGGTGCTAACCTTATGTTGAAATCTTTAAAAAATTTTTGAAACTTGTGGTGTTTTAATGGATGATATGTGAATTTTCTAAATTTTACATTATCTTCTTTTACTTTTAGAAGAGTGCTTTGATTAATAAATTTTTGTCTTTTGAACTTGTTTATTTTTTTGAGTATCATTTTTATAGCAAAACCATTTTTCGTGGCTACGTTGATTATGTGTTCTTTTCTTTTTCATAATTTTCTTTGTTCATTGGTATGTTCACTAATCTATGTGTCAAACTATTGAAAACTGCTTCTTTGTGAGCTATGTGATTGAAACCTAAAGCTTTTATGTAGTTATCTATATGTGTCTTCTTTCTGTAAATTCCAAATTCTATCTTATTTTCTTCATTCCTTTTTAAGTTGAGATCTAAAAATGGTATTTCTCCATTGATTTCCTTTTCCATAGTGAACTTTATAGTTTGACTTTGAATGTTCAATAATTTTAATGCATCATCTATCTGTTTATGATTAACTATTGCAATTATGTCATCCACATATCTGCACCAGAACTTGAAAATTAAACGATGTCCGTTAATTATCTTGTGTTCAAAATTCCCCATGAATAGATTAGCTAAGAATGGAGATAAAGGGTTTCCCATCGAAAGTCCTGAATTTTGTTTATAAAATCTTCCATTGTAGGTGAAAAACATATTATCGATACATAATTTCGTTAAAGTTTTATATTCGACTATCTTTACTTTTTCAATTTTATTATTTTTCATCCAAATCTCTAAAATTTCCATAGTTTGGTCTTTTGGAATGCTTGGAAATAAGGAAACAACATCAAATGAAACTAATCTGTCTGAAGATTGTAGTTGTATGTTTCCTAGTTTATCTACCAATTCATAAGAGTTTTCTATTGCAGAGTTTTCAAATCCATTCATTTTATTAAATTCCTTACATAACCATTTAGATAAATGATATGTAGGAGACCCTATGTTGTTAATTATCGGCCTCATTTTCTTCCCTTCTTTGTGCACTTTCGGGAGTCCGTAGATGTTGGGAATTTTTGGATTTGAAACCTTCAGATGAAACTTGTCTTTCTTAGTTAAAATGTGATTGATATTCTTGAGAGTGTTGTCTACTTCTTTAATGGTTTTGTTAAGGGGGTCTGATTGAATCTGTGTATATTCTTCAGAGTCCAAAAGTTTTTCCATTCTGTTGTTGTATTCTTCTTTGTCTAAAATAACCAACTGGTTGCCTTTGTCAGCTTTAGTAATTATTACATTTTTACTGTTGATGTCTTTAATAATTTTCATGTTTCTTGAACCCTTTTTGTTTATTGGTGTTTCCTTGATTTCTTTGATAATTTTTTCACATTTTTTCCTGATGGTAATTTTGTCTTTCATATTCAAATAAGAAGAACAATATGAGGTGAGTGATAAACATATTCTACCTTAATTTTAAAATCACTCTGGCAGCTGCATTTTTCAATTTTTCACAATGAAAATAAATATATGCTGAAATAAAATGACAAAGATACTCTTGAAAAATCAGTAAAATCCAACCATTTGGAGTGAAGGTTTACCTGAAAGCCAAAATTTAAAAATTGCTCTAGTGGCTGCCATGTTTTTTTCTGCAATGTAGCTGGACACATCTAATTTAATTAACAAAGTAAATATATATTTTGTAAACCAGCAAAATTTAACCATTAATTTGTATTGCTGAGGAGTTTGCTTAGTGTATGCGGTGGATGGACTTTCATATAGGTCTACTAAAACATAACGATTGCAGTACAAATATATTATATTATTGATCTATTTGTTTGTGAAAACCAAGACAAAAGACACACCAAAGTCTTATTTCTCATTATATTGTGATCCAATCTTAACTTTTAACACACATAAGTCTGTGCTCTAATGATCACAGTTCACTTATTTTTAGCCATTTTTATACTTTAAACTTATTCTCCATGACCATGGTTATTTTAGGGATTAAATTTATTTAGTTGATCAGACATTCTAATTTTTAAATGAAAATCCCATATGAAGAAAGTCTACATGGTTAGTTGATATGGGTAATTTCAGTATAATGAACATAATATTGTATTGAATATTTTACGTCCCTTATGGTTTATAATTGTGGGATTTGAATCAGTTTTTCTATAAAAATTGCTTATTTTTCTCAGATAAACATTTTCATGCTGGAGTTACACTATACTGAAATTTCTACCTCAATATATTATTATTTGCAGATCACCAAATTATTGTTGCAAGAACAGAGTCTGAATTTCAATGTGTAATATACACTGCGTACAGGAGAATCTCCAAATTCCATGACATAACAGGCTTAGAAGCTCCAACCAGCTGCTGGCTTCATGTCCACATGTATTAATCACACAAGTAGACGATCATCCAGCCAATTTAAGGGTGACATGTGATCAGCATGTAGGAAATTCCAGCCATTATAGTTGGTTTTCTCATTCTGGAGCCACTACTTATTGTAGCTACCAAAAAATTCCTCACGATGCTGGGTGGGCACCAGTCCCATACTGACCGAAATTCCATGAGGAAATATCTTCCCCCATGGAGACTCAAACCATCACAAGTCCTGTGGCTCTGCAGCAAGGCACAGTTACAGCAAAGGACATAGCAGAATCACTACCAATAATATAAATGTGAATATCTTCCAGTGGCGTGCATTCAATCCCAGCTACCTCAGCACTGCTGGGGTAATTAATATATTAATAATTTTGAAGTAAACAAAATATTTGCCAAATTCCACTCAAATCAATTACGCGTGAACATAAAATATAAAAATTCATGCCGCGCCAGCAGACATGTATCGCATTCGGTTTGAACGGAGCCATCTGCATATTCACATTATCTCCTTAGGGAAACACATACAGTGTTTCCTCTATGTTATCCCCACCAACACCAGCTATTGTGCTACAGATGAATCCATGCAAGCCTGGTACAAGTGAATTGCATCACTGCCTGCTACGTCCTGCTAAGGCCAGTGATAAATCCACTAGACAAAGCTTGTGTCTTATTCCATTGTTCCATAGACTTTTATTGAATACTAGCTAGCTGTACCCAGTTAACGTCACAACTCAAATAAGAATACATTTGATGAAAACAATGTGATTGGCTGATTTGGGAAGTGTCAATTCCTCAATAATAGAATTTTTCAAAATAACATTTCTAAATTTATGATATTTAATTTATGCTAGTTACATTTTTACAAAATACAAATTATGTGGTATGTTTTGTCAGCTATAGCAACCTGTTAATTTAAGAAGCTTTGTATTTATATTGTATAACTGAATAACAACAATTGGATTATTATGTACGTGTACGCCGTAGCGTAGTGGTTAAGGCACTGCGCTACAAGCCGGAAGGTCAAGGGTTCAAGTCCCGGTGGGGTCAGGATTTTTAAACTGACCAAAACTTTCTGGCGGCACTATGGCCCTGGGGTCGACTCAGCCTCTAACGGAAATGAGTACCAGACGCTTGTTCTGGGGTAAAGGCGGCCGTCATGCAGGGCTGACAACCTGGCTGACATCAAGTGCCGATTGTCCAGAAAAAGTGGGAACCTTAACCTCCCACTACCCCAAGGGCCTCCTGAGGCCTGTAGTGGGAATACTTTACTTTACTTTTATATATTATTTGTGGAAAACAACAGTTGAACTTAATATCGACACAGAGTTCATTCAAACGTATTATTATTACATTTTTACGAGTTACTGACGAATGTTATTTGTCAATTTAGTAAAAAATGAATGTGAGTGAGTGTATAATTTACAAACTAGACCATTTTCAAGCAGCAGACCTTTCAACAAGAAAAATGACCTCGTACAACAAGGTAGGCCAACTCCAGATTTACCAGATCTGAAGAAAAACAATTACAAGGCATTTTAGTATCATACCATTTTGTAAACTGAATAATTTGGAATAAAAGTTTTTATAAACTATAAGTCACATTTTCTCGTCATACAGCTGGGGTAATTGCTCTGTCACTGATATCTTCACACTTATTTAAGTTACAAATATGTTTTGCATCTTCTCTTATGTGAAACTCTACACTTTTTGTAATCATATACGTTTTGATAATAGTGAACATATGCATGACCTGGGTAAAGTTTGAAGGTGGCAAGAGATGTTTCTGTCATGTCTGTACAACTGTAGAACACATGAAGGTGTCATATATAGAATATCATTTCAATATGTAATATTCATCAGAGGTGAATATGTAAAACTTGATGAGTATTTCTAACATAGAATCTAAGTCAGGTTATTCTATCATCGTTGTAATGTAAAAGACCCCATTACAGTTTATAGGAAACCTTGGAGTGGTAGGAGGTTAAAGCTCCTACTTTCATAAAGTTTACCAGAAGGTTTAAAAGAAAACTCCATGTTGTCCTACCAGCTGGCTGTTGGCCTCACATCCACATGTGTTAATCATAGAGGTGGACGATCATCCAGCCAATTTAGTGGTGAAATTTGGTGAGCATATCAGTTCCCTCAACTGTTATAGCAGTTTTGTCAACCTTGAGCTGCTACTCATAGCAGCTACCCAAATTCATTATGATGCTGGATTATCCCAATCTCGTACTGGACAAAATTCTGTAACAAAATTTCTTTCCCAACGGGGAGTTTTCTGACGTAAGTCTCATAGTTCTGCACCAATGAATTATGTTTTAAACTGCTCAGTTATGGAGCAGGACACCAGAAGGTTTAGGTCAGTTTAAAAATCCTAATCCCACCAGAACTCGAACCCACAACCTTCTGGCTTATAGTGTACTGTTTCAACAAATTATGCATTGGCATGTCCCCTTTATCGTTATTAGTATAGGAAATATTTTGCTGGACACAGTATATAACCTACAAAATATTTCTTCCAAATGACTATTTCAACACAGAAAACAAAAGTAATGGCAATTTCAGACAAAATCCAATCCAAAGCAAAATGTGTATAAATAATGTTTTAATAGAGCACATTAATTCATTCAATTGGGTACAACCTTTTTTTTATTATTCAAGATGAAGATGAAAAAATTACAGGGGCCATGTCAAAAGATGCCAGAGCAAAGATTGCCTAAAATTGTTATGGAATGGATCCCAATGGAAAGGAGGAAGAGAGGAAGCCTGAAGAAAACTTGGATAGAAGAGGTACAAGTGGGTATGAATATCAGAAGATTGGAGGAAGATCAATGGATGCACAGAGAGGAATGGCATTTGGTTTCTGGAAGACGGCAGCAGCTGCCATGATACCAAATGATGATGATGATGAAGATGAAGATATGAAGAACAAAATTTCTGAATTTGCCAATATCCTGAATGTAAATAATCAAGTTTTTATGCAATGACATACCAGATTTACTATCTTCAAAACACTTACTCGACCAGTTCTGGAAGTGAAGTGTGGACCATCAGAAAGGAAACTTACAACACATGAAAAGTGTTTAATGAGCAGAACAACTGGATGCTCTCTCCTTGATCACACAATAAATGAAAACAAATTCAAAGAATTACAACAAGCAGCACATGGTACAATACAGACTGAACTGTCTAAAACATATTTGGTTCGTCTTCCGGGCTTATAGGCCGTGGTCTGGTTGTCTCCGAAAACGAAAACAAGGAAGAGAAAAATGGTAAGGTTTACCTACCTTATATCAAAACAACAACAGAGAAAATTGGACGAATATTAAAGAAATACAACATAGCAACAACCTACAAACCAACACAAAAAATCAGCAATATACTGCGCCCAGCCAAAGACACTAGAGATCCTTTGAGTCATGCCGGTATATATCGTATCCCGTGCAGTTGTGGAGAGGTGTACATCGGTACAACAAAAAGAATGATCAACACACGATTACAAGAACACATGAGACACTGCAGGTTAAAACAAAATGAAAAATCGGCCGTAGCGGAACCTTGATGAACAACCAACACATATTATAAGATTTGAAGATACCCAGGTATTATCACAAACATCACATTACTACACCAGACTATACAGAGAAGCCATAGAAATATACAAACATAAAAAATTCCTTCAACAAAAAAGAAGAAACCTTGAAGATAAACAAATTTGGATCCCAGCACTGCATAACACGACAACGAAGCCTATGACTTCTGCACACGGCAATACAGCGCACAACTCGGTGCACGCAGAAAACCTCCCCTCCACCCGGGGTTTAGCTATAAACAGAGAGACAGTTTCCAACGACCATCCAGTCTGCAGCCGACTGTTGAGGAGTTCACAGGAAGCACGCAGTATCTCCTGATGATGTCTACCGCAGCAGTAGACGAAACGTCGAGTAAGAAGACAACCAGACCACGGCCTATAAGCCCGGAAGACGAACCAAATATGGATCAAGACGCCGGCCGTGAAAGCCTACAATTATATGTCTAAAACATGTTTTCAGGATGCCTTCTAATTACTTACAAAACAAATTTTAACATATGTCCCAAAAGGATGAAGAAATTTGAGAAGACCAAAAATACAATGGTTAAAAAACATAACAGACCATTAGGTTTAAAGCGTGAATCTCAACCATTTCATCAAATCCAAAATGTTGTATCTTTTCTGCTGTATTTAATAGAAAAAAGTAGTTTAAAGAAATGCCATCTTCCTATCTTTATAATTACGGTATTAGCGCCAGAGTGTTGAACATGATATTACCTTTAAATGCTCTTTGTTCTGGAGTGAAAGGTATAAAATCACCTCTCTTCTCAGTAATATTATCTGTCTTAACGAACCACTCAATAAGGAAATGCTTTCAATGAAAAAAAAAATTAGTGTCCATTAATAAGATTCATAAAAAAAACTTTAGTTTTAAATCAAATTACATGTCACCACTTTGTCTCAAAATTATAATTCCTAATGTACCTTAAGGTGAAATAAGATTTGTAAATTAAATTTTAGAAATCTTAAATCTCACCTCATAGTTTTTCTTTTCATGCAAGTTTCATAATTATTCCATCTTCAGTATTTTCATGACCATTGTTCTGTTGTGGAGATACACTGTGTCTTCCAAAGAAGATCAAAAGAAGAAGCAGTGTATCCCCAGAACAGAACAATGGTCATGAAAATACTGAACATGGAGTAATTCTGAAATCTGAAAAGAAGATAAACTATGAGGTGAGGTGTTAGATTTTTAATATTTAATTACTAAAACTTCATAGTGTTACTTCCTACTAAGTTAAAGGATATGTAAACATAAAATAACAAATAAATAAATATCTCTATAATGAATAAGTTTACAAAATGAAAGGATAGTTAAAGACTTTAACAGAACACTAGGTCTAATATGTCAATAATGGTCACGGTAATGATCTCACCCATATCATGAAATACAAATTTTTTCTATTTTTTTCTGTATATTAGAAAGTTGCTGACATTTCTTAAAACAATGTGATACTATTTAATTAAATAAAAATAGAACTTAAAAGTTTTATATGATTTTGATATTTATTACAATATAAATTCGTAACAGCTGTTTCGGTACTTTGTACCTTCTTCAGACATGTGATTTTGATGTAAATTATTGGTAACTTTTAAAATTCTCTTTGAAATTGCTGATTCCATAAGAAATACCAGACAATTAATAATGATTATTACATAAATGTAATAAAGTCTAGTATAATTGAGGAATGTTTGTGAGAAATGGAGTAAGTTCCAAATGAAAAAAATTCAGTAAATCCCGTGAACATTTAATTCCTATTAAAACACTTTTTTATTGCTTATACAAAAATAATGATGTTCCAGAAAAAAAGTTTTTCTATTTACAAAAAAAAATACATTTGTACGGGGTGTAAATGATAGAAAAAAAAACTTAAAATTTTTTCTGAACATTTGTTTTTCTACAATCAAATGGTACTTGTGAGTAATTTTTTTTGTTGGCTTTGTATAACAATTCCAGTTTTGCTATATTATCTATTGGTTGCAAGTTTAAATGGTCTATCCATTTTGTTCCATATTCAACTTTTTTTAAAGATTAAGTTAAATATAATTAAATCTTAATAATTTATTTTAGGAAGTAATATTTTGAGGTTCTTTTAATTAAATTATTTGGAGTCTGTTATATCTTACCTCAGTATTAATGTCATATACATTTATAATGTCATATACATTAATATTGAGGTAAGATATAACAGACTCAAAATAATTTAATATTTAATTCTTTCTTATACTCTAAAAAGGATGAACAAACTTTGGAAGACCTAGAAAACATTGCCACGAGACCATTATGGATCCATCAGGATCCAATACGTAAAACATGTGTTAATAATATTTAATTCTTGCCTGACTTCATAATTTATTTTCTTATCTGTTAACATATGATCTCTCACTGATGTAATTTATTCTCACAGTAAATATTTAATATCAATCCTAAAAACATAGTAGTTTATAAATTCAAAAACAAAAATAGGAGACAAGAAACAAAATTTCACTAAACTTCATGTTTACTAGATTGATATGTATTGCCTGCATCATTTTGACACTTTGTATTATTTACACCCAATAGATGTCTTACTATGTAAGATCTCTAGAAAATGTAGGTGTATTCAGTTAACTGTGAATTTTTGTTGTGTGTCATGTTTATTAAATCACTGATTTAATCTTATTTAATGATATGAAATGGATCCTTGTAATGTAATTCTAACACTGCATTTCCCTTGGCAACTGAGGAAAATCAGGAGAAAAAATCTATCAGGTTGATGAGAACCAGGTTTTAAACTTGGGACTCCCTAATTATGACTGAGCCAACTTCCTTGGTAAAAATGTTTTATGGGAATTAAATATTAAAGAGCATTTAAGATGTGCTTTTTAATTTCCTGAACATTTTTTCGTTTGGCACTTACACTATTTCACACATCACTCCACATTATTGATAAGTAATTTTTGAGCTCAGTTTAGGATGTATATAATTTAAATCTTCAGTTGTGTAATTGTATGAGTCTTATATTTGAATATGTAAAAATGTTGCATTTAAAATTTAATTTTTAAAATGTTTGTGTAAATGATTCCAAGAATCAATGATATGTCCTATAAAAAAGTTAGATGTGCTCAAATGGAATCATGTAAGACATTTTGAAAATTATCTGATGTAATGAAAGAGTAATTCAGGGCTTCATTTGAGAAAATACAGTATATGATCATTTGAATGCTGAACATACAAAAATTATTAATTAAGGCAGTGATTAATAATAAATACATGATTACAACAAGTAATCTCTTCAACTTAATTTTTAAATTAGAAAAAAATATATATACATATTGGTAGTTGGTAATGACTTTTTAATTATTTTGGCCATTTGCATCACTTTTCAAATTAGGATGAAAGGGCCAACAAATTTTACTCAGAATCTGTTAAATCAATCTTGATTCTCCATGGATTCAACATTTTTTAAATTAAATTTTTATTATTTTAAAAGGAATTGAACCAGGACCTAAGCCCTGGACCTCCGATTCTACATGCCAGTATGCAGTCCATTACACCATTTAAGATATGATACAAACATCACTTTTTGTTTTTTGCTTGAACCGGGACTTAAATCCCAGACCTCTGGTTCCACACACCAGTATGCAATCTATTACACAATTCAAGACACAATACAAACATCAATATTTATTTTTTTGAAAAAAAAACAGTCCTGGTTCAAGTATTGATTTTACTTTTCAAAAATAATATGAAGAGTATTAATAATTAAATATAACATCAAAACGTCAATTTTTATTGTACAATGATAAGTTAATTAAAACATTTTGTATGTTCATTCTTACCTCTTAGAGTTGTTTTTGTTGAACATATGTTTCAGAGCTTCTTAGCCCCATCCTCAGCGATTACAGATTGATTTTTCTCATGTTGTTGGCCCTGATTCTTGATTCCTGCTCTCTTTGCCTCTGGTCCAATGAATTTACTAATGAGGTTCCTTTCTGTGGGAATTTCAAAGTTCATAATTCTTTCCTTGTTCTTCTGTATATAGATTTTTTCCCCATATGGTGAGTTCATTTTTGTTTTCTAACTGTTTTAAAAACACAAAATAGATGTAAACACAAAATTATTAAAACAGTTAGAAAACAAAAATGAACTCACCATATGGGAAAAAATCTGTATACGGAAGAACAAGGAAAGAATTAAGAACTTTGAAATTCCCGCAGAAAGAAACCTCATTAGTAAATTCATTGGACTAGAGGCAAAGAGAGCAGGAATCAAGAATCAGGGCCGACAACATGAGAAAAATCAGTCTGTAATCGCTGAGGATGGGGCTAAGAAGCTCTGAAACATATGTTCGACAAAAACAACTCAGACAAAATGTTTTAATTATTAAACAAACCTCTTAATATTACTTCCTATTGTATTTTAAAATAAAATCATAAGTTACTTGATAAATTAAAAAAAAATATTTGGATATTGTTAGGAAAATGCATGTCAGAATAGACCATAGGTTACAAAGTATATGGCAACTGCTTGTAAACTATATTGAATGGTATCAATTAAATTTATAGCTAAGTTTGTGGTATCAACCATTTTTTCTTGTATTGTGACATCTAATGATATCTTTTGTTACTATGTCCTACATTGTTAATTTTTTATAATATGGAAATTAGTAGTGTATATTAGAACAAGCACTCATCAGCATTACATCATTAACATGGCTGAAGAGAAAACTATAGTTTACATTGTAGATTGGTTTTCTTATCTTTGAGAAGTGTGTACAGGTAAATAAACACTCTGACAATTTACATCTTCTTACATTTTGATACATTTGGGCAGGTTAGTTTAGGAATTGGGTAGGTTAGCTATATTTAATGGTAAAGAGAAAAACATTTTCTGAACTAGAACTTAACCCTGGACCTTTAGCTTTTATGTGCTGAAGTCCAGGGTTCAAGTCATGGTTCAGCCTGAATTTTTATCTTTGTAGTTAACCAAACTTAATTTGATCATAGCTATATTTAATTTATGATAATAAACTTAAGAAGATAAGATTATTATTATTACTGCAACATAAATACTGAACTATCTTACGATAATTTGTGGAAACATGGAAAGAGCTGTATTCTCAAATTAAGCCCTGAATTAACACGAAAGTATGGTATGCTAATTTTAAAAATACAATTAATATTATCACAATAAATTAAAGGGTAATTCTTAATAGGTTATTATATAGGCTAGTCACTCTATAAAGAATCTAAGGTCTCTAACTTACTGATAAAACAAGGATTGAAAACTGTTATCACAATGATTTTAGATAATATTTAATCTTTTTGGAAGATATTTTTAAAAATTTCTACTTTATAACATAATAACTTCATTGAGATTTACATTTTTGATTTTTCTTTGTAAGTTTCATCTAGAATATTTTTATTCATTTTGTTTTTTATTGTTATATCATTCTTGTGCAGCATATTGGTAAGTTTCTTCTTCTTCTTCTTCTTAATCATAATTTGTAGGATTTTCATCCTGTTTATTTCCAAAATCACTTCTCGGAGGAAGACATATTGGATGTGCATTCACTGTCTATCCATCTCTTGGCTGGTCTTGGAAAGTTTATTTAAGTAAAATTTTATCAACTCACCTCATATTCTTCTTTTTCTTAGACTGGTTTCGGAACTTTCTTCTTCTTCAGTTCCATCCTCAGTATTTTCACTACTGTTGTTTTGTCTTGAAAATACTGAGGATGGAACTGAAGAAAAAAGTTCTAAAACCAGTCTAAGAAGAAGAAGAAAAAGAAGAAGAAGAATATGAGGTGAGGTGATAAATTTTACATAAATAAATAATACCTCATCGTGTTAATACTAAAAAAGTAATATTGGTAAGTTACTTAAAATCATTAAACTTAATGGGGATGACAGCAAGGAGTGATAAAAAATAACTTGTAATCAAAAGAGTTTATATATCTAATTTTAATTTCCTGTCATTAAGTTAATTAAGAGGTATATTTTGATTTAAAAAATATATATGTATTTTTAGATATCTCTCTCTGAATTAATTTATAAATGAAAAATCGCCACACTTGTATGCTTTCCTCAAGAACAACTTGAGGTAGATTTTTTCAGGACATGTTATCACTATGTGACAAATTTCCTAGAAAAGATTTAGTAAAATAGTTGTTCAAAAACCATATTTCATTAATGGTTTTTATGACAGATGATCTTGGGGTAGAATTGCTACCTCATACACAGCAGGCGTGGGTTCGATTCCCAGTTGGGACAAGTTTCCTGGTTGATAGTTTTTATGGGGATTTTCCTTACCTGTAAGACAAATGTCATGAAACTTTAAGGCCCAAACAGTCTCCAAACACCATCTGGCCATTACAGTTATCATATTTGCCATGTTTGGTATGAATGTGTCCCACTGATACCTTGGTGCAGAGCTATGGGACTTGCACTACTTACAATCGCCATGTAGGAAGAAATTTTCTCATGGAATTTTGGCCTGTATGGGACTGATGCCCACCCAGCATTGTGAGGAGCTCTAATAAATAATGGCTTAATTCTGAGAAAACCATCTGTAACTGATGGGAGATCTGATGTGCTAACCACATGTCATCCCTACACTGGCTGGATGATCGTCCACATCCACCTATGTGATTAACATATATGGATGTGAGGCCAGTTGCCAGCTGGTAGGCCAAGTGCCTTCTAGGTCTGTTGTGTCATGAAGTTTTTTGGAGTATGAATGTATGAATGAATTATATTTGAAGAGAAAAATTTTTGCCTGGACCGAGACTCGAACCCAGGACCTTTGGCTTGCCGGGCCAAATGCTCTACCAACTGAGCTCCGAGGCGAATTGTGATCTAGATGCAAATTTCTCTCTTATATACGTTGTAATTCCCTTGCGCCAAATGCTTTGAAACCTTTGCTTCTATCTTTGCAAATGGCGGCTTCTTAGTTAAGAAGACATTTATTGGGATTTTAACACTACTTTATAAAGCCAGTAGGGCTTCAAGAGAGAAATTTGCATCTAGATCGCAACTCGCCTCGGTAGCTCAGTTGGTAGAGCATTTGGCCCGGCAAGCCAAAGGTCCCGGGTTCGAGTCTCGGTGTAGGCGAAAATTTTTCTCTTCAAATATAATTTATCCTTCAATGAGAAGTGTTAAATCAATAATAAAAAACATCAGTATGAATGAATTGTATGTTTCATGTTAAATGTTTATGTTGTCTTGTAGGAGGCCCTGTATTGAGCTCATTTGGGGAGATCCACTGTGACAAAATGTATGCTCCTGATAGGTCATGCCACTATAAGGCCCAGGTAGCATAGGGCACACAAAAAATTCCTATAAGGTGAGAGGTTATACTAGGATGGAGAAGAAGTTTTTATGAAAAATATAATTTTTTAAAGTAAGAATTCAATCATATCCTGTATTTAGAATATTACAGGTACAGCAATGAAACTGCTAGGCAAATATTTATATATAATGAATACAATAGTTAAAATGTTGACTTTCTTATTTATAATAGAAGATGAGAAAACTGTAACTCAGTATAGGCATGTGATGTCCAAACTTCAATTAATTAGAACAGACTGAATGGTTTAAGACATCTAAAAAAGTACATATACATTTTTAATTCTAAATACAGGTTAATTAACACAATTTATTAAAAATACTCTCAGATATTTAGAATCAGTTATGTATTCTTTTGATTTCATGTTACTTTTCACTCCCTCTTCACTACCAACTACACATAATGTCCATATATTTTTGTACACTTAATTCCTCCCATTATGAGGCTTACAATCCAATGAACTGGGTTGATCCTCATGGATCAGTGAAGGGCCTTAGTAAATGCGGCATTGAACCTAAGGGTACATAAGCCAGAAGGTTAGTTAAAAGTTCAAAAAAACTCTAAAATCAATTGAAAAACAATAGAATAAGATGATGATCACACACTATAAATCTCAAATGATAGAATAAAAAAAAATAATTGAAAATAGGATGGGAAAGAATAAGAATAAGATCAAAACTAGTTGCAAAGATGCAAATAGGAAAAACTGTATTGGGCAGAGATTGGAAGAGAAAATTAATGAGAAATCAGAATCTATTGATCTATTGGAGAAGCCCACAGGAATGGAAATATCTTTCAAAATTGGTTGGCGTTATGCATCAACCGGCTGTATGCCATTATGTAAGTTTCAAGGAAAATATGTTTAAAGTTTAAGTCAATCTTCACTATTTATTGTAGCGACAAACTAACAATATTGAATATGGCAAATTAGTTTCCTTGTTTGACAGTTATGCATCAACAATCTAAGAGCAGGAGCATTTGGCACTTAGCTGCATGATGCAAAATTTAGATTAGCATTTATGAAGATCTGGTTTCACAAAAATTTTGTTTAGTTGTTTCTTGACTCACCTCATACTTCTTAACTCCCTGGCATATCTAGATTTCGTCACTGTATTTGTGACATTCTCAATGCTGTTCACATTCACAACTCAGTGACGAAATCTAGATATGCCAGGGAGTTAAGAAGTATGAGGTGAGTCAAGAAACAACTAAACAAAATTAAAATAAACCTCATAGTGTTATTTCCTACCTACATAACTTAATTCGTAACAATTTGTTGCAAAAGATAATAGAATATCTGATAGGACTGATGGCATTTATATTTTTCTTTAATAATAAGGCTATATTTAAAGATTTGGCGCTAAAAGTGTGTGTACACTTAGTTCATGAGCCAGTGTAGCCAGATGGCACTAAAATCTCAATTTTTTTAAAAATGGCACATAGTAGGTTGATGCATAACATTGTCCAATTGTCTCTGATCTGACTTTTAGTTAGTAAGTTGATTTTGTTATACCTAAAAGTTATTGAAATTTGACTAATTTTATGTCAACATCTTTTGAATTTATGTAGGTAAGATTACAACTGAGGTAATTAAATTCACTGACTTGTTCTATCCACTGATTAAATAACAATTTTTAGAAAATTATTTAATCAAACATAATGTAAAACTTTCTGTATTGAGAATCCTGATTAAACTACAGACTTGTTAATCTATTTTCAATTGATTTGAGAATTGGAGTTATTGTTATTGAACTAGTCTTTGATTAATAACGTTTCATATTTTATGAAATTATTTTGAATACAGTTTTCAATCCTTGTTATAAACATCTATTGCCATTTATATTTCCATCCATATCTTTTTTTAATATTATTATTATTATTATTACAAGCTTCCATCTTTAATATTTGTGCCAACTTGTGAATGAAAAAAAAAATAAAGAAGATAATGTGATTTCAATTTGAATGTAAAAAAATATAATTATACTTTATGCAATCTAAAATGTTCACTGTTATATATGTAGACTTTTCAAATTTGAATCTAATTATACACTCATTAGAGATCACCAACTTTTAAGCATTAAGTATATGACATAGCATTTGTTCTATCAATAATTTTTTTCATTGGGTAAGTAATAACTTGATATCCTAACAAAAAAAAGTTTTTAAAAATCTCAGATGGTAGGGATTATATTTGCCTAGATTGTACATCTTTACACCTCAAGAATCACAACATAATTAAATATATTCATCGCCTATTTAACATTGTCCACTGCTGTGGTCTCGAGGTAGCATGCTTCCTTGTCACACAGCGGGCTTGAGTTTGATTCGTGGTCAGGACAGGCTCCTGGGTGAGGTTTTTTTGGGGTTTTTCCTCACCTGTAAGACGAATGTCAGGAGGCTTAGGGCCTAACGGTCCCCGAAAATCATCCGGCCATCATCATCATCCTTATCATTATCATCATCATCCTTCACAGGTGTGGAAAACAACGGGAAGCTACCACACCTATAATTCCCTAGTAAAGCTGCAAAGCATAGCATGGAAGTGCTATGATTGCAGTGAAAGACCTGTCCTCAGGCAGACTTACTATGGATGGATATTTAAATTGGTCAGGGTATATTTTAATAACTCACTTCACAAATTTTGTGTTTTTTACGATACCATAGCTTCAAACAGGATCCCAGATAGTAAGAAATCTGGAGCTTATTGAATAAGTTCTAATGAATGCAGTAAAGTACATATAGGAAAAACCAAAAGAAGTTTGGAAACTCATACTATAGAACATTTTAGAAGTATTAAAAATTGTGAAATTGAAAAATCAGCAATTGCAGCACGTAGTCTACTAGAACATCACAAAATTGGAGGAGAAACAAAACTTTTAAAACAATTGGTTAAACCTTTGGAATTGACAGTTTGGGAGAAGACATATATTTAGAAGAATACATATAGATTGATGAACTTTAATATTTCCAATAAACAAAATTAAATTTCAAAGTTTCTAAACTTGAAGACCATAGACGGCAGCTCAGAAGATGTTGACGGCCGAAGAATTTCATCAGTCGAAGTCGTGACTGAAGATGAATGGGATCCTGTTTGAAACCATGGTATTGTGAAAAACACAAAATTTGTGAGATGAGTTATTAAAATATATTCTGACCAATGTTAAATGAATATTACCTCATAATATTTACTTCCCAACTTTAATTTGAAATGCATTCATCACCATTTGCTTACTATCTATGTTTAAATCTAAAAGTGTGCATCCAGAGACACAAATTATACCCTGTCCGCTCTTAAAGTGATCCTCGTCAAAACAAAACCATGTGACCTGCTCGCTTTTCATTGGTTATGGACACCGACGTATGTTGTAGAAGCAATAAGTATACGAAAAAGTAGTTCCTTTCATTAAATTAAAAATATGTCCTCTGAATATACTTGCTATTATCAGTGAATGAAAATAATAATAATCAAAACATACAAAATATTCTAAAATATAACTAATCAATAATTACAACTTATAGTTTATTACACATGGATGATGCATTTGAGTAATGCTTCAGTTGATTCTCATGAAACAAAATAGCTGAAAGTATCAAGTCTTCTGTTGCTGTGTCATGTCCCTGTCAAAAGTGACAGTAATTGTGGCACGAATGGCAGAAGGATATTGCTTCTGCAATGTACATCGATGTCTATAACCAATGAAAAGCGAGCAGGTCACATGGTTTTGTTTTGACGAGGATCACTTTAAGAGCAAACAGAGTACAAATTATATTAAACCATTAAATTTGAAGAGACAAATTTTTGCCCAGGCCGAGACTCGAACCCGGGACCTTTGGCTTTCCGTACCAATGCTCTACCAACTGAACTACCAATCTAGATGCAAATTTTTCTCTTATATATGTTGTAATTCCCATGCACCAAATACTTGAAACCTTGGCTTCTATCTATGCAAATGGCAGTTTCTTAGTTAAGAAGACATTTACTGGGAAAGCCATATTATAAAAGCATACTGAGACCAATACTAGTAGGTCTATAAGGAAGGTGAACCCTTTGTTATAATAAAGAAAACTGAAAATATGTTAAACATATGTGAAAGGAAAATATTAATGAGCGCATTTGGATCTATCAATGACAAAGGAAACTAGGGAATAAGATATAATTTTGAATTATATGACTTATATAGAAAACCAGACTTGGATGCGGTGGACTAGTGATTATATTCCTTGCTTCTGCTCCCAAGGATTGTAGGTTCAAACCTGGCTGGGGTCAATGGATTTTTTTAGGATGGAAAAATCCAAGGAACAAGTCCTCCGGGGGACGGGGGACTTTAAGCCGTGAGTCCGAACTCAGAAGTTTTTCAGGCTTGTAAAAGATCCTTAAGCCTGAATAAAAAGGCCTCTAAACAAAATTTACCGACCTCATCTTCCTAGTAATACCTTAGTTGCCTGTTAGATGTCTCATTGGGTCAGTATGTTGACTGCATACCATTCATGACATCTGTAGCAAATAAGCATAACTAATTATATTATTTTTAGTCTATTCATCTTACCTCAATATTAATGTTGATTTGTTCTTGGACATGTATCAAAACAATTCTGTTTTATCGTCAGCTTGTCCAGACTGGTTTGATTTATGTTACATTATGTTGCACACCCTGGATGTCATCGACATCCAGGGTGTGCAACATAATGCAACATAAATCAAACCAGTCTGGACAAGCTGACGATAAAACAGAATTGTTTTGATACATGTCCAAGAACAAATCAACATTAATATTGAGGTAAGATGAATAGACTAAAAATAATATAATTAAAATAACTTCAAAATATCAATTCTTAAAATTAAATATTAAGCATAACTAAATTAACTTGATCTAGTAACTTCTAACAAAGGAGAGGGTAAGGCCCAACATTGGGCTTGTAGATAGAGAAACAGAGGTGTCAACAATAATTAAATTGAAAAGGTTACAAAGGGCTGGACATCTACAGAAAATGGAGAGGCAAAGCATTCCCAAGATGGTCATGGAAGCACATGTTTGGTAAACAGCCTGTTGGAAACCTAAGAAAAGATGACTGCATGCTGTAAAGAAGATACCGGTAGGTAAAACTGTTCAAGTTGAAGAATTTGAAAAAGAAAGCTACAGATAGAGAAGAATGGAGGCAGATATCGAGGGAGGTCAAAACCTGTCTTGGGCTGTAGTGCCATTGCTGATGATTACCATTTACAATATGACTGTAATGCTAGCTAACGTAGTAACATGACTGCTCCCTGACTAGTGAATCTGACTTCGATATATGAGGTGCTTACAATAACAAGGGCATATCAACAAAAATCACATTTTTTTATTATTATTGCAATATAAACTCTGAACCTTCTTCTTTCATCCCTGTGAGTAAGAACTGTTGATGCGTCTTGGAAGAGAATGAAATATCCATTGCAATAACATGTGGTGTTAGACCTGATGCATCGCAGCGTAATAACAGATGAGTTTGAGAATAGCATGCGGCTGGCTTAGCTCCCCGCATGCTTATCTCATCTGGGGTATTTATATTACCCTTATATTTCTCGAGTTTGTTTAGGTCCGGATGTATCTTAAGTGCTTATTGTTCTCTTATTATTTCTACGAGGGTGATGTGCAGATGTATAGGTTTTGCATTCAGTTCTTTGCTGTACACGCTAGGTATTACATACATTCTCAGTGTCTTGTAAACTTCTAGATAGTCTTGATTTAGTGACTAAGGTTTTAGTGTAATTATTGGGTGTTCAGAAGGGAATTATTAGTGTAAATAATTATTTTATTATTTCTTCACAAAATAATGAATGACACAGGCAGTGAGTCAAGTTCTGAACACATCAGTCGTTCCAGGAAGCATTCTGTTGAAAAAGGTAAATGGAAAATAAATGTGTCTAAGAAGAACAGAAATATGGGACAAGAATATTTAAGTGTGAAAACAAAAAAGATTGTAAAAGCAAAAGAGTGGGGGCACCTTGTCATTGTGGGTGTTTTGAGAAAGTTGGTAGGGATAAGATAGATGAAATATTTAAGGAATTTTGGAAAATAGGGGACTATGAACTACAGAATAGTCATTTCATTACATTAATGAAAAGTATAGATGTGAAGAAATCATGCGTAAAAGATAGGCCTTCTCGCAGACTGTGCACAGTAGAATACAGTGTAATTCATGGATGTGTTAATTACAAAGTTTGTGCTATTGCTTTCCAGAAAATTCACGGACTAAGTGAAAAAAGACTGCGTATGTAGCATTTTCATGCTATGCTTGCAGCTTTATTGGGAATTCTAGGTGTGGTAGCTTCCCATTGCTTTCCACACCGGTGAAGGATGGTGTTGATGATGATAATAAGGATGATGATGATTTTGGGGACCATTTGGGCTTTAAAGTTTTGCTGACATTTATCTTACAGATGAGGAAAAACCCCGATAAAAACCTCACCCAGAAAAACTGCCCCGACTGGGGATCGAACCCGAGCCCACTGCATGACAAGGCAGCATGCTACCTTGAGACCACAGCGGTGGACCATTAATATATAATTTTGTAATTTATCACGTGAATAATTACAGATTGTCTTTTCTGAAGTAGCCTAATAAGTTTAACTTGCAATAGACCTAATTTTTACTGGAAAGTCAATAAATATTATTACGTTCATATCGGTCCAAATTAAAAACCACTATAGAATACAGTATTTAACTTCTTCCCATTGACGGATACGCTATGTCACACGATATTGAGAAAAAAAGTTTGTGAAGCTTTAAACACATTTATCTCAAAACTACTATTTTGCGTATACGCCCTTGCTATTCTAAGCGCCTCATATGATGGTGTTGGAAATTGTAATTGTAAAGCTTTTAGTTTCAGGGCTAGGACGGGTGGTGAATCACTAGATTCTGCATCAGATGACACAATTAAATTCATCCCCTCCCACTCTAGCAGTCCATATGTTGAGAAGACATATGTTACTGTCGATAGCGATTTGCCTGTCGGATGGATTCTTACTTTAAGGAAGGAGAATAGATTACAAATAATTGAGAATAAAGTTCTCAGGAAAATTTTTGGATCAATGAGAGATGAACAGAAAGATGAATGGAGAAGACTACATAACAGTACATGATCTTTCTGGGAAATCAGATGTAATAAGAACAGTTAAGTCTTGTAGATTGCAATGACAGGACATGTGGCATGAATGGGGAAAGAAAGAGGGGAATGGAGGTTTCCTGTAGAAAAACTAGAGGGAAAACACTGAGTTGGTAGACCAAGAATGAGATGGGAGAATAACATTAACTATGATTGAGAGGGGTAAATTGTACAGGAGATGATAAAATATTAGCTGAAGACAGGGATGTAGGGAGGGCTTACCGGTATGTTTACAAGGGCAAGAACTTATGAGCTTGACAGTGCCAGTGAGTTAGTTAGTTCAAGCACTGGGTTTCACTTCTTACATCTCATACAACACACAAACACTTAAACATACACTCATCATGAACTGCTGTCTATACATAAGTAAATATTACCTAAACAGAAACAGCTTTATGCATTGAAACTCTACCATTGAACTATTCGGACAACTCCCTATCCAATGCACTCTCTTAATCCCACGTACGAGGAATAGTGAAATTTCATTGACTATTTAACTCATCCCTAAAATGGGAGTCAGTGACCAATCACATTTTAATTAATTTTGTTTTACAACCAATCACAGCCGTGTTTCACCTTGATAATTATCAAATTTTGATTACCAAAATAAAGAAAGCTCCTCCTTTTTAATACTCTGACCAGGTCAGAACATTATTTTGCAGTGACTGACTCTCTAACAAATATGTTGGATATAGCAAATAATGAACGGATTCTTTCGACCTACACATTTGATAATTGTGTGTTCAATAATTGTGTTTTTAAATATTGATTTTACTGAATTGTTTTTTGAAAAAAAATGAATTAATAACCAATAATGTTGGTTATAATATACAGTTTGATATGTTTCATTTTTTCTCCACTAGGGTGCATTCTTACAATAATGCGATCCTATTTGGCAATAAATAGTATGATCAAGTTGCAGTGATGAACAAATGAAACATAACCAAACATTTCTCATTTGTTTTCAAACATCACCAATTATATTAAGTATGTACATGTTTTAAAATAACTTTATTTAAATAATGATTTGTGAGTAAACAGCTTAATTTTATTCATTAAATAGTCCTAACAAATGCCACTCTAGATTTCCAAATCCTCTAGGTAAATAAATTGGAAATCACTTGTGGCATTACTTATGATAATAATGTAAATCAAGAAGACATTATGATAGCATTTACACTGTGCTATAAGCTAATTATGATTCTATTCTATAGTAATTCTGCTCGAGGGCAGGTCTTTCACTGCAATCATAGCATTTTCATACTATGCTTTGCAGATTTACTAGGGAATTATAGGTGTGGTAGCTTCCCGTTGCTTTCCACACCGGTGAATGATGATAATGACAAGGATGATGATGATGACCGGGTAATTTTCGGGGACCATTGGGCCCTAAGCTTCCTGACATTTGTCTTACAGGTGAGGAAAAACCCTGAAATAAACCTCACCCAGGAGCCTGTCCTGACTGGGAATCGAACCCGGGCCTGCTGCATGACAAGGCAGCATGCTACCTTGAGACCACAGCGGTGGACCTAATTATGATAGTCATATAAAATTAATGTGCACAGACAAGCATCTGTAAGCAATTATCAACAGAACTAACTTATTGGTACTATTGAATTAGTAAGTTAATGGCCATGCAGACATGAGCTCTCCATAATCCCTAATCCCTTGTATAATCTACATCCCTCAAATCATGGTTAACGTAATTCTCCCACCTCATTCTTGTTCTACCTACTGTTTTCCTACAAGGAGTTTCCTTACCCCTCTTTCATTCCTCTTTTGTTCCTCATGTCCTACCCATCGCAGTCTATGAAACTTAACGGTTCTTATATATCTGGTTTCTCATAAAGATCATGTAGCTCATTGTTGTGTAGTGCTCTCCATTCACCTATATGTTTATCTGTCTTTGGTAAAAAATGTTCCTAAGAACTTTATTCTCAAATCTCATAATATTTTGTATTTCCTTAACGTATCAATCATCAACATAACTAAAGAGAAAAAATTATGTTTGAACTGGAATTCTTTAGTTCAAATCCCAGTTCAGGCAGAAAAAAATTATGTTAACCAGATGGTTTGTTAATCTATCTATCTATTTATCTATAATGGTGTGGCCTGTTGTTGAGCCATAGCCTCTCCTTTGTAAGGAGTTACTAGACCAAGTTAATTTTTAGTTACCTTATTTGCTCATAGATGTCATGGATGGCATGCAGTCAACATACCGACCCAATGAGACATCTATCAGGCAACTAAGGTATTATTAGGATGCTTAGAGGCCTCTTTATTCAGTCTTAAGTATCTTTTACGAGCCTGAAAATCTTCAGACTCGGGACCCATGGCTTAAAGTACCTCCCAGAGGACTTGCTCGTAGATTTTTCAGTCCTAAAAAAATCCATGGATTCCAACTGGGTTTGAACCTGTGACCCTCGGAACAAGAGGCAAGGAGCATAACCACTAGTCCACCACGGCCGACTGGATGGTTTGTCTGTGTATATTAATTTCCATATCACATATCTATCTAAAATAAAAGGATCCCGCTATAGACCTTACAGTGCTCATAGAGTGATAGGAGGTTAAAAGTCCTTATTTCTAGACTATTGACACAAGATTCCAGCCAGAATCTCAACTCTGTGTGATGGTTGCTTTTACCCTCAGAACATATATCTAGTACTCGTTTTGATTAGAGGTAGAGTCAATCCCTGGGGAATGGTGCCACAAGAAGGTTTAGGTGAGTTTAAAAATCCAGACCCCATCAAAAGCTGAACCCAACATAATCTTCCAGCTTATAGCATGTTGCGTTAATCAACTGTGCTATAGCCTGCCTAACCTACCTGAAGTGATCTGTTAGAATGGTGCATAAATTGAAAATACACCAAATTTGCCCAGCACAGAGCCTTTTCAAAGCATGAGAGGTGCAATGAGTGCTAATATGAACACACATGTATATTTGTAACCACAAGACAAGTTCTATTATGTAATGTTAGGAGACACACAGTCTGGATGGAAGTTAGAGAGATCCATATTGCTCTCTGTTAAAGATCATAATTTGTTGAATGAATGAGTCACTTCTTATCTTACCTTATACTTTATGTTTTCTTCAACACGGGAACTGCAGTTTTCAAGAGGACATCTCTCCCATTTTCAACTGATCAAAATATCGGTTGAAAATGGGAGGGATGTCCTCTTGAAAACTGCTGTTCCCGTGTTGAAGAAAACATAAACTATAAGGTAAGATAAGAAGTGACTCATTCATTCAGTGAATTAAGAACCTCATAGTTATTTTCCATATTTAACTATGAACCATAATTTGTGTTTCTAGAATTTGTAAAATTCTTACTTACTGACTTACTTACTTATTTACTTACTTACTCACTGGCACTATCGAACCCGTAGGTTCATGGCCGCGCGGACATAAGCTCTCCATACAGCCCTATCCTGAGCTAATGCGTTTCAATCATTCCCTGTATAATCTACTTCCCTCAAATCATAGTTAATGTTATTCTCCCACCTCATTCTTGGTCTACCAACTGGACGTTTTCCCTCTGGCTTTCCTACAAGACGCTTCCATCCAAGTCTTTCATTCCCCATACATGCAACATGTCCTGCCCATCGCAGTCTACGAGACTTAACTGATCTTATTATATCTGGCTTCCTATAAAGACCATGTAGTTCATTGTTATGCAGTCTTCTCCATTCACCTGTCTGTTCATCTCTCTTTGGTCCAAAAATTTTCCTAAGAACTTTATTCTCGAATACTCGTAATCTCCTTTCCTCCCTTAAAGTAAGAGTCCATGTTTCACACCCATATAATATAACTGGTAGAATAATAGTTTTGTAAAATTCTACAATAAATAATAAAATATAAAAAATAAATAAATAAACGAGGAAATTATGGAAGAATTGGAGGTAGAACCCATTCTCCACCATATACTTAACTACCAGAACAACTGGAAATCCCATCTTCAATAAATGCCACCTAATAGAATTTCAAAAGCCATGCTTCATTACTGCCCCAAAGGCTAAAGATCGCTGGGATGTCCAAAGAAGCACTAGATGGAAAATTGCTCTTTGAGACCGTAACAGGCCACATGGCCTTATACTTGCATGGATGATGATAATAAAATATGACGAGGCTTTTATGGCACTCCCCTGTGTTGGACTATTGCTTAGCATGCTCTGCTCTGGTTCCGAAGTTTCCAGCTTCAAACCTGGCTATGGTTGATGTATTTTTAAGGATGCAAAAATCCTGAGTATGGTTTCTTTTGGAAAGGAACTAGATTTAAGGCACATAAAAGAATCTCAAACCTGAAAAAATTATCTCTGAACAAAGTTTGACATCCTTTTCTTGCCTGGATCTGAATTGTGAATCCGATCCTATCTCTCAATCTGGCAAAATGCCAGACACAGGTAAAAGGTTTTTATTTTTAATGTTGAAATAATTTGTGATAATGAAATTCCAACCCAGTATTTGTTTTGGCAACTGTGTAAAACACCAATAAAATTCCAGTTAGCCTAGCTGGTCCCAGTGTTTGAACCAGGGACTTACAAAATAGGAGTCTCAAATGAAAATATCCATGGTAATATGCTCGGTTTATTTAATTCATATTTTTATAGAAAAAACTTGTTATTGTTTATTAAATTAATTGTATTATTTTATGTGATCTTTTACAACAGAATTAATTTAATTAAAACAAAAATATAATGATAATTGGTTTAATTTTAATTACTTTCTCTTAAAGGTTGGCGATGTCTACATTAAAATATCAACTTCCATAATATTTCTAAGGTATGATGGTTCTGTGTGTTTATATAATTTATAAAGGCTGGAGCAACTTAAATCACAAGTGAAACAACCATATCATAAAGAAGCAAGAGAATTTAAAAGTAGCATTGAATGCTTGATCCATTCTTTCTTGTATGTAAAATTTATTGGCTGATCACAAATCTTTCCAAACTTATTATAGAATTTATAAAAAATCATGGGAATATAGATATAAATCAGAAAATTTTAAGAAAAAAATGTATGCCTAAATCAGGATTTGGTTCTGTACACCATCTGTACCACCTGAGCAATTAGGCTTCTAATTTATTCATAGATTTTTCTGTGTACTAATACAATCCCCAGATGCAAGAAAGCAGTTACCCCTCATTCCACTAATGCCATCTAGCAGTTTCTTAAACAAGAATACTTTTAAATGTGAATTAACACTACATTTATACCGAGTAAAGCTTAAATTTTATGTTTAATAAATTAAACAATCAGAAACTTTACACCTCATAAAATATGATACTCTCATTTGCATATGTTACAGAAATCAATATTCCCACTCTTAGTTAAATTCTGAGTGTTTGAAGTAAGACATTAATGCCAGCTTTTCTTGTGACACCTGATGGGGTTCATTGTTTGATACAGGATGACAAAATTATAGAGAAACTAAACTATTCAAATATATTGAGAGACCAATAGAATTCACAGTATAAAAAAATATACATTCAGAAGAACAAGCACAGAACCATGAATTCTGAAGTTCAGAAAGCAAGAATAAACTCAAAGATCATTCAATTCCCAGCAGATGGCTTGAGAAAAGATGGTATTAATGGTTAATAATAGTCAGAATTTAATTGAGAATGGAGATGAGAGTATTTTATGAGATAAGATGTAAAATTTATGGTACATATTTGAAGGGTTCAGGGAAAACCGAGAAAAAGCACTTTCAATTACGCAACATACCTAATTCTTTACCTGCATGCCAAACTTTGAAGATAAATAAATCCATGACTAAACTATTTCTTTTACTGTTTCACACTTCTATTAGAGAATCGAATGGCATCTCAAACTCCATTTCAACAAAAAAGTTACTTTGAACTTATAAAGGAAAAAATCACTATGAGGTTTCATTTAAGAATTAAATTAAAGTGTTTAAAACCTCACCTCATATCCCATCTTCTAATTAAACTTGTTTCAAAGCTTGGACAGCTTCATCTTCAGTAATTTCTTGTCGACTGATGTTGTGTTGACAAGAGAAGCAGTTCTTCTGTTTGACACATCAGTCGACAAGAAATTACTGAAGATGAAGCTGTCCAAGCTTTGAAACTGGTTTACTTGGAAGACTGGATATGAGGTGAGGTATTAAACACTTTAATTTAATTCTTAAAAAAGTTACCTGATTCTTTCCCTGGATCCTTCATTTGTATTCTACATCATAGAATATTAAAAAAAATAACATTATAAATACATCTGTGGGTATGGCACCTCCAAGTAACCAAGACAAATGAAGTGCAGGGTGGGAATTGATAGGGGAACATGCTGGGGATTATCCCTAATCTGTAGAATTCGGGATCTCCTTGTTGGAAATTTATTAATTTATCCTGCCATGAATAACATTTATTCTCTTTTAGATCTAAGATAAATACTGTATTTATGTATTTAATTATTTCTGAAGTTGCTAATGTGAATCATAACAAAAATGTTCATTTCTTTTTAATATGTGATGTGTGTAACAATAGTCATGTGCTGTAGCCAAGTGGTCTAGGGCATCAAGTCTTAGTGCAGATCTTCGAGATAAGCGCTGGTTTGAGTCACCATGTGGAAAGAAATTTTCTCAAGGAATTTTGGCCAATATGGGACCAATGCCTACAAAGAATCATGAGGAATTTGGTTTATAATAAGTAATGGCTTCAGGTTGAGAAAACCAGCTATAATGGGCAAAGGGCCAATGTGCTGATCATATATCATACCTTTATTGGTTGGATTTTTATCTACCTTCATGATTGACACATTTGGATGTGAAGCCAAGGACCTTCTAAGCTTATCATGCTATGGAATTTGATTTATTTCCTGGGAAATAAAGGACAGAAGAAGTGGCATTAAGAGATACTCTAACACTGATTTGAATGCAGTTAAAGAAATGAGAAAAGATGCCAATAGTGGTTAGTTAATAAAGGTAAATAGAGAAATAGGTAGATGAGCATTGTAATTTAAAAAAGAAAAATTAATGCTTGAACCGGGATTTGAATCCTGCTCCTCTCGTTCTCCATATGATTGTGCTGTTGATTCAAATGACAATACAAATGTTAATGTTTCAACTTATACAATTCTCGTTCCTCCGAAGGCTAATAGCTGTCGCTACCATCATGCAAACTGACATCTTCTATTCAGAAGTATTTTTATTGAGAATTTGTACATTAATTTTTTAGCAGTAAAGCTTCATAATATATGAAGCTATATAGCTGTAGCAACAGCTATAGGCTTTCGGACAAACGAGAATTGTATAAGTTGAAAGAAATATATAATTATCAATACTTAAAAAAATAACTAATTCTAACTTACATTAATAATTAATATCTTCCACTGCAATGTTAGTATCATTGTTTAAATGGTGTAATGGACAGCACACTCATATGGAGAACGAGAGGTCCAGGGTTCAAGTCCCGGTTCAAGCATTAATTTTTCTTTCTTAAATTAGATTATATCCAGGATTGAAAAATGTACATTTAAATTAAAACACCAAAAAGATGGGCATTCATTTGTTTTCTCACTGTGAAAGGAATTTACTCTGTTGTGCCAGCCTATTTCAAAGTATAGTACTTAAATATACATAATTAAAACATTTTTTGAAATTATTAATTAATAGAATAAGCTAGTTAAATTGGAATAAAAAATGTTTTAAAAATAAGAAGATATAAAATGTAGATGAATTTTGACTTAAGCAATACAAATTTGATTAATTAAATTTATTATTTCTTCAGGTTTAAATTTATCTTTATCAGATTTCCATAGTTTGTCAAGGAACTCTTATTAGTTGAGGTTACATTACTGTTAGCCGTCCCTGATGATAACTGGAGTTGCCTTTTTAATAACATGATTTGTGTTCTTTAAGCCTGGAATGGATGTGAATCAAGAATAAAGTTCCTTTTAAATCTTTGTATCATCTGACATATTTTCTTTAAGTTATTTTTAGAGAAAAAATATGGCTTCTTAAAAAAAGAGTATAAAAGGAATGAGAATTATAATATAAAGTATGAACAAGAATTTCTGGAAATGGAATGTCTTAAGGTGTTAATTATATAAAATATAAAGCAAAATAAAATAAAATAAATAGAATACTTTTTTTAATTGTTACTGGCTTTAATGTTGGCTAATTTCAGTTTGAGATTTAACACGGCAAGAATGGGTGAGTATTTACCAAAGTTAGTATGGTTTTTGCCAGCCAACAGTGGCGACTGGTGAGAATAATATTGTTTTTCTATACACACTATAACCCTCTATTTGAAAGTTTTTACCTTCTCAACAAGATGTCTCTAGCATGCACAAACTCGATGTAGATTGTGAAATTATAATGTAACAAATATGAGGTAAGATGACAAAAATATATAAAAAAATATCTAAATCGGTTTAAATCTTCCGGTCGCGCAAAGGCTTTAAAGTTTGACAAAATATAAAAAAAAACTTCATTTTTGCTATTATTTCTTAAATTTTTGAATTAGATGTTTTTGTAGTGTAATAGTTTGTAGCGTCTTCAAATAGAGCCTAAAAACATTGTGTTTTAATTTGGTTTAGATCAGTTGATATCTTCCGGTCGCGCATAAGCCCCAAAATTTGCCAAAATAATAAAAAAAAAGTTACTTTTTTACGCATTTTTGGTATTTGATAAATAATTTCCAGAGTATTGATTGTCAGATCCCACAGATAGACATAAACGTGCTTAGCAAAGATCAGCAATGTCTACTTGATATTTCAAAGCCAATAAAATCAAGAACCTGTAAAGAAGATTTGGCTGTACGAGATCCTGGGCATTTATCACATTCGAGGTGGTTGAGAAAAGTAAATAGAACTCTCAGATTGCACATAAGCGAATAAAGCCCTCACCTGAACTTCAAGAACTAGTTTTGTTTATATTGAAATCATGCATGCCAATGTGGTTTACTATCAAAACAAGTAAACACTTTACAGACGGCCCAAAACTTGTTTACCAAGCAAAACAATCTACCAGGTATTTGCCAAAACCTTTGCTTGATGTTCGCAACCCTGTGATCAAACAGAATGTTTTTTTCGCCCACCCAGAACACTTACTGTTAGCCATGACTCAAGATGATAAGAATCACATAAAAGAGCTCGGACTTCGAAGAATTCTGAAGGCAAGGCAGATAGATGCAAGAAGGAAAACAGTAAGAACATTCACGCCACCAAAAATCAAATTCAATGTGCAAGAATATTCAGAAATGATCAACTGAATGGACTGTGAATTATCTTCTCCCCCATTGTTGGCATAAATCAGTGACGACGAGATCAAATCGCACATCGACAGTGACTCAATCCCTGACTGGAACATTACTTTCAATCAATTCCCAGTTCATACGCAGGCTGTTGAACGCTGTGTAAAACTCGTCACGGAAGCCCCAGGAAAAGTTTGTGGAGCTAAATCTCGAGATGGATTATAAGAACCATTATGCTGTCCAGATAATCCATGCCTAACTTCACCAGCAAATCAATCTTCAAAGTTCCTTCGGCTACAAAATAGAGAACAGTACTAATGGACAGGTTCTACTAACATGGACTATTTATTCTGAACTCTGTTTTTCTTTTTTATAAAAGTACGTTTATTGTTAAAAACTATAGGCCTACTTTAACTTAAATATTTAAGCTTTTTAAATATAGAGCAAGTCGAAAAGTACCATGCGCGTTGTTACTGTTATCACCCATCATGCCATAGGCCTAACTATATTTTTTCCAGGTAAGTTACTGTTTTTCTATAGCATTGGGGTCATTGCGCGACCTGAAGTTGTTTATTTTTTCACACCATGATAAAACACAATGTCCTTATGTTCAAAAATAAAAATACTGTAACTATTACGTTAAAAAATATATATTAAAGATATAAAAAAGAACCCGTAAAAATGTCAAATTTTCAATATTTTGGCAAATTTTAGCCCTATGCACGACTGAAAGATATTAACTGATCTAAACCAAATTAAAACACATTGTTTTTAGGCTTTATTTGAAGACATTAAAAACTATTATATTACAAAGAACATCTAATTCAAAAAATAAAGAAATAATCGCAAAAATGAAGTTTTTTTTTTTATTTTGTCAAACTTTAGACAGCCTTTGCGTGACCGGAAGATGTCAACCGATTTTTATTTTTTTTTAATTTTCTTTTGTCTACATAATTCACAACTTTTCCGCGCTATTACAACTTCGAAATAAAAAAAAAAGAGTTTTTTTCGGCCCACCCTATTGTCCAGTGACGGCTCGTGTCTTAGAAGTTAGGTGAAGAGCTAACCCAGACTAACTAACTCAACTGGCACTATCGAACCCATATGTTCATGGCCGTGTGGACATAAGTTCTCCATACATCTCTGTCCTGAGCTAATGTTTTCCAATCATTTCCTGTATAATCTACTTCCCTCAAATCATAGTTAATGTTATTTTCCCACCTCATTCTTGGTCTACCAACTGGGCGTTTTCCCTCTGGTTTTCCTACAAGAAGCTTCCATGCACGTCTTTCATTCCCCATTCGAGCTACATGTCCTGCCTATCGCAGTCTACGAGACTTAACTGTTTTTATTATATCTGGCTTCCTATAAATACCATGTAGTTCACTGTTATGTAGTTTTCTCCATTCACCTGTTTGTTCATCTCTCTTTGGTCAAAAATTTCCCTAAGAACTTTATTCTCAAACACTCGTAATCTCCTTTCCCCTCGCTTAAAGTAAGAGTCCATGTTTCGCATCCATATAATATAACTGGTAGAATGATAGTTTTATATATTTTCATTTTTACACTTTTTGAAAGGAGTTGGGAAGTCAAGAGCCTCTGTAATGCACAATAGCACGCATTTCCAGAATTGAGCCTATGTTTAATTTCTTTGTGCATCTTATTCCTATTTGTGATCATTGTTCCTAGGTATTTGAATTCAGCCACTTCCTCATAACTTCACTCATTTGTCATTAGCTGTCCATTTCCATTGTATAATGTACTTCTATGTGTGAACATATATTTAGTTTAATTGATATTTACTTCCAGTCCCAATTTCTTAGTATTACTCAATAATGGTAGTAAAAGATTCCGGGCTATGTGGCCGTGGTCTATAACTGGCGTTTCTTCCAGACGTTTCTCCCTCAACTGCGGAGGGCATCTTCAGTGGCGAGCGCTAGAAGCTGTTGTTTCCCTGTCGTAGACTCGACTGCGAATGAACAGCAGAAATCTGGACGCTCTTATCTATACTAGTGCTGACGTCACGTGAGTCGCAGCTGTTTGGATCATACTGGCTTCTGATTTCTGCTGTTCATTCGCAGTCGAGTCTACGACAGGGAAACAACAGCTTCTAGCGCTCGCCACTGAAGATGCCCTCCGCAGTTGAGGGAGAAACGTCTGGAAGAAACGCCAGTTATAGACCACGGCCACATAGCCCGGAATCTTTTACTACCATGATTACCGGCCGTGAAAGCCTGCATTCCATTACTCAATAATGTTTGCGTATTGGTCTTTAGAATCTCCTCGTTATCACCCAATAGTGAGAAAAATTATTTATGCACATGCTTATATTAATTATTATTAAACTCACTTATTTCTTGTATATCAACCCGATCTTTTGATACTTTAAGGCTGAAAACGTCTCGGTGATATCTTCATGGAATGGATGTATCTTCGTTAATTGCAGCACAATTTCTTTCTGAATTGTAGTATTCCACAAAGAAGAGAGTCTCTCTTCTGAAATTACATTACTCAGGTATGTTTTTATACGCTTCAGATAAGAAAAGCTATTTTCCACAGATGCTGTTATAGAGGGAAAGGAACATAACCATGCAAATTCCTTAAAACATGATTATTTGAAATTAAGATTGCAGAGTTTAACTGAATATTTAACTTCTTTTGTACCACATATTTGTAAATATTCAGTAGGATGTCTACAATTTAAAACTTCCTTTTTATCTTTATCTTTCCAATGTGAAAAAAGGTGTTTTCAATAAAAAACACTCTACATCATAAACAGGATTCATATTTAAACCATCGCAACATTAACTGAATAGCGCCATACAAAAGAATTCCATACACAAAGTCAAGCAGATGATTTTGCTATTTCACTTGGAGGATTTTATAACACTGAATCTCAGGGAATGACGTCACGCTTGTCATGGTGACCTGTGAGCAGCTGGAAAGCAACAATCCTTCACTTGAGCGGTGGTCAAAGGCCAGAATGACAGCATGTGGTGCGTGTACTCTGTGTCACATTGAAGTCCCGTCTCGTACAATAATACAGAAATATGTTTCTACTAAAACCAACATTCGTGATAAGAAAAGTAAAGTTTAAAAAATGATTCTGGTAAAAATAAGTTTAAGTGACATTTCACCTACTTCTGCTGAATAGCACTCCTGAGATTTATGGTAAAATCTCATAGTGACTAATTCCTGTAGTAGTTAAACTCCTGAGATTTTTCAATTCTTGATGTCCATATGATATCATCTTCTCATCTATTTTTAGGTCTACCATGTAATTCTTGTGGAGATTGGCTATCATTTAAATTTTCTTTTGGCAGATTTTTCATTTGACATTCTGTTAACATATTCAAACCATGCTAGTCTCTGAGCCATAATAAAATCAACAGTGGTTTAATTTCCTTTAGATTTTTTAATTCTGCATTATTTTCAATTCACCAGCAGGCATCAGTATACCTATATTTAGTAGGACCAAACATATGTTTATAAAATTTTCCTTTTAAATATAGAGCATGCAGAAATATGAACACATTTTTATCAGAATGTGAAAATCAGTCGTATTTGAAGAGACAAATTATACGCTCAGACTGGGACTCGAACCCAGGACATTTGGCTTTCTAGGCCAATGCTCTACCGACTGAGCTATCTTGGCGAGTTCCAGTCTAAACGGAATTTTTTCTCTTATATACGCTGTCAATTTCCGCACACCAAATGCTATGAAGCCTTTGCTTCTATCTTGCAAATGGCGGCTTCCTTATTAAGAAGACAATTATTTGGGAAGCAGTACGGCTTCTTTCGATGTTTAATTATTCATTTCATACATCTCAATGATGGATACATTATATTTGAAGAGTCTGAGTCAGAGTCCCAGTGTGAGTGTATAATTTTTCTCTTCAAATATCATTGAGATCTATGAAACGATTAATGAAAACATAAAAACGAGGTTGCCAAAACATGCTATTTTAATCACAATATATAAAAAATGAATTATATATATTTTTTTGTGAGCATTAATTTGTTACCTTGGGATCAGGGGATGGAGAAGGAGGCCGTTGGATAGGGATACATGGAAGAGTGTCTTGACAGCAGCCAGTTCTGATAAAGTACTGTAGGCTAGAAGAAGAAGAATTAATTCATTATACTGGAAGGTAAATAATGAACTTTCAAATAAAAAGATAATGAATTAATGATTATTTATTTATATTATAATTATAGGTTAGTAAAATGTTTAATTGTAATTGATTAATTAGTTTTCAAGAATTTAACCAAAAAGTAATCAATTATCGGTTAATCACTAATCATTCACATGAAAAGTAATTCAAGATAACAATACAGACTCAATCTGTAACTCACTGTTACAATAACTAACTCTCTGACATTATTGAACAAAAGTAGTTTAAAAGTAGGGTTGAAAATAATCACCTTCCAATTATTTTTTAACTTCTTTCTGTTCATCCCTTCCCAAACTTTTTTTTCATAAGTGTGTTTTCTATTCATAAAATTGTTTCTAATGGCTTTAAAGTCTAGGAAAATAAATAAATATAGATAGATAGATCATCAGTTGATTAATGTCGTTGACATCGTCTGATTCCTAATAGCCAATTTTTTCGGTCCATCCAATCTCCTGGTTGTAGATGTTTCTCCTTCATGTATAAACATATTCCCTTACTCCAGGAGGTTAATAAATATGATCAATTGAAAAATGTATGTAAACTATCGCAAAATGCTTAAATATGTAGAAATATAAACATGTTCTTGAAATATGAAGATATTTAATGAAATATGACATTTTTTCTCAAGTGCTTTAGATTCACCATTGTCTATAACATAAATAATTCTGGTTCTCACTTCATTTTTCTTTATAGTTTAAAATCTTTTTTTTTTTCAAATGCCCCAGGTTTGTCTTTCGACATTCCTGGTTTCTCTCCTGGCATAGCGTACTTGTAACCCACTTCTGAGGTTGGGGCGCCTAGAAGGCGGGGTTACGTTGCCCCGATGATATGATGGGTATAATGATGATAATGGTGCGCCAGGAGAGTCCCTAATTCTAAGTTTAACCTAAGATGAATATGAATGATGATGATTGCGATGGCCATATGATTTCGGGGATCGTTTGGGCCTTAAAGTTTTCCTGACATTTGTCTTACAGGTGAGGAAAAACCCCGATAAAAACCTCACCCAGAAAAACTGTCCCGACCGGGGATCGAACCCGGGCCCGCTACGTGACAAAGGCAGCACCCTACCCCGAGACCACAGCGGTGGACATAGTTTAAAATATAAAATTTCACATTTCTACACATACCACAAAAAACTTTTTTTGGCTGAACTCTTTCAGTAACCATGATTTATATGGTCTTATTATTGCTTTATATATTCTTAGTTTTACATTTTTGAAAATTAATTTATTCTTAATAGAGAGAGATTGACATAATATGCTTGGTTTCCTAATGTAATTCTTTCTCTTGTACATCTTATTCTGTAGTATTATTATTTACAATTAACCTAAATATTTATAGTCCAGCCACTGCGTCTTCGGCTCTGACATTTTCACGACAGTGTTGCCGATATAAATATTGAGTGGGAGGGGCCGCTTTATGTATGCGGTTAGCAGACATACATCTGACAACATCTCAGCAATTTCAAACCTTATTAGCGCGCTATAGCAGCTTCAAGAGCAGTGATTGGTTGTGGCAGACGTTCACTCCCACTTCAACTATTTCCTTATTGGCAGTAGAGGGCGAGTTTCTCCCTTTACCCCATCGTACAACCTAAACGTCAGAACCGGCTGGACTTTAGTGATTTTATTTGTTCCCGAGTTATTTTATTGGATAACAACAACAACAATAATAGTAATAATAATAATAATAAATAATAATAATAAATAATAATAATAATAACAATAACAACAGCAGCGGACAGAATAAGATGAAAAGTGGGGCAAAATAATTATTGAAATGAGCAGGCAATAGAAGCCAATGTTGGAACGGGGTGATCCGAGGTGAACCCGACACATAACGGCATTAAGACGCAGACAAATAATAATAATAATAATAATAATAATAATAATAATAATAATAATAATAATAATAATAATAATAATAATAATAATAATAATAATAATAATAATAATAATAGTAATAGTAATAATAGTAACAGTAATAGTAATACTACTACTACTACTACTACTACTACTACTACTACTACTACTACTACTAATAATAATAATAATAATAATAATAATAATAATTTTAATTGGCTTTATTCAGTATGTTTCATTACAAAGCGTAATACTACATACTATATTTGAATTTACATCAAATTAATTTGAGATTATGGTTCTTATATACATGTTCTTAATTGCTTTAACCTAATCTGACATTCTCTACCTATTTGATAATACAGAATATAAAATATATACAAATATTATTTTGGGTGTTACAGTTTGTATGTAACGTGCCAAAGTCTATGTTTTTAATAAATTTTGAAAAATGCTGTAGGTGTCTTGAGAGTAGTTGTTCCTCAGGTACTGGCCATTGTGCTTTTTCCAGTTCAATCGCCAGTTTCATCTCGTCCCTTTGTTTTTGTAGTTTTGGACACCTGTAGAGTAGATGCTGTACTGATTGTTCCTCTTGCAGACAGTTACAAGTGGGATCATGTATTGCGCCAATTCTGTAGAGATATGCTTTGTTTTGCCGTGTCCACTTATAATTGCTGTTGTTGCTGGATTAATAGGGATGTTTAGTTTCAGTCTGAGGATGACGGAAGGAAGGAATCGTTTGCATTGGGAGCCTTTGGTTGTGTTGTCCCACTGTTGTTGCCATTTCTGAAGTCCTTCTTCCTTGACAGCACTCACGATTGAGGTTTTGGGTTCGTGCTGTTTTCAAGAGCAGCTTCTTTTGCATATTTATCAGCAAGCTCATTCCCGATGAATCCTGCGTGCACTTTGATCCACGAGAAATGTATGACCCATTGTTGTTGTTTAAGGCTTCTGAGTTTGTTATGTATTTCCCCTATTAGATAGTGATGTTTAGAATTGTTTCTTAATAAAGCTAATGCCATTAGGCTGTTTGTGAAAAGGGCGATGTTTCTTTCCCAATGCATGATGTCCAGTTCGAGTAGGGTTTTCAATGTTTTTAAAATTGCAATCTGTTCAGCCTGATTGTTGGAGCACTTATAGCGCAGTTTGGCTTTAATTATGTGTAATAATACACCCGGTTTGTAGAATACTGCTGCTGTCCCAACCGTGTCTTGTATCCTACTTCCATCACTGCATATTTCTAGATTATACATCTTGTTTGTATTTACTTCCTCTATCGTTATTCTGTCGGTTGGATGGGGCCAGGTACTTTTTTTTGGAGTGGCGTGTCTAAATCCACGCTGTCTAATGTCATTCCATGTGTGATTTTGTGAATTTTTGTTGCTTCATTAATTGTTATGTTTATATGTTTGACATCAGCAATTATACACGAAGCTTCAAAGCACAATGTTTTGTAGGACTTAGCTATTTTGACGTTTATTAATCTCTGAACTTTCTGCAGTTCCTGTACGTTCTTCTGCTTCCTTATGGCATGTTCCCAGACTGGTGATCCATATGTTAGAATAGGTATGATTGCACCATTGTAGATAGTCCTTAGAGCTTTTTGACCTAGACCCCATTGTAGTTGTGCCGTTTTGCTCAGCATATTTATTAGAAGAAGTGACTTCCCGGATATTTAATCTACGTGCTTATTGAAATTGAGCTTTTGATAAAAAAATATACCTAAATATTTTAGTTCTGTTGTCTGTGTAAGTTTTCTGTGGCTTAAGTAGATATTAATATGCTCTTTACAAGATTTCCTTCTCCGTGTCGTTAGCAGAACGTTTGATTTGCTGTCATTAAACTCGACTTTGTTGTTTTTTTGCCCAAGCTTCAATTTTATTAACGTCAGAGTTTGCTGAGTTTTTAGCTTCCTTATTGCTGCTGCCTTGAGTGAGCACTAGAAAGTCGTCCGCGAAAGCAATAATTTTGGAATGGAAGGAGAATTCCTGGCTGAACAGAGAATTGTACATCATATTCCAAAAGCCTGGCCCGCAGCAAGACCCTTGTGGACAGCCCTTACTCACTTCTTTTGTTATTTTACAAGTATTTGTTTGTAGTGTGGCAGTTCTGTCTGTGAAGTAGCTTTTTGTTAAAATTAAACAGGTTATTGGGGCATCCAAGCTCTTTTAAATTAAGTAGAATTCTGGGCCACCAGACATCATGGAATGCTCCGCGAACGTCCAGACTGACAACAATAACACAGTTCTTCTTTTGGAGATTTTCCTCAATGAACTGAACTGCCGCCATAACCGCGTCTACTGTACCCTTTTGTGGCATAAATCCATATTGCTTGTCACAGAGTAGAGCACTGGTGTACAGCCGGTGTAAAATCCTATCAATCAATAGCTTCTTAAGGACCTTTCCTCCCATATTTATCAAACTTATTGGTCGATATTTTGCAACTTGTTTCATATGTTCTTTTCCTGGTTTAATTATGGGAATAATGATTGATGTTTTCCATTGCTTGGGAAAACACACTTTATTTTAACAGTCGTTATATATTGCTGTCACGAACAGTGAGAAGAGGGTAAATACTTTCATAAGAATCTGGCTGGTTAAGCCATATTCACCAGGGCTCTTCTTAGGATCAAATGTTTTGAGCGTATGCAGGATTTCCTCCGGAGTAAAGTGTTTGTCATCTTCTGTTACTGAGTGTTCCATCGCTAGTCGTCTGATTTCCTTTTAGTGTAAAGTATCTTCTTGGGCGTTATCGTCTGGTACAAAATGATCCAACATAGTTTTTAGGGTTTCATCCAGGTCAGTTGTGTAAGTTCCATCAGGTTTCTGGATTGTTGTCATTAGGGCCTATTGTTTTCGATCTGAGTTTTCTTGTTGCAATATTATAAGCAGCGTTTCATAGATTTGGACCTTCAGTTGTGCAAAAGTTTTTCCAGGAGTTTATTTTTTCCCGTTGGATGTTATTTTGGTATTGTCTTTTCTCTTCTTGATATTGTGTTTTCCTGAGCGCTCTTAGGGCTTCATCGTTGCGCATTCTTTGGAATCGACGCCTTAGAGCGTTGATCTTGTTCCGCTGTATCTTTAGGTTTGTAGTCCACCATGGGACAGTCCTCCCTTCCGATGGTTTCTTTTTCTTTAAGGAGTAGCGAAAGGCTGCTTTGCATGCGGCCGTCACACAACTGTCAAACTTTTCAGTTATAAGTTCTGTGTCCGTTGCTCTCTTTGCTTTGTCGTTTAATTCCCTGTCATGTCTGTGCGGTCGTTTTCGGATTCGAACGTGGATATGATTTCTCTTTTGATGCTAGCTTCAAATTTTGAAAAGTCACTTTCCTCGACGACGTACCTTATGCCTGTGTGATGGTTATTGTAGCGATCACTGTACATTCTTTGGTTGGCTGTTGTAAGGTTGAAACTGATGACCTTGTGGTCTGCGCAGCTTTCTTCCTCATCGGATTTCCATTCTGTTACCCTATGGACTAAACCGGGATTTGAAATTGTTAGATCAATATTGCTTCGGCCTCTAGTAGATTCGAATGTGGGTAGTCCATTTTTGTCATTGAGGATGAGGAGGCCACTAGTCGTTAGGTATTCTTCTAGCAACTGTCCTCGTTTGTTTGTGACTGTATTGTATCATATTTCACTCCTTGCGTTTGAATCGATTGCCATGAGAAGACCGGATCCATTGACGTGGTTCTTTATCAATTCCAATTTATGTACGGTAGTTTTCATATCTATCTCGGAATCACAATACATGCTCACGAGGTAGACTTTTGATTTATCAGTTCGAACTTCTATTACAACACAATCTTCGTATAATAATTGATTAATCATTTGTATGTCCAGTGAGGGATTGTTCACTATAATGGCTGATATCTTCCTGCCATTACCTTGTGCGAATATTCGGAATGTTTTTGGTATTCCTGAGATTTTGTTCTGGATTACATATGGTTCTTGAATAAAAATGTAATGTCTAATATTTTTTCGTTGATAAGTTGGACTAGGTTGTTTGTAGCTGTTCGAGAATGTTGTGCATTAAGTTGCAGGCATCTAATGGGTTCAGGGATTTGTTTACTTCCTGAGGGTTTAGGATAATAATAATAATAATAATAATAATAATAATAATAATAATAATAATAATAATAATAATAATAATAATAATAGTAAAAGTGGTTTATATTTTATGCAAATTCTGCAACTAGATATAGGCCCATTGATTACATTAATCTTAAGTGCGTGTGTTATTCAGGTGAACATAACGTTAACATAGAAGACCCTTCAGGAAATAGCATAAAACATGCTTTTTTCGATCACAACTACAAAATATATATTTTTTTCATTCATGAGGGTTAGGTTTTCGCCTCCTATCAACCTTAGCATCGGTCTCTATGGTCTAGAGATTAAGTTTCTTGCCTCTGGCTCTGAGGGTCACAGGTTCAAACCTGGCTGGAGATGATGGATTTTTAGGATAGAAAAATTCAAGAGTCAAGCAAGGCTTTCAGGAGGTCTTTAAGCTATTAATCCTTAGTCTTAAGATTTTTGTAATAAATAAATCTCAAGCCTAAATTAGAGCCTCTAAGCAAAATTTAATCGGTATTTTCCAACCAAGTAGAGGAACTTCGGGTAATTAGGACCCATGTTTTGAATTTGTTGTTTTTCTTCTTTTAATTAAGGGATCTGATTTTGTTTAATTACAGTGATTATCATTAGTATTGTAACTGTGAAATAGCATTGTTATTTTATTCAAATATGGAAAGTCTTCATAATTCATAAACTATTTTACAATACAAGAAAGGTCCACTTTAACTTGCATATTCGGATAAAGTGGACCCCAGAGTCCACCTTAGCTCTTAGTCTGTGTTTAAGTTTATTAAACTATACTAATTTATACAGACAGACACAGATTAATCCGAAAATATTTATGACTGATCATAATTAAAAAGCGGTGATATTTATTTAATGTTTTGAAAAATTATCAATGATTATAACATTCATACGTCATTCAACTGCAGAAAGCGACGGTATTTGGGTTTAATAAAATTACAAGGATATTAAATAAAAATTAATTAAGTGAATGGTTTTTACAGGTAGCATCCGAATTCCTTTATGTTTAATTATTTTTATACAGCCTCCATATCACATAATATCAAACCAAACCCCTCAGTATATTAAAACAGCATCTACATAATATAATATATTTAGGAGCTTTTTCAACATTTGTAATATTTAATAGCAGAAATTAAGAATTGATTCTTAGCTTGAAAAACTTTTAAAATGGCCATTTTCATAAATATCACAAATAAACTGTTATTCGCACAAAGAATAAAATAAACTGGCCTTGAACCCGTCAAAGTTGACGAGGAGAAGTAGTTAAAAATATTTTATGTTCGAGGACAGCACAAATTACTTACTTACTTACTTACTCACTGGCACTATCCAACTCGTAGGTTCATGGCCGCGCGGACATAAGCTCTCCATACATCCCTATCCTGAGCTAATGCTTTCCAATCATTCCCTGTATAATCTACTTCCCTCAAATCATAGTTAATGTTGTTCTCCCACCTCATTCTTGGTCTACTAACTGGGCGTATTCATTCTTGCTTTCCTACAAGAAGCTTCCATGCAAGTCTTTCATTCCCCATACGTGCAACATGTCCTGCCAATCGCAGTCTACGAGTCTTAACTGTTCTTATTATATCTGGCTTCCTATAAAGGCCATGTAGTTCATTGTTATGTAGTCTTCTCAATTCACCTGTTTGTTCATCTCTCTTTGGTCAAACATTTTTCCTAAGTACTTTATTCTCAAATATTTGTAATCTCCTTTCCTCCCTTAAAGTAAGAGTCCATGTTTCGCACCCATATAATATAACTGGTAGAATAATAGTTTTATATTTTTTCAGTTTAACGTTTTATGAAAGGAGTTGGGACATCAAGAGTCTCTGCAATGCATAATAGCACGCATTTCCAGAATTGAGCCTATGTTTAAATTCTTTGTGCATCTCATTCCCATTTGTGATTATTGTTCCTAGGCATTTGAATTCAGCCACTTCCTCAAAATTTCCCTCATTTGTAATTAGCTGTCCACTTCCATTATATAATGTATTTCTACGTGTGACCATATATTTAGTTTTATTGATATTTACTTCCAGTCCCATTTCTTAGTGTTACTCAATAGTGTGTGCATGTTGTCCTTTAGTATATCCTCGCTATCGGCCAATAATACTACATCATCAGCATAAACTAACAGCTTATTAATACCATTGAGTTGTAAGCCTTCCTCATTCTCTAACGATTTAATGGCATGCTCTAGTACAAAATTAAATAGTAGAGGAGATAGTGCATCTCCTTGCTTCAACCCATTCTGGATTTCAAAAGTGTCTGAAAACTGTATGCCTACACGCACCCTACTCTTTGTGCCATTTAGACACATTCGTATAAGTATAACTAACTTTTTAGGAATTCCGAACTCCAGCAGGATACTATATAACTTCTCCCTCTTAATTTAATCATATGCTTTTTTGAAGTCTACGTATAGTTGATGTACAATACCATTATATTCCCATTTCTTTTCTAAAATCTGTCTTATACTAAAAATCTGATCTGTTGTAGACCTGTTTCTTCTAAATGCACATTGATGATCTCTTAGAATGTCATCAATATAGGGACTAAGTCTGCTTACTAATACATTTGTAAGAATTTTGTACGAAGTTGAAAGTAATGAGATGCCCCTGTAGTTGTTGAAATCAGTTTTATATTCTTTCTTATAAATTGGCACGGTAATTGATTCCTTCCATTCATCTGGAAGAGCTTCTTTTTCCCAAATCATACTAAGCAACCAGCGTATCTTGTCCATCAATTTTTCTCCCCCTGATTTTATTAGTTCTGCTGGGATCTCATCTGAACCTGATGCTTTATACATCTTCAATCTTTCAATCGCCATTTCAACCTCTAATGCACATGGTTCTGCGACTAGCATTTCTGCTGTCTGTAAAGTATCCTCCTCAATGTCCTGTTCTGTATGTACATTTAATAGCTGATTAAAGTAACTTTTCCATCTATTTAATATACTCCTGGAGTCTGCAATCATATTCCCATTTTCATTCCGAATTATATTTATTCTAGCCTGAAACCCTTTCTTCTCTATACTAATTCCCGATATAATTCTCAAATATTCCTATTTTTTGCGTTCATTTCAAGATCATTTATATTCTCTCTCAAATAATCCCTCTTTTTACTCTTTAGTAACTTGGTGGTTTCCCGTCTAATACTACCCAATTGCTCTAAATTTACCTCATTTGGCTCGTGTAACCATTTCATTTTTGCTAGCTTTCTTTTCTTTACAACGTCGGCACATTCATCATCAAACCATTTCTTGTTGTGCCTCTTTTTTAAACAACCAATGCTTTCTGATGCTGACAATTTAATAGTATCTCTTATAGCCTCCCATTCTTTATTTATATCAGTTTCTTCTTCGTTTGCCACATTGTCATATGAAGATTCCAGTACTTCAAATCTATTAGCAATTTTGATTTGGTATTCTTGCCGCATTTCATCATTTTTCAAGTTTTTTAATTCAAATTTTACAGAATCATCTTTAGCGTTTGTTCCTCTCATAAGCGATAGCCGTCGTCTGATTTTCACTCTGACCAGATGATGATCCGAATTGCAGTCTGTCCCTCTAACTGATCTAACATCGATGATGCTACTGTGCCAGCGTTTGTCCACTAATACATGATCTATTTGGTTCCGAGTTTCGCCATCTGGAGATGTCCAGGTGTATTTTTGAATATCCTTATGCTGAAATGTTGTGCTCTTAGGACAGCACAAATTAAAGAAGATATTAACAGGGCTCACTCAAACAGAAAGGTCCACATTACCCGAACTTTTCTATACTATTAAACTCGTAAAACGGATTATAGTAGGCCCAATAAGTTAAACAATCGTGCACAGAATCGCATCCTAATTCATCTTACTATAATTTATACACATTGGCCTATTATTCATTGATGACCATATTTTTAATATTAATTTGTAAATACAGTAATATAACATAAAACAAAATAACCTACTGCATTAAAACATTCTTAACATCTCCACTCGATCTTTGTAAATAAGAGAGAGTCATTGCTTGGTTCATTTTCATAGCGGTTTAACATTTTACTGAGAATAATGATTTAATTGCATTCAGTAATATCTCAAACTACAAAGTATTATTCTTACGTTTGTACTAAATTCCACCGTTTAGGCCCAGGTTTGAACACGCAAACTTCGAGTTCATAGCGAGAACAATGATTTACCGAACATCGCATCTAAAGAACACAAACATTTTTATTTTTTCGTAATATGGTACCGTATAATTAGACTTACAATTTACGCAAGTGTAATTTAATGATTAAATTCCGAATATTATACTTTTAAAACGTATTACAACAAAAATAAATAGTTTGCCTCAACCAAAGTATTCTTAAAACAGTAATTTTCATTTAATTTTTTATAATGAGGAGTAAGCGTCATTCCTCCATATCACTGCGACAGTGATACATTGCGTTTCAGTGCGAACTATAAATTGTCACACAAATTATTCAATCACAGCACCCAACCGCGACGCTGGAAGCCCGGTGATGTCAGAAGCTTCGTAAAATAATAAAAATCATAGCTACTAGCGTCTCGGATCTGCATTTTTATGTTTGTCAAATCACGTTCTTACTTTTAAAGTATATTATTTTTTAACTTGTGCGCGTGTTTTAAGCGATGTAAACAACGTAGTAGTGTATTTAATAATTACTGGCGAGTACAGTCTGTTTTTATTTATTAAGTTATGTAATTGTAATGTTATTGTTTTTTTTGTTTATTTTTATACTATTACCAATTATTACTTTATTGTAACGGACTGTCAACAGCACGTACGGCTTACTGCCCGTGCGAACCATATTTGTAAATAATATTGTAAATATCTTACTTTTGTCTAATAAAGTCCTACTACTACTATTTATTAAATTTCACAGAAAAAAAAAGGAGTTACATGTCATATAGGTAATTACGAGAAGC